>VBSM01000865.1:4859988-4928165 GCA_008086735.1 Cheirogaleus medius | reverse complement strand
TGGGCTCAAGCGATCCTCCTGCCTCAGCCTCCCGAGTAGCTGGGACTATAGTTGCATGCCATCACACCTGGCTAATTTTTTCTATTTTAATTACCTAGCTAGTTTTTTCTATTTTTAGTAGAGATGGGGTCTCGCTCTTGCTCAGGCTGGTCTCCAACTCTTGACCTCAGGCAATCCTCCCACCTTGGCCTCCCAGAGTGCTAGGAGTACAGGCATGAGCCACCATGCCTGGCCAGATCATTGTTAATAGTTTTTCATCCCTTTTTAATCCCCTAATTTATGGAAGCTCTGGCCTTAATTTGGTGAAAAGTTACAAAAATGATTGAGACGGGCTGGGCGCGGTGGCTCACGCCTATAATCCTAGCATTCTGGGAGGCCGAGGCGGGCAGATCGTTCAAGCCTGAGCAAGAGCGAGACCCCATCTCTACTAAAAATAGAAAGGAATTAATTAGCCAACGAAAAATATATAGAAAAATAAGCTGGGCATGGTGGCGTATATCTGTAGTCCCAGCTACTCGGGAGGCTGAGGCAGGAGGATCGCTTGAGTCCAGGAGTTTGAGGTTGCTGTGAGCGAGGCTGACGCCACAGCACTCTAGCCCAGGCAACAGAGTGAGACTCTGTCTCAAAAAAAAAGAAATATTTAGACAGAATACTTCTGTTTTTGTTCTATTCTGTCCTACATCTTTAATTCTTTGTTTTGCAGTTCTCTGATACTGTTTAATTTTAGCTACATTTATGTGTTTATTATATGTATACTCTGATTCTCTCATCTATACATATCATTTTATTTATTCCTTAATTCAGATGAATATGTAACATTATGTTATATATAAATATGTAATATTATGGATTCCATGTATAACATTATATACGAGTATATGTATCTTTCTATATGGATATCCATTTGCTACTTTAGGCTCCATTGCCTACCCTCACACCCTCCGTGTGCACACAGTATAGCCGGGCTGCAGTGGCACTCTTGGTTGCCTACTTGGCATCCACTCCCCTTCCCCTACCTTCCTTCCTAGAATAAATCTGACTTTCATTGTGGTATACACCTTTTCCTTACATGAGTTGTGATGGTGACAATCTCTCCCATGGGCTTAATGGGAGCACCTAGGGTTGGAGAGAGCCAGGTCCCACGTGCATGTGGCACATCCCCGCCCATGCCCCGCCCTTGCTACAGGCAAACATGTAGCCGTGACTGCTCCTGAGGACCAGCCTTCAGGTGAAGCTATGGCTAAGAGGGAGAAGAACTTGGGTCCTTGGTGACAGCATTGAGCAGGCCTCGGTCCCACCTTGCCTGAGGCCTATCCTGCCTCTGGACCTATAGGTATGAGACAATAGCCATCCTTATCCTTCAAGCCAGTTTGAGTTGGAGTTTTCTGTAGCTTTTGCAACCAAAAGCATGCTAGGCGCCATTTGGGTATCACATCAGATAGAGGCACGGCCCTCAGGAAGTCAGATTCGAATTAGGTGGAGGATATGATCTAATTGTGGAAACCAGAGTTCCACATATGTCACACTGTAAAAAATTACAAAGTAGTTTAAATTTAACTAGCAACTGCATAGTGCACATACATGCTAGGGAGTACTTAGAGAGGAAGGCTTCCCACAGAGACCTACTGAGGCGCTGACGTGGTGGCTGTGCTGGAGGAGAAGCCCTGACGGGCGGGATGCTCGGGACAGACCATCTGGGGGTGGAACTTCTTGCAGAGGAGCTCAGGGAGGACCGAGAGACCACTGGGAGCTAAAGAAGGGAATCAGACTTCATATGACAGGACGTAAGAAGTGAATGTAGATATCTTCAAACCACTTTTGACAATATAAAAAGATTTAATGTCCGAGTAGAGTAGAGAAGGTTGGGTGTGGGAGTTGCCTGGAATTAACGAGAACATTGAAGATGTCTGTACAATGAATGCAAAACTTAAGTGAGCGAGTCAGAGGGGTAGCGCAGAGACGAGAATAGTGTAGAATTTGTGGATTAGGAACTAAATAGAGAAGAGACTGCGGATATCAGGGAAAAGTGATAAAAAAGGCCCATTTGAGGCATGACGAAAGGAGAAATACTGTGATGAACTTGTTAAGCTTCAGATATTAACTGCCTGTCCAAAGAAGTACGTTTGGTGTGTCACGAAAGCAGCTCGGAGCAGGATGCGGGGGAGAAGAGCGGGTGGCAGGGATGGTGTTGGGAAGAATGACAGAGGCTCCGATTCCTCAGCTGCGCTTCCCAAACTTCAGGCAGGTGCCATTTTTATCATATCCCTGTACAACCTACACGATTATTCAAATTGACTTTAAGCAAAACCGCTAGTCTTGTCTTAGGCAACGATTCCATGAAATCATAGGTTTGATGTTCTAGATATGCTTTCTTCCTGATGCACAAAAATGTAGCTATAAACTGAATTCATCCCGCCTCCCACAGCGGCGCTCACAAGGCAAAAGGGGGAAAAGTATTGCAGAGCTGCTGTCTTCGCAAAGGAAGAAAGAGAAGAGACGTTGGATTTAACAAGAAGTGACCCCAGTAACTGCAGCACAAGCACATTTACTATAACTGGAATATGAGAAACCGGGCTGTTTCTCGTAGAAATGAAAGTCTAAACCAATTTTTTTTTAAACTGTAAACTCCGACCCACTCATAGGTCATGAAATTAATTTAATGGGTCAACAACTATAGAATTATACTTTATTTTGAAATGAAATATAATATGATAGAAAAATAAATTTGCATTGCAGGTTGTTGAGGCTAAAGATTGTTTGAAGAAACCTGTCGTATATATGTGTGTGTAAGTAGTGGGCAAGATTTTTTTCTTATTTTTTTTTATGATCATAGACTAGATAACAAACAAATTGTGTGTATACCTTCTGACACCTCTTGGCTGAAGGATTTAGTCATATGTATAAGACATGAGTTACAGGAAATGTCGTCTGTCACAAAGTACAATATAGGTTGATGAATTTTAACATGATAGACAATGAAATAGAAGATGAAAATTTCATAGATATGGCATCAGATTTCACATGGTAACTAACCTTTAAGAAACCAACACAGTGCCTTAGCCCAGTGCCAAAGCCAGCGTCACTTAAGAATGTCTTAGATGCAATAAAATTTATTCATTTTATTAAATCTTAATCCTTGAGCACATGATGTCTTTTTAATATTCTGTGTGATGAAAAAAGAAGTACACATAAAACGTTTCTGTTGCATACCAAAATCTGATTGTATTCTTGAGGAAAATATGTGTGCAACTGAGGAGCTTTTTAAATGAGACCCTGAAAAACCATGGTTATTTGGACTTGGGTATTTGGTAGACAAAAATGAACAAACTGAGCTGTTGCTTTAAGGAAAACAGCTGACATACTTGCTGCCAATGATAAAATTTGAGTTTTCAGGCAAAAATTAGAATTTTGGAAACTTTGTATCTGCCACAATGAGCTTGACAGCTTCCTAATACTTAGAGACTTCTCTGGGAAGATAAGTGGTGTTATTAATAAATGTGTTTTGGATATTATGTAATGAGATGTGTTCACATTTGGAAGATCCGTCTAAATCAGTGAGTGACCCAATATTTTACAAATGACCAATGCATGATATCACAAAATCGTGCATGGGTGAAAGGCCTTTTCAAAGTAGAATACAGATTGACGAATTTTAACATAATAGACAATGAAATAGATGATGAAAAGTTCATAGATACAGCATCAGATTCCACGTTGTAACTAACCTTTAAGAAACTACCACTTGTCCTCCAGGCTCAGCCACCATGTCACAAATGACTTTCTCAGTGAAATAAGCCAGGCCCAGAAAGACAAATACTGCACAATCTCACTTACATGTGGAATCTTAAAAAGTCAAACTCGGAGAGGCGGAAAGTAGAATGGAGGGTGCTAGAGGCCGGGGT
The DNA here is from genome assembly GCA_008086735.1 of Cheirogaleus medius. NCBI lineage: Eukaryota > Metazoa > Chordata > Mammalia > Primates > Cheirogaleidae > Cheirogaleus > Cheirogaleus medius. Next base: position 4,924,263 of record VBSM01000865.1, on the reverse strand, counting down.
TGGGCGGATGGGGAAGAGGAGATGTTGGTCAAGGGTACAGAGTTTCAGTTAGACAGGAGGAGTAAGTTCTAGTGATCAATTGCACAGAATGGTGACTATCGTTAATTATAATGTATTGTGTATTTCTAAATCGCTAAGAGTAGATTTTAAACGTTCTCACCACTAAGAAATGATAAGTGTGTGAGGTGAAAGATATGTTCACTTGATTGAATCACTCTGCAATGCATACATATACCATAACATCACATTGTAACCCCATAAATATATACAATTATTATTTGTCAATTAAAAAAAAGACAAGAAACCACTACCACTTGTCAAGAAGGCTATCCACAATTATCTGAAGAGGCTATTAAAATACCCCTCCCTTTTCTAACTGCCTGTCTGCCTAAGGCTGGGTTTTCTTCGTGTGCTTCAAGCAAAACAACCTGGCAAAACAGCCTGGCAACAGATCGAATGCAGAAGCAGATAGGAGAATCCCACTGGATTCCTTTAACTCAGACATTAAACAGATTCACAATAATGTAAAACAATGCCACTTTTCTCACTACTTTTTAAGTTATTTTTCATAAAATATATTTATGATAACATGTAATAAGTTTATTACTGATATTTTTAGATAAAGTAATACGTATTTTAAAACTCAGTTTTAATTTCTAATATGATAAATATTCATAGATGCAGCCCACGCCAATAAAAGCCCTTGGGCCTCAGTAATTATAAGCATAAAGGGGTGAGACCAACCAGTCTGAGAACTGCTGAACCACACAAGAGCAACACCTAAAGCTCAGAAATAACTCATGTACTATTAAATAATACAAGTTAAAGGAAATACCCCTTTGCTCCTTTTCTCTGGATTTAATGACCCTAGATTATGTTAGGTAGGCATTTCTTTCCATTTTTATTGTAAAACTCACTTTGATTATTAAAAGAAAAAAACCTTAATCATCATAGTAGAGCCCAGGAGAGCTACAATCCAAATTTATATTACCTTTTGTAAGCCAAGAAGTCCTGTTCTCTTTATCTCAACCATATCATTAGTAGTTTTTTCAATGTGAAAAAAATTACTATGATTGAAATAAAAAAAAATAAAGGCTAAGCTATGGCTGGCCTGGCTTTAGCAAAACAAAGCAAGGTAGTTTATTCACAGATTGCAAAGAAAGAAAAGATTCACAAGGGGAGAGGGTGGGCCGCAGAGGTTTTTCTGAGTGTGTAAGGCCCATGCCCTCATTTATGTTAAGTAGAGGGGAAGAAATACACAACTCGAAGGATACTGAACTGAGGGCAAGGTTGTTATTTCAAACTGAATATTGAAACCTTTACCCTAATTGCTTTGATTTTTAGAAAATGATTATTAGCAGCCTCCTTTTTTTGTAGTTTAGGAAAGAAGTATATATTTTCAAAATAACCCCAAATCTCCCAAATCCACCAAAATAAAAATGTATCTAAAAAATGCATACATTGTATTTTCCTGTATTGTGGGCATTTGCCAATTTTTAGGGTCACTGATGGTATGAAGAAGCAATAAGGACTATAATTTAGTGAACATGTGGACATAATCAGACAATATAAATGTATAGACCAGGTAGCAAACTATTTAAAAAAAAAATCTTGCAAAACGCAAGTACATTTTGGTTCTTGACCATTTTCTGATGAGAACTCTCAGGCTTTCTTTTGATCGAATGCTTAAATAGCTAAAAAACAAAAAATGCTTTAATATAGATTATTCATTTGCTATTTTAAATTAATCAATTTTATTTTCTGGGAACAAGTGAAACAAAAAACACCAAAGGTACGGGGTGGGTGGGGGGCTTACTATGAAATTTGCTTGTTAAAAAAATTAGCATTTTGCCTAAAGACCTTTCTTCATACATATTTTTTTTTTTTTTTTTTTTAATTGAGACAGAGTCTCACTTTGTTGTCCAGGCTAGAGTGAGTGCCATGGCGTCAGCCTAGCCCACAGCAACCTCAATCTCCTGGGCTTAAGGGATCCTACTGCCTCAGCCTCCCGAGTAGCTGGGACTACAGGCACACGCCACCATGCCCGGCTAATTTTTTGTATATATATTTTTAGTTGGCCAATTAATTTCTTTCTATTTTTAGTAGAGACGGGGTCTCACTCTTGCTCAGACTGGTTTCGAACTCCTGACCTCGAGCGATCCTCCCACCTCGGCCTCCCAAAGTGCTAGGATTACAGGCGTGAGCCACCGCGCCCGGCCTCTTCATACATATTTTAAAGTGCAAGGCACTTTAAGTTACTCTGGTGTTAACTAATATAACTTGAATCACCTTCAGTTTAAAATCAGGATAAAATTTGTCCTTATAAAGTGAGTTATGGGTAATTGACAGAACACACATAATTTAGTTACTCCCACCCACCACTCCGACAACCTGCACAACCTCAGATTGCCAGGCTCTGGATCACGGTTGGGAAGATGGAAAAGGTGACTGACAGGAGTGATCTGGAAATTCTGCGTTTCATCTTACAGACTTCACGCGCTTCTCACTACAGGATGCGTCCAATCAGCTTGGCCCTTTCATATACTTATAATGACAGAAATAGGTGAGATTTCTACTGTACTTGTAAAAAAGAGATCGAATCCTATTTACAATGACAAATGCCCTCTTATATGATATAATTTTACCCGTTTAAAAATCATCATCATTGTCTTGGATATGTTAAACCATAGTGCCTTCAGAATGAGAAGAATTTCTTTGCATTTTATAAATACTGGGGTTTGCTTTGTCTGTTTTTGGACAAATAAACCAATCATTTTGAGATAGTCACACGATGGCCATTAGCTGATGACAGATTGCCAAGGAGAGGGGGTGCCTCTCCCCACATTTAACTGTGTCTCCAAAGAAGTACATCTTCATGTCAGATCACCACGTGGTGAAGACAAGGCTTACGAGAAAACCCTGCCCACCCCTTCCACGCCGCGTCCTCTAGTCCCTGTGCAATCACTTATCCTTGCTAGCCTCCGCCATGCTATTCTGTTTCTCTGGAGCACAAACAGACAAAAGGTAGAACATGCTACACCACAAGCCTGCCTGTTGGTTCTGGCTCTCCAGTGTCAGTCATTTCTATTTGCTTCCTGGCTGGGTCAAATGCACCCTGCCCCCAAACCCACACTCCCATGTCCATACATAGGTAAGACTTTTTTTTTTAATGTTCATATTCGAGGTTTAACGTTATTATGACTGTGCAATTATCAACACCTGAGCCAAACCATATAGTGCACTAAAATTAACTTTCCCTTTTGTGCAAGTTTATGTTTTCTGGGACTTTAATTTTCCACGTGACTATCACAAAACCATCGCCACACTGGGCCAAAGCCACAGGTGGTCTGTGGGTCTGTGCTCCCCCTCCCCCTATCTCCCCGGGGTCTCCAGGTGCTGGTGGCTCTGGGCCCTCCCACTAGTCCCCAGAACACCCCCTCCCCAACCTCTCCTGATTCCTGGGTCTTAACTTAGGCGCTTCGTGAGGGACTGTGTGCTCCAGGAACTTCTTGAAGAGATATATGTGGGGAGGCACGTATTTTGGAGGCTTTGCAGGTCTGAGAAAGGCTTTCATTTTGTGCCCACCCGAATGACTGATTTTGAAATCATTTCCTCTCCCTTTTGAAAGGGTGGCCCTTCCGCCCTCTGCCCTTCAGAACTCTCCACCCCACTGGATCTGCAATCCCCTCCCCTTTTTTAGAGCAAACTTTCTTTTCCATCTCTTCTCTGCAAGCTTTTAAGATCATTTTTTCACTGTTTTGTTTTTCTTTTTATAAAACAGGTTCAGAAGGTAAAAATTATTTTTTTTAAATCCCTGCTGTTGACATTTCATGATGTGATTTTGGTGTGAGTCTTTTTTTCTTTTTCTTTTCCTTGTTTTTTCTTTTCTTTTCATTTTGTTTCAGTCTGGACACTCACACCCTTCACTCATGGGAGACACCCTTGTTCTTCTCCCTTGTTTCTCCCACTGTCTTCCTCATTCTTCCTCCTGGGGCTCCTGGAATTCAGAGGCTGAACCTCCTCCATTCGTCCCCTCACTTTATTTCTTTTAAACCAATTTTTATTGTTGCCTTTTGGGTCTGCTTTCTGGGAGATGTGATCAACTTCATCTCCAATGCACATACACAGGAATATACATGTACACCTGTTTTCAAACTTTTAATTTCTAAGAACTCCTGATCACAGAATCACCCTTTTTAAAACAGCATCCTGCTCTGTTTTCATGGCTGCAGTCACTTTTCATGCTCTTTGTTGCTTCCTCAGTGCCTTTTTTCTCTTTGATTTTGTCTAGCGGAGCACTTCTCAAATGCCTGGCTTTCTGCGGCTGCGCATGTCACAGGACGCCCCACACGGCCAGGCTGCGAGGTCTGCAGGTGCGCGTGGGAATTGTTGGCCAGGGGCTTCACTGTGGGGTGAGGAAAGTGGCAAGCCAACATTCTCGGTGTGTGCAGGTCTTTAAAGAGAAATTCTGCATTCTCCTGCTTGGGTGGCTGGGCACGGGGACAGCCTGGCTGCCAGCATCTGGGGACCCAAGCCAGTGGCCGAGGGGCTGGGGGCCGGGGGCTGGAGGGAGGCGCTCGCTGGTCTGTGCCTAGGTTTTTACTTCGTCCCTGTTTTCAGCACCCACCCCCTGTGCAGGTACTCAGAAAGCAAACGTATCTGCTCTGAGGGCCAGGGTCTGGGGCCCCTGAATTAACTTCCAAAGGAACTCGCTCCCTGGCTTCCCAGTAGCTGGTGCCTGCAAGCCGGAGTCCTCAGGCCCCTATTTCAGTTGAGAGCGAGTTTTTCAAGAAGGATCATAAGTAAAAATAGAAGCACTCATCAAAGGAAGCCTTTAAGGACAGCAATGAAGTCTTTATGGAGGCGAAGGGAAGCCAGGGAAAGAATGCTGACAGGGTGACAAAAGCTGCCTGGTGTGACCGTAAATACCTCCAAAGCTTCTTGAAGTTGGGTGGTTATTTATCGAAAACCTTTGTCCACACCTCTTTGTTGCCTTGGGCTCAAAAACTGTGGCTTAGTTCTTAGTATTCTATTCTGTTTTATAACTCTCCTAAAAAAAAATGCAACCTGAAAATTAAGTTCGGATTAGTTAATATTGTTTTCCTGTAGTGGTCCTAAATTGTGTTTAAAGTTAGCTTTTTTTTTTTTTTTTTAAACAACTAATTACAAGATTTTCCTTAAAATCTTCATTATCCCCAGCAACTCGGGGGCCTTTCTCCTCTCCCCCTTCCCTAACCTCTACATCAGCTCCCTTTCGGAGAACCGCAGCACCTGCTTTCAGGTTGCCAAGCACAGGCTCGTCCACAGATGAGGTGCCCGGGCGGGAGCAGCCGGGAGAACAGAGACGACAAGGCAGCCATGGCTGAAACTGACGGAGGCCGGCAGGGGTGCGGCATTTTAGGCCTGAGAGCAGAGCGAGCACCTCGAGTTGAAGGAGAAGGCATTCGCTCTGGGCACCTGCAGTGTGAAGGGACCGGCTGCTGTGCCTTGTCATTCTTCCCCTACGCTTTTACTATACTCTGATATCGGAGAAAGCGCCGGAGACGGTCAATGGAGACCAAATACGGGAGGAGGAGAAGCGTCAAAGCAGCTCAGGATATGTTGTTGCTGAATTCACTCTTGCAAGTGAAATATTCCCCAGGTTAACCTGGGGAGAGTAGCCCACATCACAGGCATTACTCAGGAACCAAGTGAACAGATCATTGTAGTTTTTATTTTTCTACTTATTTGTTGTTTTCTTGGGTATTCTTCAGAAAAGGACAACAATAGTTTTCTATTCTTAAAGGACCCCAAATCAGAGAAATTAAAGAGTGCCCCGTCTCTGGGCGGCCTGGTGGGAGGTGTCTGGCCCATGACTGTGCTGCTAGGTACTGCTTTTTCCATTTTCCTCTTTAAAATAACCCAGTAAATACCAGCCCCTAAGAATCATTAGCCATCATCAGTCACTCCTCGCTGCGACACGCTAACACACGCCAGGCAGAGTTGCTCTACGGACAAGAAACCCACAGCTGCTCTGAGGCTTAGCAGCCGCTCTTAGACTAGAACTCACTCTTAGGGCAGTTTAGCAATTGTAAGGAGTGTGGACTCTGGACAGACTACCTAGGCTTCAAACGGGCCTGAGCAAGGTGTTAACCTCCAGGACTGGCTACGTAATTTGCCAGGCCCAGAGCAAAAGGAAAATGAAGGGTCCCTTGTTCAAAAATTAAGAATTTCAAGATGATGAAATTGGAGCATGAAATCAAGCGCAGAGCACTCCTAAACACAGGGCCCGTGCACCTGCATGGGCCACACATCCAGGAAGCTGTCTGTGCCTCAGTTCCTGCATCTGTAAAATGGGATCATAACAGTACCTATCTCACAGAGAGGTAAGGAATATGTGAGTTAATTACACATAAACCACCTATAACAGTGTCAGCACCTAGTAAGTGCTCAATAAATTATCACACCCCCACGTAGCCTAAATCTTGAGTCAGACCATCTCAAACATACCACCCGAATCTGGTAAAAATCCATCCAGTTATTTCTCTGTGATATGGCAATAGTCAGAGACCAACTTAATTTTATAAATATGATTAATAGCAATATGGCTAATGATGATGTACTTTTTAAACCCTGGAATTTTTGTCAGTGAATATGATGACAAAGACTCAGTCTAAATTTTTTAAACCTGAAATTTTAGCAGCCTATATTGTGTTTTATTGTTGTAGTTAAGTTTAAAAAATTTTAAGTACATCATTGTTTATTATGAGAACTATAAATCTATCATCTGATGAGTCATAAAGAACTGGAAATAACTAAAAATTTAAAAAGGATGATAATATAAAATATGCTTCATGCTTTCATTTATTTTATATGACAGTATCTTAATCCATCGATACATCTAGCTAAGCATAGATCTTTGAAGGACTGGATCTATGTGTTAGGATCTAGGTAAAGGGAAGCCAGTATTGAGGACAGAACGTGTAAAGAAAGCAAACACATGTCTTCTCTTATGGTGGTGTTTCCTGATTTAGGAATGGAAGGTGACTTGATTCTATTGGATCAGTAGTTTGATTCAAGTAACATTACAGAATTCAAAAGTGCAAAGGTAAAAATCTCAAAAGGGAACTTATCAGCTATTATTGATTTTAATTAAGATTTCAAAGAATAGTCTCAAAGTCAAAGCATGTGACCAGAGCATGTGTAAAATGAAGAAACTAAACAGTGTCTGGGGGAATGAGATGCATTTTGAGTTTAGATGCCTTTCCTCATTCAACACCTCTGGCTCTGGGTCCCCCTGTGCACACACCAGCCCCAGGACTGTTGGGCACATCAGTCTCTGAGCCTCGTGCCAATGTGTGCTGTGTGCCTGGTACCGTTCTTGGCTCAGGACAGGTGCCGACAAATGCCGCTCTTGGCTTGGGGGGTGCTGTTTAGTACAGTGAGAAGGACATGGATTTAAAAGGCAGGTCTCTGTTTGAGTCATGTCTCTACCATTTAATGGTCATAAAATCTCAAGCAGATTTTATTTTTCTAAACCCTGGTTCTTAACATGCAAGATGGAGATGAGAATGCCTCCTTTGCAGGGCTGGCATGAGAATGAGCTGAAATCGTGTGTGGCTGGCCCAGAACAGGCATCCACAAGTGGGTTTGAAACTCCCAATTTCATAATCTAGAAGCCAGGCAGAGGAGACTAACCGTGTGAGACTGTAAGGAGCGGATGCCGAAGCACCTGCATTTGCTTTAAGAAATCAAACGTGATGAGCGCTTGCTTTTATTTGTAGAGAAAGAAGAATAAACAATATTATATTCAAAGAATGGTGGAAAATTTATTCCACAGATCCCAGGGCGCCTATAAAGAGTTGTTTATGCATTTCCCAAGTCCACTGAAGATTATCTGAAGACTGAAAATGACATTTTCATAAATTATTTGCCACCCGGCGTGGCTGATCTAATTCAGCATTGGGGTGAGAACACATGCAGAAACATTATGAAGTAGGGTTAGCCCAAACACTTTAATGAGGAACACTATCTAAGATGATTTTAAACTAACCCGCAGCTACTGTTGATAAGCACCTAGCAGAACCCGTTATCAGCATTCCATCAGGAATTTCTGGTGTAGACGAATGAGGAGCTGGTTCACATTATTTGACTACCGCCCATTTGTATTAAAGGACTAAGCTGGAATCTGCTAGTCACTGGCTGATAACGATCTTCTGAGTCAATTCAGAATTTAACTCAGACTGGAGGGGAAGGGAATGAATCGGAACTGATGGTCACGGGATCTCTGAGTTGCATGAAATCCCGCTGACCCTTAAGTAGTGAGGGGTTTGGTGACCGAGCAGCCAAACTAACTTGTTACAGTTCTCTTTGACCAGAAATGAAATGTGACATTTTTCTATGCACTCTGTTCAACGAAATGTATTTGTAAATACAACTCGATCTTGTGACATTTGGTCTAGGTGGTTTATTTAAAAAGCAGTATCTTGACCGGACGCGGTGGCTCACGCCTGCAATCCTAGCACTCTGGGAAGCCAACGCGGGCGGATGGCTCAAGGTCAGGAGTTCGAAACCAGCCTGAGCAAGAGCGAGACCCCGTCTCTACTAAAAACATAGAAAGAAATTAGCTGGACATCTAAAAATATACAGAAAAAATTAGCCGGGCATGGTGGTGCGTGCCTGTAGTCCCAGCTACTCGGGAGGCTGAGGCAGGAGGATTGCTTGAGCCCAGGAGTTTGAGGTTGCTGTGAGCTAGGCTGATGCCACAGCACTCTAGCCTGGGCAACAGAGTGAGACTCTGTCTCAAATAAATAAATAAATAAATAAATAAATAAATAAAATACAGCAGTCTCTTTATGATTTTGTTTTGCATGGACCTTTTGTTATTATTTGTGTCTATTTTATCCAGGCAAACATATTCCCATTCTATTGCTGTTTCTCCCTCCTGCCTCTATTTCTCAGAAAAATAAAAAATTGACTTTGCTTTGTTCAGGAGAGGCCACGGCTCACACATCCCCTCCATTTAAGTCAGGCCGACAAGCTAAATGCTGACTATGCTCCGAGTCCCTGGAACTACTGGGCATGATCTTGAGGCAAAACTCAAGTGGCAAAACGCCCACTAGAAATTATAGTAGAATTTCCTCTGTGGGGTTCCTTAGAGAGCTTTTTATTGAACGACCCGCTTCAATTTCCATTTTTTCCGGGATAAAATACACCTCTTCTGTAACCGTGGCCGAGACGAGCAGCTGTCATTCTCGCTGAGGACTCCATGCTCAGGGTTGTGTGCTGAGCCTCGCAGAGAGCGGGACAGGCGTGTCACGGCCTGACACGGGCTTGTGCGGAGAAGCTGGGCGGCGGGTCGTGAACGGGGCGCGCGCTCCCTTCTCGGAGGGACGGCTGAGGAGGCTTGTTCTAAACTTTTCCACCATTTCAACGGCTAATTTCTCCTGATCATTAAGGGAACACTATTAATACTGGTGTTATGGTTTGTGTCACCCTTGGACCAGTGATAATTCACTAGCTCGAGTTAATGCTTTTCTAAGTGCTGCGAGTCAGAGGACAATCCCGGCTCTGAGCTGAAGGAATTCTCATCTAAATGCAAATCAAGACAAGCCCATCTAGGATGCATGAATGGCTACAGTCGTTTTTCCACCGGTTAATGTTCAGCCCCCCCAAAATGCTTTCTCACACAGCCGTACTCGTAAAGAAGTGTCCCTTATTGGGATTAAACTATGTTTGCTTTCTTCCCCACAGCAGCAGTTATGTAGGTAGAAGGTGTTCAGAGTCTTGATTTCCTTCACTTAATGCTTGGCAAATAAAATGGACAGAGAGAATCATTTCTCCAACCTCTGCTTCTCCACGCCAGACTCACACACGCAGGTCCCTGCCGTTTCTAGTTCACGTCCCAAAGGAATCAAAGAAAATGTGCCCCAAATGGAACTTATCTTCCACACAGCTCTGCTTCCCCTTCTTGTATTTTTCTATCTAATTTACTGAGACTGTCACTCTTCCTTCCATGCCCGAAACAGGAGAGTCCCCTAGAGTCTCCCTCCCACAGGCCACATCCCTGGGTGGTGCGAGTGCAGCCTATTTTATCTCAGATATGCTTTTATAATGAATCCCTTCCTCTCAACCTCCACTCCTGCAGCCTTAATTCAGCCCTCGGCCACCTCTCCTGGGGCAGTACTTCGCTGGTCTTCCTGCTTAGTCTTTTCTCCGGGCATTCCAGCCTCTAGCCTGTTGCCGGAGTAATCCTTCTATAAGATGCAAGTCTGAGCAGCTCACTCCTCTGCAAACCATCGCCAGGGTGGGCAGGGACAAGGTTATGATGCTCACAACTTTGCGGCCCCTCCTCACTCCAGCAGAGCAAAGGAAAGAGCAAAGAACATTCCACCTTGACTTACGTTCCTCCAAATCTCGATCCAGTCCCAAAGTAGATGTTATAATTTTGTAACACTCTGAGGTGAGGAGAATAATCTTCAAGTCCTAACTCTACAGGACTGCCTACCAGTTTGCCTACCTAACGGCCGGTCTGGCTCCTGGACCTCTTTGGGGGCAGGACCGATGGCCAGTTTCACTGCACTCTTCAGTAGAACCTGGCATGTCTTCCATGGAGCAGAGCGCCACTGCTTGTCTCTTGCCTCTCTAGGGACCAGGCTCATGCTGTATCCCTTTGCACCAGATGTTCTAACAACTACCTGGATAGCAGTGTAAAGGGACGCTCCGGCACGAATCAGTTAGGGATTGGCAAACTTTTGGGAAAAAGTCCAGATGGAAATATTTTTGGCTTTGCAGGCCACACGGTCTCCACTGCAGCTCCCCAGCTCTGCCGTCGCCGCAGGGAAGCAGCCATGGGCAACACGTACATGAATGCGTGTCGCTGGGTGCCAATAAAGTTTTAATTACAAAACCAGGTGCAGGGCCGGACTCGGCCTACAGGGCACAGTTGCCAACCCCTGAATCAGGTGTATGAGCTAAGACACCAAGTCCACGTGTGCTGGACAGGCTGAGAATCTTGGACATCCCAAGAGGTGTACAGAACCATGCCAAGAACACAGGTTCCGGAGCCAACTGCCTTCGCTCGAATCTTGGCTTTAGCATTTGCTAGCCATCAAGCCTTTGGTGAGTAACTTTACATGAGTGTCTCATCTGCCCCTCACCACCATGCTGTGAGATAGAGACCATATTCCCATTTAACAGAGGCCCGGGTAGAGTGGGATCCCAGGCACAGGAACTTGTGACGCCTTTCCATCAGCGTATTAACCTGCCCGGGTCACTCTCATCTTTTAAAAGAAATGCCCTTCCTGGCCCCCCCTCCAGCCCCAGCCCTTGCTCTCATCCCCTCTTCACACCAGCCTGCCTGATAAAGCTGTCCACATTCTCTGTGCGTGCCCTGTCACCTCACACCCACTCAGCAGCTCTGCAACTGGCTTCTGCCCCTGGCTTATAGAAATTGGTGACAGTTTTATCATGATGGTATCTTTTTTTTTTTTTTTTGAGACAGAGTCTCACTCTTTTGCTCAGGCTAGAGTGAGTGCTGTGGCGTCAGCCTAGCTCACAGCAACCTCAAACTTTTGGGCTCAAGCGATCCTCCTGCCTCAGCCTCCCAAGTAGCTGGGACTACAGGCATGTGCCACGATGCCTGGCTAATTTTTTCTATATATTTTTAGTTGGCCAATTAATTTCTTTCTATTTTTAGTAGAGACGGGGTCTCACTCTTGCTCAGGCTGGTTTGGAACTCCTGACCTTGAGCGATCCGCCCGCCTTGGCCTCCCAGAGTGCTAGGATTACAGGCGTGAGCCACTGCGCCCAGCCATGATGGTTTCTTAAACGAGAAATATATATAGTGAAGGTATGTTGCAAAGCTAGGTGATGTCCTTGATTTACATGGCCAGCCCAACTCAGGGAAAAAGATAATCACCATGCACTCTGCCTCCCAGTACAGGTGCTGGTCCTGAGTTACCTGTAATTAACCCTAGTGAGGATCCCAACTCAGTATGACACTGATATTATAACCACTGCCTCTCCCAGGTGAAGGCAGGTTGCTCTTCTACAGTGGGAAAATTCGAGATGAATCCTCAAGTGGCTACTGTCATAATTGAGGGACACAGATTTTTACCAGAGAAGAGTCGGCTCCTATCAACCAAGAGAGCAAAATAATACGCTATTGGAAAGTTCTTTTTTACCCTACACTTGCATCCCTGTGATGAAAACAATGCTGAGTCCCTGGCGACGTGACCTGTGGATCTTTAGAAGCGAATATTCCATCTGTTAGTTTTGTTTCCCGGTGAGTGAGGAGGCAGAATGCTCCCCTCGACTGCTTTAGCTCAGGGTTCTGTTTCTGCAGGACTTACTACCTCTCTCTGTTGGGGAGACTCTCGGAGCAGGAATGATCTCGGCCGTCTTTGAGTTCCCAGTGCCTAGCAAAGTGCCAGGCAAATAACAGGGCCTTAGGAAATAGCTGCTGCACACGTGATTGTCCTCCTGGGTCCCTGGGGAGATGACAGAGGCAGGGCATTTATCATATTAAAAAGATCCAAAATATTTTCCTTGGAGCTCAGCTTCCCTGGGGAACAGAATGAACAAGATTCCTAAAGACCCTGGCCACCGCTCAGAAACACGGGCCAAGTGCTCCGCCATGTGTGGAGCTCTGCCTTCTTTTTGTTCATCGAGTCACACTTCCCACCGTGCCGGCGCACAGGAAGAACGCCAATTATAATACCTCTTTGTTGACAGCGAGCAGAATAAATACTCTCTGCCTGTCTCTTGAGCACACAGGCGACACTTGTCTAAGCTCCAGCTCTTGTGATAACCAATCCGTAGTGAATCAGTTCTCTCGGAGGCTCCTAACTCCTTGACCCAATGCGAATTTTTTTCCAAACTATTTTTAAAGTTTCTAATCTGTTGTGAGTCACAGACGATGGAACTGTGAGTTTGCCATTTCTGGGCAGATAGCTTTAACATCAAGACCTTATTAGGTTGTAACTTGATCTTTGAAACGGCAAACCGTATAAAAACAAAGTGTGCATATAAAATCTTTAACTGCTCCTGAATGTCAAGTGATTTGAAATATTTATAGATTTTAAAGTGCTTTTCTCTCTTATAAAAAGGTAATTATTCTAAGTAACAACCTCGAAAGACTGGTTAGTGATTTTCTTTTTTTCTCCCTTTTTTCTTTTATTTCTTTTTTTTTTTTTTGGTCAGTGATGTTTCTCCCAAATCTTCATACCAGGAAAACTAGGGACCCTGGCAATTGATTCAGTGGCAACACAGACCACTTTTAAAAGAACCCCAAGCTCCTGAGTTTATTGCTCAATTCACTGCGTTATGCTACATCCCATCGCACATCACGAAACAAGGATTAGTTATCTATTGAGTTACCCGTGGATATGTAACAAATCACCCCAAACTCAGCGGCTTACGACAGTAATAATGATTCATTATCTGCTACGCTCTGAATTGCATTTCCCCCAAATTCATATGCGGAAGCCTTAACCCCCAACGTGACTGTATTAGGAGATAGGGCCTTCACAGAGGTGCTGAAGGTTAAAGGAGGTCATAGGGCGGGCCCTCGTCCAATAGGACTGGTATCCTCATAAGAAGGGGAAGGGACACCAAGGATGTGTGCACACAAAGAAATGGCCATGTGGGGTCACAGCACCACTTCTGCAAGCCAAGGAGAGAGGCTTCAGGAGAACCACATCTGCCAGCACCTTGAACTTGAATGTCCAGCCCCCAGCACTGCGACACACCCATTTCTGTTGTTCAAGCCGCCCAGTCCTCGGTCTCCTGTGACGGCAGCCCTAGCAAACTAATACAGTATCTCTTATGGCTTCTGTGGGCCAGGAATTCCTGAGCAGCTCCGCTGAGCAGTCCTGGGGCAGGGTCTTTCTTGAGGTCGCCCGTCAGGAATGGCTGGGGCTGCCATCACCTAAAGGCTTGGCTGGGGCCGGACGATCCACTTCCGTGGTGGCACTGTCTCGTGGCTGGCGAGCTGTGATGGTTGGTTGGTGCAGTGGGGGCCCCGCTGCCTCCCCTCCCCCCCCGGGCCTGATGGATCCCCTTTGCCACTCAGCTCAGACCAGCGTCCTGCAGCCCTTCCTTCACTGTGGTTGTGCAGGGTTACATGGGGTGCCCCCAAAGTCGCCATACACAGGGGAATGGGGAGCTGGAGCTAAATGTACCTTTAGTTACAAAATACTCATTACAAAATTTTACAAAATTTTTCCTAAAGGCGACTTTTGGGGCACCCTGTATATGAAATCTATCACAAGAAGAAATATGATAGCTCTTAGTTTTACCTGTCAGGATGTTGGTATGGTAAATTTAGAAAAGGAGAGAATAATTCCATGCACTGGAGGTTGTGGTGCGCCGCACGTCCTCGTTCAGGAACGGAAGGACGCGCCCCAGCTGTTGGGAATACTGCTGACCGACGGCCCTCCACTGCCAGCCGGGATGGCCTTTGGCTGAAGAGCGTGGCCTTGCCCAGGGTCAGCCCCTTCCCAGGACAGCTGTCATCTACTGACTGGCTCATGTGAGGGTATAAAAGCCTGGCCCTTCTGTGCCAACCTGAGACAACTCTGATGAGCCACCCCAGCTTCAGCTCTCGCTGTGGGTTGGCTGAGGTCTTTGCCGAGACTGTCTTGCATCAGAACTTCCCCCTCTGCCTGATGCTTTCTTCCCTTCTCCCACAGTTGTTGATCCTAAGAGCGCTTCTTAATGAACAGTCAGCACAATACCCTCGTCTCAGAGTCTTTCTCGGGGAATGTAAACCGCAACAGTCTACTTTACAGGAAGATAACTCTTGCAGAAGTCGACCATCTAAATTAGATTCCTTGGCCGGGCGTGGTGGCTCACGCCTGTAATCCTAGGACACTGGAAGGCCAAGGCGGGCAGATCGTTTGAGCTCAGGAGTTCGAGACCAGCCTGAACAAGAGCGAGACCCCGTCTCTACTAAAAATAGAAAGAAATTAATTGGCCAACTAAAAATATATAGAAAAAATTAGCCGGGCATGGTGGCGCATGCCTGTAGTCCCAGCTACTTGGGAGGCTGAGGCAGGAGGATCGCTTGAGCCCAGGAGTTTGAGGTTGCTGTGAGCTAGGCTGATGCCACGGCATTCTCGATGGGACAACAAGAGTGAGACTCTGTCTCCAAAAAAAAAAAAAAAAAATTAAATTAAATAAATTAGATTCCTTGACTATAGCTACATGAACCTCTAGACTCTAGTGCATTATGTGTTCAACTGCAGATCCAGCTGTAGAAACCAAGTGGTAAGGCGTGGTAGGTTGTGTTAGCAGAGGTAGAGATACGCCCCATTCTCCACCTCTTCCTGCATCCATTCCCTCCGCCATGGGACTTTGTCACTTCTACCTCGTTTTCTTGGCCAGAGAAAGTCATAAGGCCAACCCAGATCCGGGGGAGAGGAAACAGCTTGGATAGGCTATGCACGCAGTTCTGAGCCTAGGCCTCAAGGGGCCTTGCACAGACTGCCACCTCTCCTGGAGGCCCACCACTGTCATGCGGACAAGTCAGGGTCAGCCTGCTGGAGGAGGGACCACGTGGAACAGGACGATCTGTTCAGGCTGAGGCCACTCTGGTCCCGCCAGTCCCCAAGTGACCCGGTAGGTGACCACAGATGTAGTATGAGTGGGCACAGACAAGACCAGAAGAATGCCCAAGCCAAACTGCTGACTCGCAGGACCATGAGTTAAGTAAATGGTCGTTAAGTTTTGGGGAGGTTCGTTATGTAGCTGATAGAGCACCTGCTATGGGTGGGCTGTGGTTTCTCCTCACCTACACTGACACTGAAATTTGATCCTCAATGTGGCAGTGTTGGGAGGAGGAGCCTAGTGGAGGGTTCGGGTCATGGGAGTGGATCCCTTGTGAACAGATTAATGGCCCCTGCAGGGGTGAGTGCCTTCTCGCCCTTACAGGAATGGATTAGTTCCTGAGAGAGCAGGTTGGTAAAAAAGAGTCTGGCTTCCTCAGCTTCCCCCTCTTGCTACCGCTCTTGCTGTGTGATCTGTTAGCACACACCTGCTCCCCTCTGCACACACCTGCTCCCCTCTGCACACACCTGCTCCCCTCTGCACACACCTGCTCCCCTTCCGCTTCCTGCCAGGAGCGGAAGCAGCACGAGGCTGCAACAGATGCAGCTGCCCCGTCTTGACCTTTCCAGCCACCAGAATCCATGCGCCAAATACCCCTTTTTTCCTTTATATGTTACCCAGCCTCAGGTACTCTGTCGTAGCGACACTGGACCGTCTAAGACCATACGCAGTTCTGCTGGATGCGTGGATCAGCTAGGCGAGGGAGAGGGGAATGGAGAATCCACACTATGGCATATGCCCTGGGTTCTTTTTAACTGGCTCTGGTGCTAATAGCTCAAAACTGCCACGGTCTATGAGGCTTTTTCTTGGGTGGCAGGAGCCATCTCACCTGGAAATGCATCTCCCTCACCCGGGGAATCCTCTAACTGAAGGCTGCCTATTATGAAGTTGCAAAAGCCCAGCGTCCTTGCCTCCAGGCCGGGCGAATCCTGGTGCAATTTATACCTCAGAGCTCCTCCTGTCCTCGGGCGGAGGCTGGATCTCATCTGAAACCTCCTCCTCACCCCTACAGGTTCCCTGCGAGAGCGCTCCCTTAGGAAACCAACAAACTTTCCCCAAACCCAACCTCAGGCTCTGCCTCCAGGGACTCTGACCCAAGACACAAGTCCAGAGTGAAATTCCTAGAAGGAAAAGGGAGAGCAGAGTAAGTGCTGTGGAAGGAAATAGGGAAAGCGCTGATCCTTCTAACGCCTTTTCGTGGAAGTTTCCAACCCAAGGGAAGATGACTCCATTGGTCCAAGACAAACACCTCCACTGCCTGCTCCCGCCTCCTTCCCCTACAGGACCAGGCATGCCAGGTTCTTCTTCTGTTTGTGATTGCTCCCTTCTACTCACTTTTTCCCCATCAGCGCTTGAATCCATTCCCAGTTACAGGAATACCGCACCACCTCCGTTCTTCCAGCTACGGCCCCCCTCCGCCCGTTCACGTTGGGGTTCTTGATAAAGTTATCCGCACTAGAGACGTCCAGCCCGTAATCGTTCAACCTACATTCTATGCCTCCTGCTCTTGGCCACGCCACCGGAGTGTCCTGTCAGAGCCACGACGACCTCAGTATTCACGTTCGTGGCCAGCCTGCCGCATTTGACACCGCCGGCCCCTCCCTCCACACGCGGGACACACAGTCACACACATCCCTGCTGCTTCTGGGATATTGTTTGCTCGGGTTTCTGCTTACTTTCCAGGCGATTCAGAAGCCTCGTCCTTTGGTTGTTCCTTATATGCCCACACTTTTTCTGGCTCTCTTTTTACCTGCCATGCATCTCTCTGGATTATTTCATCTACTATTATGGTTCCGATTTCCATTTGTATTTGGACGATTTTCAAACCCTAATTTCTAGCTCCACACTCACATATCCAGTTGTCCTTTGGACACCTGCACTAGAATGTGCCCTGGGCTCTTACGGGACACACACATTCGTGAGCTGACACATACACTACTGCTCTCCCCCCCAGCAAATGCAGCTACCACCGTGCTCTCTCCTAAGGCAAGACCTCTGGAGTCACCCTGATTCATCTCTCTCCCCTTCCACTAATCAGTCACTCCACTTCCTTTCCATTCTACCTCCAAAATAGCTCTGTACTTCCAACACTATTCCATTTCCTCCCACCTTCAGCCGCCACCAGGCCTAGACTATTTCACACCGCGTCTTATCCTGGCTCCTGTTCTACCCACACCCAGCATTCTTTCCATGCCCGGCCGGGGGACTCACCCGCAAACGCAATGCTCACTATTGTTCTTTCCTGCTGAAAAAAACTTCTACTTCCTCTGGGATCAGCTCTTTCACTCACCAGGACAGGATGGGGTGTTTCCTCCCACAAAGACTAAAAAGGTTCTATCATACTCTATTGCAATGATTTACCTGTCTGTTGTTCCCCTCAAATACACAAAAGCTCCTTCTTTTGTGAAATTAGTAGACAGTCACTGAAACCCTCCCATGCATAATGCACACTGCTGTTAATCAAGTGGTGAATAAAACGAGCTGTCCCCGTCTCCGTACGAGTTACATGTTTATCATCCTACCACTCATGCCAGCACAGTTCTGGGCACATAGCAGTTGCTTAATAGGTATTTGCTGAATAAATAAATGATAAAATGAGTGCTGTCTGCTAAAGTCTGATTAATCACCCCACCCCCTTTCCAATTTTAGAATAAAATTCATGGGAACGGATTTTGTAAACATGATCTTCGTGCTCAATGTTTACAGAAAGTGTCTTTTTATTCCAAAAGGCAGAGATAAATTATATCTAAATATTTTCAGACTGTCACAAGTCTTTAAGCAACTCGCATTCCTCCACGAAGGTTATGCCTGTAGCAAAATTAATGCGATCAGCCAAGTTCCTAAGGAAAAGTTAGCGCATAAATGAAAAAGATTCAACAAAATCCAACTATAAAGGAACACATTTTGTATGTACTTAAAACTACCACCTGCCCGTTGCGAGATCATCATGGTGTGCTCTCTGCATGGCAAATACATCTCCCCCCAAAGGATAACTACGGTGATGGGCTGAATTGTGTCCCCTAAAAAGATATATTGAAGCTCTAATTCCTGTACCTATGGATGTGGCCTTACTTGGAAATAAGGTCTTTGCAGATGTAATCGGGTTAAGCTGAGGTCATTAGGTGGGCCCCAATCCAATACGACAGGTGTCCGTATAAGAGGGAAACTTGGACACAAACAGACACAGAGGGAAGACAGCATGTGAAGACAGGCAGAGAATGGAGCGATGCTGTCACAGGTCAAGAAACGCCCAGAGCTTCCAGGAGCTGCAAGGGGCAAGGAAGGGTCCTCCCGATGTGTCACCCTGCAACATCCTGATTTTGGGCTTGCAGACGCCAGAACTGTGAGAATAAATTTCTTATTTTAAGCCACCCAGTTTGTGGCAGGTACTTTGTCAGCACAGCCCCAGGAGACTAACGCCTCGACTGGATGGAACAGTTCCGACCACAGAGGCAGACGTGAGTGATGCTCTCGTGTCCTCCCGGGGCACAGGAATGACACCGGCACCTGCGGTACCTGGTGTGAACTAGATGACGGATGGGGTCTCCGCACGCCGCGCCGTGCTGCTGAGCGGAGTGCCTCAGTGCTGTGGCGAGGCCGCTCCCTGCATCTGCGTCCCCGTGTCCCCTTTCTGAGAGGACGTCCCAAGTCACGTGATGCCAGACTTCCAATCTTGAAACTCCAGAATAAAATTTCTATTTGTTTTACTTTTTTTGCTTTTCCTAATTACTTTAGCATTCCAATCAAGGTAAATTCAAAAGCACACTTGAATGAATGATGTTTAAGAAGAAGTTGAGGGGCGCGGGCGTGGTGGCTCACGCCTGTAATCCCAGCACTCTGGGAGGCCGAGGCGGGAGGATCGCTCAAGGTCAGGAGTTTAAGACCAGCCTGAGCAAGATCGAGACCCCGTCTCTACTAAAAATAGAAAGAAACTAGCTGGACAACTGAAAATATATATATGAAAAATTAGCCGGGCATGGTGGCGCATGCCTGTAGACCCAGCTGCTCGGGAGGCTGAGGCAGGAGGATTGCTTGAGCCCAGGAGTTTGAGGTTGCTGTGAGCTAGGCTGCCGCCACGGCACTCTAGCCCGAGCAACAGAGTGAGACTCTGTCTCCAAAAAAAAAAAAAGAAGCTGAGGGAACGAAAAACTTTTCCTGGGCGTGCACCGGATGTTACCATTTTCCACCAGATTTCCATTTGCCCACTGTACCCTCGCCATTTTTTTCCCAGCCTGTGCTTTGTGATAAAATGGACCCAAACTGCCAGGAGAGCACACGGGTGGCCGCAGCAGTGTGCAGTCCAAGTGCCCCGGCCTAGGGGCCAGCCCTCCCTCCTGGCCGCCCGCCCGGCGCGGGGCCCACACTTACATAGTGCGGCGGCGACGCTGGCGGAGGCCTGGCCGGGCTCTGGAAGGAGGACGGGTGGAACCGCTGGCCCGTGTCCGGAGGGGACGAGGAGGCGTAGATGCGATTTTCTAACCGCTCGGGCTCATGCTTGTAGGACTCGAGAGGAAACGTGTGCTGCTTGGTCACTTGGGTGGGTGTCGATGGAGACGAGGAGAGGCCGGAGCCTGCGAGGGGGAGGAAGGCACAGAGCGGTTAGACGTCGGGCTGCCCGGGGCCAACATCTCACAGGGCAAAATCTAAATGATTAAATTCTGAGCGCTGGGGAAAAGCTTTAAACACCTATTTCTAGTCTCTCAGGATTGTCTGTGTCCAGAAATGCCCTCGTGATCCAACTGGGGGCGTGTAACCCAAGCGGCAGCGTCCTCCTGTTGGGATGGGGGTGCTCAAACCACCAGAAGTGATCTGGGTGGATCCTTTTTATGCACACACACACACACACACACACCCACGCACGCGCACACACGCACCATTTCCCCCATTTAGTCAAATACCATTTGATCTCCTCCCCCCGTCCCTGGCGCGGTGCCAAGAGCCGACGTCACGGTCCCATATTTATTGAGGTAAGACACTGGGAAGTTCACAACGTGCCCTGGAGACACGGGTCAGTGCTGCGGAAGCCACAGGACAACATACCTAAAGACCCAGACGCGACGTGCTGTGGCGGCCAAAGCGTGCAGCGTGAACGTCGCTGCAGTGAGCTCCCAGGAGTGAGACTCCACTACCGAGGACAAATGCCACAGATGACTTCAGGGAGGGCGTGGTATTGGAGACGGGACTTGAGATGCATGAGAGGAGGTGGGAGGAAGCGGGGGAGGGGTACTGGTGTCAGCGAGAACTGCAGGGAGACGGGGACACGAAGCAGCCAGCAGGGAAAGGCCGTCCTCCCTGTCGGGGCTCATGCCATCGGGGGCCTGACGGAGGCAGGCGACCACTGCTGGTGTCCAGCTGATGGTGACAGAACTGTTGTGGGTGGAATTGTCCCCAGAAAGATATACTGAAGTTCTAAGCCCCAGTACCTATGAATGTGACCTTATCTGGAAACAGGGTCATTGCAGATTAATCAAGTTAAGATGAGGTTTTGCTGAGTGAGGGTGGGCCCTAGTCTGCTAGGACTGGTGTCCTCATGAGAGGAGGAGAAACACAGAAACAGGCCCCCACACAGAGGAGAAGGCCTGTGACAATGACGGAGGCGGAGATGCAGTGACGCATCTCCAAGCCAAGGGATGCCAAGGATGCTGGCGGCCCCCAGAGGCCAGCAAGAGGCAAAGAAGAGTCCTCGCCTGCAGGTCTCAGAGGGAGCTGGCTCTGCTGACACCTTGATTTTGGACTTGTGGCCTCCAGAACTGGGAGAGAATAGACTTGTGTTGATTTAGGCCACCCACGGGGCACTTTGTGATAGCAGCCGGAGGAGACAATGGTACCCGATGCCGACAGTTTTCCAAGAGAAGTGGAATCTGGATTTGGGTCTGACATCTCACATCTTACAGGTCAGTAAATACATTTATAAAATACATTTTGAATTACGCAAGTCAAACCCAAGACGTCAGTAGACATGGCCCAAGGGCCACCTCTTGCTACTTCTGGCCTAGGCGAGGAAGGGTCAGTGGCCGAGCAGGACACCTGGGTCCCCCTCACCCAGTCTCTCCACCGTGTGTGGCCCCTCCTGCCCCACCCTCCCTGAGAGCAGCTTCCTAACCTCCCTGCCCCAACTGTGTGCCCCTGAGACCAAAAGGCACGTCCAGCTGTCCTGCACGCTATCCGTGAGCCACAGACTGCTCAGCACTCAAGCCAAATATAAAACATGTAAGTCTCCTCCCCTCCATGAGATCTGCCACCTGTCTTTGGGCCAGAGGTCCTGCCCACCCCTTTGAGTCCTACAGCCCCCGAACTGTCCTGAAGGGCCCGGAGTTGTCAAGCGCCTGCTGCCAACAGGGCGCGAGGAGAGAAAGAGCTGGAAGGGGAAGGCGTAAGGTCAGTGTGAATGGAGGTCTGAGGTCTCTCCTCTCCCTTTCCACGCACGCTCCCCGGGGGAGTTTAGTGACCTATTAAGGGAGGGGCGGCCCTTTCCTGGCAGCCCTGTCACAGCACAGAGTGCTGCCAGCGGGAAATCCTGCTCGGAGCCCCAGGCGCAGGAGACGAGATGGAAAGCTCCAGCATTCCTGTTTTCACGGGACTCAAAATGTGAGACAAAAAAGGCCCCTAACAGCAAAACCCCAAACTCTTTTGAAAAATAAAAGGCTTTCCCCAAAGGTCTTAAGAAGTCAGCCCCGCTCTGCCGTGGGCCAGGAGGAAGGCGAGGGAGCGGGAGGGTGACAAGACTCCAGCGTGGTTAGCGGCCCTCGGGAGAGACAGGTGGCCCCGCGGGGTGGCCGCAGAGGGCCCTCCTTGGGTGGGTACCAGCTGCAAGGCTCTGACACTCCCCAGTGACGCCCGTAGCCCCCGTGAGGAACAGGGACATGGGCCGGGCGGGGAGGCAAGCCCAGGGCCTCTCAAGGGCTCTGCGGGGGAAAGAGCAAGGAGGCCTCTCGGGCTGATCCGTTTGCAGAGAGGGCACAGCCCGGGCCTTGGACCCCGGGGGTGCGGAGGCGGCATGTCCTTCAATGGTTCTTGCAGCCACAGAGTCCTCCGTGGGGACACCGTCCTGGTCCCCACAGCACACCTCGAACAGGCTGGCTCCCCTGGTGCGACTCAGGCGGGGAACACTCCTGTCCATGCTGTCCGGCCGCCGCCCGCCCCCCACGGGACACACAGCCTCTCTGTGGTGCCTCCCTGGGGCTGCCCCCTGCTTCCCCTGGGCGTGCGGGCCCTGATGGGCAGCACACAACAGGATGCGGTCGGGGGCCACCATGTCCTAAGGACCGTGACAGCAGCTCAGGCAAGCCCCTCTGGGGCCTGGGGTCTTCACGTGTGAAGGGGGCCGGCCCCAGTGGGCTCTAACTCGCCCTCAGCCACATCCATCCTCACTCAGGGCCCAGCCGGGGCCCGCCCTCCATGCCTGTGCCTTCGCCCGCCGGCCCAGCGCACTTTCTGGCCCAAATGCACCCAGGCGGCATGTGCAAAGGCCCAGAGGAAACAGGAACCTCGGTGGAGGCCTCATGGCAACACCCACCAAACTAGGAGCACGCGTGCCGCCTGACCCAACAGTTGCCTTGCTGGGACTTTCTTCGGCGACTTATTTGCGTAATTGCTTGGTGCAAGTGGATGGGGTTACTCGTTACCATGGTGCTTTTAAGAGCAGAGCCTGGAGGAGACGCAGACGCTCGTCAAGAGGAAGAGGCTACACTGATCGTGGCCCGTCGCAAGGCAGCCGTGGTCCCTGCCGGAACACGACAGGCCGCCTCGCTCCTCTCATCTCCAAGATAGAGCAGCAAGCAAACAGGCAAACTGCAGAGCCATCTGTGTGGAATGACGCCACTGTCGTTTCAGAAGAGGGAAAAGGAGTATCTCTATTCTGTCTGATTATGCCTTGAGTATCTCTGGAAGGGTCTGGAAACACTGGCTGTCTCCGGGGAAGGGAACAATTGGCAGGGAAGACTTTCATCATATACCCTTCCCTATTTTTTCAAATTTTACATCACAGGAATGTATTGTCTATTCAGAAAATGACTTTTTTCAGCCATTGTTCTGCTTTTGAGCCAAGACGCCGCCGCCCAGCCCCGCCGTGGGACCGGCCGCCCCGCTCCTCGTGAGGAGATGGAGCAAGCGGGCTTTTCCTCTGCGCGCAGGAGCACCGTGCTTCTGCTGGGACGGAATGATTCTCTGCCACTCTTTCCAAGTCCAAAAGATGCTTCCATCTCTCCACCCGGCCTCCCCTTCTCCTCCCTGCTCCTTCCCCAGAGCCGCGACTCCCACGGGGAAAACAGACGCTACTCTGGACCACAGGGAGGGGAGGGAAGGTTTGGGGGGAGGGGACAGGTAAAATGCCTGACCTGTGGCAAGGCTCACCCCCCATGTGCGCATTAGGAGTATCTGTGCAGCGTGGGGTACAGGGAAAGAACCTTCTGGAACCAAACATATGCCGTCTCTTTTCACTGATATCTGAATAATGTTTTTAAGGGGGGCAGAGTCTTGCAGCACCAACGCCTTTTCTGCACGGGGCCTTCCTGTTTACAAAGTGGGCGCTCTCCCTCCATTTGCCCCTCAAGCCACCGTGGCGGGGGCGGGGCAGGTTTATCACCCCGTTTTACAGACAAAGAAACTGGTAACTAGAGAAAGTTGTCACTTATCCACGGCCATTAGTGGGCAATGGCAGGGATCACACCCGAACTCCGCTGTCCTGACTTGGAATCCCAAGCCCTTTGTGCCACGATTAAACCGGAACATCACCAGGAGAAAGAACACCAAGATTTAAAGTCACATTTCAGCGGCGCGGATTGCTTTTCCAGAGAGTGGGGTCTCACGGGCAGATGGCAGGAGAGCGTGGAAGGCACCGGGTGCCGCAGGCGGAACGAGAGGTGCCGGGAAGGGTGGGTGGCGCAAGGACAGGGCAGGCCTAGGGCTCTGCATGGGGCCACGGTATGCAGGGACGGGCTCCCCCAAAGCGGGTTTCTTCTATGCCAGCCAGGACGAGTGGAGACGGTGGCCCACAGAGACCGAACTCACCTGTGTGCTGCCTGATCATCAGGGAGGAAATCGTCTTATGAACAGCAAGGGCGGCAGTAGTGATATTTCTGAACTTTTTTCTTTTTTTCAATATTGTGTCACATTTCACCCACAAAGGGGAAAACGGGGCACTGCCGACACGATCCCCCATTACTTTTAAACAGACCAATTTCTTTCTCAGTCATGGAGTCAGCTGCCAGACTCAGCTTTTTCAGGAAACCACGGGCCCATCAGCACATCGGTAACTCTCAGGCCGCTGCCCGGCCCGGGGTGCAGGCCTTGAGGGAGGAGTGAGCTGAGGTGGATCAGATGCAGGACCGCCCTGCAGGCTGGCTTCAGAAAATGGGACAAAAACAAACAAACCCAACAGCAATAAGCATCCAGTGCCAAATGCATGAAATACCAAAGCAGGAGGAGCTGGGAAGAGGAGCGAGCCCGGGGCTGGGGGCGGGGGGCGGCAGAGAAGGCCAGAGGAGCTGGGCCTTGGCCCTGGACGATGGGACGGATCTGTCCCCGGTTCAGGCGCCTGTCCCAAGGGCCCAGACAAGACTGGGCTCTGGCAACAGTAACCCGAGAAGGCTCTGGCCAGAGGACAGACAGGTTCCCCCGTTTTGTTTCTTCTGAGAAGGCTTCCCCCCTTCTTGTGCTTCTTAAGGACTTTGTTTGGGAGCGCTGTCAGCCTCTGAGGGTGAACAATGCCTCTGATTCTCCGGGGCGGCAGCCAGGCTCCGTGAACAGGCCCAGCGAGCGAGCAGACTGCTCTTGGCAGCCACACAGAGCGCCTCGAAAGGGGCTCCAGACACCAGGGAGCCACGGGCTGGTGACTTCACGGGGCCCGGCCCTCCTGGCAAGAGCGGTGTCTGGAGAGAAGGGGAGGCGGGGAGCACCCTGCAGCGGGACGGCCGGGCGGGGCGGCGACACGGAGGCCTGGACTCCAAAGCCCCAAGCTCTGGGCCTGGTTTGACCACTCACTAGCCACGGGCCCTTGAACACATCAGTCCTGTCCTTGGCAAACACAGAGCAGGTGGACCGGACGGCTGCATGGTGCTCAGCCATGACCACCCCTCACCCTCAGTTTTCACCATCTCTGCCCACTCGGTGTCCCGGGGCTTGGCCTCAGGGCTGCAGCAGCGGCTCCCTGGCCCTCTGGCTCCAGAATGGCTTTGGGCAGGGGAAGGCACCTGCGGGGGCCTGGGGCTGGAGAAGGGAGGGTGTGGCACTCAGCCCTCCACCGGCAACTCCCCCTTTCCTTGCCCCTTCAGGCCTTGCACCTGGGTGTCACCCTTGACACCCCCCTTCCCCATCAGCTCCTAAAGCTCTGCCCACACCTCTGTGAAAAGTCCTTTCTGAATCCCAGCTGAAGGTCCCACCCTAACTGGTACAAGTTCCAGCCTCCACTCCCAAACCGGGGTGAGGATTGCCCGGCGCAGGGGCAGGAACGGGGCTCTGGAGTGGGCCGACCTGGCGTGGCCCTAAAGCCACCACTCGTGAGCTGTGTGGCCTCAGAAGAGTGAGCTCAGTTCACTGTTTGAAAACCTGAGCTGCCGGTGGGCTTTTTGTGATGATGAAGAGGTAAAAAGCAAAGCACCCTGGAGCACTGAGTGACAGTGTGGACCCGACAGCTGGTGAGATCTGAGGGAGAAAGAACTGTGGGTCAGAGCCCGAGTGTACTGGGCTGTCTTGGGCCGCCTTGCTTAGGAGGACAAGAGTTCAGTGCACCTGAGGTTCATATTGGAGCTCACCCCTGGCCAGCTCCAAATCCGTGGTCCCTCCGCTATGGTGCAGTGAGGAGGTGAGAAATACCAACCTACCCCACGCTGGCAAGTTGGGGGACTTCCTCTAGGCAGTCCGGCCACAGCCATCACACCATCCATCCCATCATAGGTGGCCAAGGTGCACACCTTTAGGGGGGTCTAGACCAGACCAAGGCTAGTCACTGCTTCTCCATTACTTAGAGACCGACGGTTTAAGATATTTGAAAGAGCTGGAGACCACCAAGGCAAGTTCCAAGTGCCACACATCAGGTCATTAACTGGCACTTCATCCCATTACCATTTGGGCCAAGGTGACTCAGTTTCCCTGTAACCCACGAAGGGCTGCTGTTGGGTTTGCCGAGGCAGGAACGCCCTGCATGGAGCGGGCCTGGCTGGGCCTCCAACCATTGGTTCTCGTTCCCTTCAGCCACGGTGCGAGCTGCCAGGGCACGCGGCAAGACCCGTCTCCACCTGCTTTGGTTGGAGGGATTCCAGAATGGCCACGGCTGCTCAGCCTGCCCCATTCCACCCCTGCCCACATCCCTCGACCCTCCAAATACAGACTCCGGAAGAAGCCTGCCCCACCCGGACCACCCTCAGCTTCTCTTTGGGAATCGCTGCTATAGACAAACATTTTGGTTCAGGGCCCCTTTACACTCTTAAAAAGTATGTTATTTAACATGTAGTAACTTGATTGTTGTTATTTGTTAATCAATTACTACTTTAAAATTTCCTTAGTTTTAATTTCTAACACGATGAATATCAACACATTCGACCCACACAAACAAAAGCTCTTCGAGATCCTAATATTTTTTGGAGTAATTTCACACCAATTTCTATGTATTTAAAAGAAAATTTTCAAAAGGGGTGGCATTTATCTTAGACTTTTTCCAAATGTCTTTAACATCTGGCTTAATAGAAGATGCTAGATTCATGTATCAGTTTCTGTCCTCACTGCCCACGGGAAGGTTTTGTGCAAAAGCCTTGGTCTGGGCTGACCCCATTCTCCAGCCCCACCCAGCCCCCACCCAGCTGAGTCTCAACCGGCAGCCGAGCAGGGAGTGCCCAAGCCGCAGGGACAGCTGCGATACTCTCGGGTTGCAGCTCCCGCACCCCGTAAGAATTATCTGGGGGCCCCGTGAACACGTGTTCCCACAAGGCCCGGAGGATTCCGACTGAGTGGGGCTGGGGTGGAGCCTGGGATCTGAGTTTTCCAGCGTTCCCCAGGTGATTCGGACGGTCAGACAAGTTTTGGAATCATTCATTCAACCCAACTCCCTCTTTTTACGGAGAAGAAACTTCTAACGTAATCTCTGGTTCCCATTCTTCACGGCCATGTGGTCCCAGCGCCACAGCCCTCGTTCTCAGAGCTCCCTACTTTGAGAGACACACTCTCGTCTTCCTGGGTTCCAAGCCTCCTGGTCTTGCATGGAAATTACTCTTCCAGTAGCCAAGGACAGCCTGGTGCAGAGGCGCCATCCAGCAGGGACGCCAGAGCTCGAGCAGCCGCGGCCGGGCCAGCCCTCCCGAGTCCCTCTGCCCCTTTCCAGCCGGCTGCTTTGAGGCCTGGCTTTGAATGCTGTAGAATCACTCATTCCCAAAAAGACAAGATCCTCACCCTCCTGGCGTCCTCCTTACCCCACCCCAGCAGGGTCCCCTCTCTCAGGGTGGTTTCTGGACCCTGGCCTCAGGATTGGCATGGATAGCTTTATAGCCAGAGCTCTGGCTCAGCTGCCACTTGAGCTTACTCTCGACTCACACATTAATTTGGAGTAAGGTTTGGGGCTGCAAGTTTTGGTTATAGGCCCTAAGAATCTGTTTTATAATCTTTTATAATTGAAACTATTCGAAATATGTTGGGACCGGGTGTGGTGGCTCACGCCTGTAATCCTAGCACTCTGGGAGGCCGAGGCTGGAGGATCACTTGAGCTCAGGAGTCTGCAACCAGCCTGAGCAAGACCAAGACCCCATCTCTACAAAAAATAGAAAAATTAGCCAAGCATGGTGGAGAGTGTCTGTAGTCCCAGCTACTAGGGAGGCTGAGGCAGAAGGATCACTTGATCCCAGGAGTTTGAGTCTGCAGTGAGCTATGATGACACCACTGCACTCCAGCCTGGGCAACAGAGCGAGACCCTGTCTCAAAAAAAAAAAAAAAAAAAAGTTGGAAAATATCTCAGTCATCTTGGAGTCAAAGCATTATGGTATGAAGAAGGTGAAAACTTCTGTAGAAGGTGAACACTTGTATTAAAACAAACTTCTTTTAGGACATTTTCTAAGGTTCTTATCCTCCTAGAAAGAATCCGGTAAAAAATAGTTTTACAGGGCTTTGCGTACCCGGCAGCATTCTGTGCCTGGGTATTATGTGGTTGGCTCTAGCATATGGCCATGTGCACAGGTAAGCTGGCAAAACAAAACAGGAAAAAACACAAGTGGTGGAGGGCAAAGGAGGAACTGGGAATTTCGAGGGGGCTAATTTTAGACGAGTCCCGGCAACGTGGTCCTGGGCTCTGCTGTCTGCCCTAGCCTTCTTCCTGCTCACCTGGAGGCCGGAGTTCTACTTCATGGACCCGAAACATAATGCTCCATACTTCACTAGTAGCAAAATGTAACAGCATACGTGCATTTTGATGCTGACACTAAAAGGCAATGCTCTGGGAGGAGGGAAAAAACCCTGATCGGTTGCTTAGTGAGAGAGAGATGCTACAACAGACCATTTCCCATATAAAACGGTTTCTGAAAAGCAATTTGCTAAGAATCTGCCAATGAAGGGAAAATATTAGCGACTTCAGTCCTCTGATTATCAATATTTGCGGGACCACAAAAGCGACAGGCATCATCTAGTGCTGTGTAGACTAATTCTGCTGAACGTGAGAGAATCGGCATAGCCCCCCGCCCTAAGAGCATCATGGGTGGTTAGAATGGCAGTGACCTTAGGGGACAAGGTCCCTAAGCCTCATTTTCAGGGAAGGACACGCAGGCCCTGAGAGGTGAGGACCCACACCGAGCTCAGAAGCAGGGACTGAGCAATGACTCCGTCTTCAGACCCCCAACCCAGCGCTTGTTTCCTGTGCCCAGAGAGAAGTTTACAGCCCTGGAATGTTGGGGAGGAGACTGTTTATGCCGGTGACAGGGAAGAGCACACATCCACACCGGGTGGTGCGAGTGCCTGGGGTCAGGGTCCCTGCCCTAGGCTGCCTCTCCCGGTGTCCGCCCTCCTCCCCACCAGTGCTCCTCCAGCCAGACACCGCCCATCCCATAGACTGCACCAGGTGGAAGGGTAGGAGGCCCAGGCTCTGCAGGCTGGATTTGGGAGGGGAGGGAGGAAGAGGACGCAGCACCTGGTTTCTTTCCTGGGTCAGCGCAGTGACTGTCATATCCCAGGAAGGAGGGAAGGACTCCAACTCAGGAGGAGACCCACGGAGTTTCACACTCTCAGGCTAATGCTCAAGGTGCCCAGTGGCAGGGGAAAGGCTATCTGCCACTGGCCACAGGATGGGGACAGGACAGCCCTGGGTAGGAACTCCCAGGTGCCCTGCTTGCTCAGATGTGTTCTTAGATCAGGACTAGATTTCTCTGCAAGTTCAGAAAAGTCATTTGAACGTTGATTTCTCTGAGATGCCTGTTTACAACACAGCATCATTCAGGTAAACTGTTCCAATAAACAGTCTGGTTTGAGGGGAAAGAAACTTGGAATTTACCCTGCTGAGATGCAACTAAGGGGAGGTCCAGTGGCCACCAGGCCCCGAAAGACGCCTCTTCCAGAGAGGCCCCTGTCGGCTGGCCTGTCCCTGCACTGACCA
Source organism: Cheirogaleus medius (assembly GCA_008086735.1). NCBI lineage: Eukaryota > Metazoa > Chordata > Mammalia > Primates > Cheirogaleidae > Cheirogaleus > Cheirogaleus medius. The sequence continues at coordinate 4,894,112 of VBSM01000865.1, read as the reverse complement.
GGGAACCCACGGCGGGCTCCCTGCGCTGTGCCTGGGACTCGGACATTCCCTGCTCCGTCTCCAGCCCCTCTGGAGATTCCTGCTTTCGCCATTGTAGAAACTTCCTCGGAAGTGGGGAAGAAGTGGGTCTTAAACTTTCCTGGTTCCAGGATGCTTTGATAATCTAACGAAATCGATAAATGAAGCATGGATACACAAATCTCTCTCGTAATACTTCAGGGCACTTCTGATTCCTCAAAGTCAGGTTTTAAGAACTTGTGTTCCCAGGGCCCTCAGAGCACCCCCCTGGCTCCTACTCCTGCAGGTGGCCTGGCTGTCACAGTCCCAGCCTCAAGCCCAAACTCAGAAATCTCTGGGGGACCCTTCATAGGAGAAAACTGGGCTGAGGATTAGGAGGAGAGATCGGTGTGACAGCCAGATCGAGACCACGCCTCACGGAGACCCTGTCACACTATAGTTTCCAGAGCACAGTTTTTAAAATTTGGAATTGCCCCTTGAGTTTTTTTCTATACTTTCTGCAATTTGGCTATTTGGATCTGTTCAGAGTCCTTGACGGTAGCTCTTCCCCACCCAGGCAGACCTCTGGGGAGCCCACAGCTCAGGAAATGTGGCCGCCAGCCGTGCCGCATTCCTGGGCTGTTTGGCCTTGCCCTGGGGTCTCCCTCTGCTCACCCAGCCGCACCGATATGGGCATGTAGGGAGGGCTTTGAGCCACCGTCCCCTCCTCGAGGCATGTCCTGAGCCTCGAGGCTCATTCCAGGGGGACCGCTCTCTGTGCACTATTGCACTGCGCAAGATGCCATGTGGACCACAGGAGCATGTTCCCAAGCCTGCGCTTTGGAGAGCCACATTCAGTAGAGCAGGAGGCTGTGGCCGGGATGGGGACACCATTTGGGAGTGTGGTTCCCGCCCAGCTCTCCCCTCCTCCTGGGCTTCCCGGGAGGCCAGGTGGCTGCTGTAGCCAGTGGCGGGCACTCCCTCCCCGGGGTGCTGCTGCAGCAGCTGCCATGGGCCTCTGACCACGGCTCTCCCGGGGCTCTGTTGACTCCAACATCATCTGACCCGCCCGTCAGGCCTTCCGGCATCAGGTGTCAGTGGGACGGTGGGGAGGCTGGGACGGCGTCCAGGCCGCCGGTCGCATGCAGAGCTCGAGTCTGGGTGGCTGTCCTCACCCCCAGCACGGGACGGTGCTGAGCGCGGGCTGGCCGCCCCCAGTGATTGACGAGGACGATTCTCCGCGAACGAGGAAGAGAAGAGGAAGGAAGGTTGCAAATAAGGGGGAATTAAGCATTCGTGGTGGAAACAGACCTATCGGCCGCACCCTTTCAAAGACAATCCAGAATCTCAATCCTAGGATTCACCTCTGCCCCTCAACAGCAACAACTCTGGAGTTCAGGGCCAAAATAAAAGGTTACAGCATCGTACCTGAATTGTTTCCTGTGTTTTTAATAGAGAGGTAACAGCTCAACCCCGGGGAACTGGGTTCCTAATGCTTCTCGTGCCCATGTCTGGCACCATCGCCACCACCGGGGAGCTTGTCTTGTGAGGAGAGAGAACTCGGCCCTCTGCTCACGTGCTGTTAGGGTCTGGGCAGTCCCCGTCGCCTTCCAGACACCTCATCTATTTGACAAATCTCCACGATGCCCGGCCTCCCCTTTCCACACACTGTGCTCACCCGAAGGCTCACACTTTGTTAAGCCCGGCCCGTCTGCTGAAGGCCGCCCAGACCCAGTCAGCTGACACAAAAGAGGGCAGTTGTCAGGAAGGCGCCACGAGCGGAGGGCAGGACGGGCTCGTGGATTCAACGGTACCGAGTTAGCACGCGCTACCTCCATGTAACTTTCTCTTCGGTGCCTGCATCACTAGGTTTCTAGAACGGGCGTGTGAAAATGGTATCTGAACATGGTGCTTCAGGACATGTTTTTTCCCATTTATCTCCTGACTCACTCCACAGCGTCAGCACCTATTGTCAGCTAGGTGCATTTTTGTAAGGCCTTCACTGGCTTCTAAAGTGAATCACTGATCCTTTTTATGCACTTTGCACATTCCGACGTCATAAAATTATGGTATGTCGTGGTTGTTTCTTCAGGTATCTTGTTTCCTCCACCAAGCATAAGCACCGTGAGTCTATTGCTGCACCTACAGCCCGGGCAGGGCCCGCTGCGCCGGCCTGCTCAACAAACACGTGCGGTGCCGCGTGGTGCTGTGCTCTGCTCCGCAGCGTGCTCAGCATGCACGGCCCGTGATGGAACAAGCGGATAAATCGGATTTCATCACGATTTAAAACTTGAGCTCTTCAGAAGACACTGCTAAGAAAATGAAACAAGACCAGTGGCCATGAGAACACACCTGGCCCTAGATCTTAACACCTATGGGGATTGAACCAGGAACCGCGCCCACCCCCCAACATGCCAACAACACCAAAGTCCAAGTATGCTCGAGTCCCTTATATAAAACGGCATTTGCATATAACCTACACACATCCCCATGCATACTTGGAATCATCTCTAGATTACTTATAATACCTCATACAATGTAAATATTAATAGCTGTTACACTGTATTGTTTTTTTATTTGTATTATTTTTTATTGTATTTTTATTTATTTTTTTTTTTTGAGAATATTTTTGATCCACAGTTGGTTGAATCCAAGGATGCAGAAACTGCGGGTATGGGGGCTGATTGTATTTGAAAACACGTATGTGATAGAGGACTTGCATCTAGAATATATAAAGAACTCTCAAAACTCAGTAACAAGAAAAAAAAAAACCTCAATAAAAAAGTAGACAGAGGATTTAAAGATACTTCAGCAAAGAAGATACACGGCTGACAAATAAGCACATGAAAAGACGCCCGTCATTAACCACTAGGGACATGACAATTAAAACTGATGAGATACCACTGCACACCTATTAGACGAGCTAAAAAACAGCTGACAATACTAAGTGCTGGTGAGGATTTGGAACAACAGGAACTCTCACACGTCTCTGGTGGGAATGCAAAATGCTATAGCCATTTTGGAAAATTGTTTGACTGTTTCTTATAGAGTTAAATATGCATTTACCATAGAACCTAGCCATGCCACTCCTAGAAGACACGAACACATGTTCACACGAAAACCTGAATGCAAATGTTTTCAGTGGCTTTATTCATACTTGCCCCAAATTGGAAACAACTCGAATATTCCTTGACTGGTGAATTAATAAACCGGTGTGTCCATACAATAGAACACTACTCAGCAAGAAAAAGGAAAGAACTATTGCTATATGCAACAACATGGTTGAGTATCAAATGCATTTTGCTAAGTGAATGAAGCCAGACCCAAGAGAATATATACTATATTTTTCCATTTATTAATATACGACATACTAAAGCAAAACTATAGGGGACAGAAAAAACAGACCAGTGTTTGTTGAGGATGAGAGGAGAGGTCGACTATAAAGGGGCATGCAGGAATTTTGGGGGGTGATGAAACTGTTCTATATCTTGATGGTGGTGGCAATTATACAACTGTTTATGCTTGTCAAAGCACACAGAACTGCACACTTTTAAAAAACGGGTGAATTTTTCGGTACATAAATAATACCTCAATAATCCTGACTTTTAAAAAAGTGCTCTAACATGAGTCGGGGGGTGGTGGGGGCACCTGGAAGGAGGGACAGTCGGGGTTCTGACGGGGACACCTCAGCTTTGCCGCAGCCCTGGAGCCCAAGACCTGCTCAAGTAAAAATAGCAGCTGGGCGCCCTGTCCCTCTGGCCCAAAGGTCACCTCCTGAAGGAGACAGAACGGAGCCACCGAGGGGGGGCAAAGGGAAGGAGTGAGGTCTCGGCTCCGGGAGCCCTCGGGGCTGAGCGGTCTGGGCTGGGCCTGTCACCCAGGCACCTTGCTCCCCGCCCGAGGCCAGCTATGCCAGACAGCCCGCGCCCCCTGCCCCGCTGATGGGAAGGAGGGAGGGGGCAGGAGAGAGCTAAGGCCAGGCTGGGAGCGGGGAAGGAGATTGCACCCCGCCCCTGCGAGGCCCTGGCCAGCAGGCTCACCCACCCTCGCCTTCAACACGCTCCCGAGGGCAGGGGCCTCTGGCACCTGCAGGTCCTGACGGACTGGCACCCATGGCTGTGGACAAGCCAGTGGGTCACTGTCTTCTCCACAGGGGCCACTGGCACAGGTCCAGCACACAGAAAAGCCCGACAGTGTCCGGCTGCCCAGGGCAGGCCGGGACCCGCAGCACCGGAGGCCGGGGCCGGCCACAAGGAGAACGTGGGGCGCTCTTGAGGGGCGCACCCAGGCCCCAGAGCAAAGGTGAAAGGGCGAGGCCCTCACCAAGCAGCTGCGTGTTCGGAGAGGCTTTTGCAGGACACCTCACCTGTCCCTCCTCCAGTCCCCTGCCTCCCCTGGCAGTCGGAGGCTGTTCCTGGCCCACGAGAAAAATCGAAGTGTTTTGTTTGGTTTTTTAAAGAAATCTATATGCTGAGTAAACAAATACTTACGATTATTTAAGAAATGTGTTAGTAAAACTTTCCGATTGCTTTTGGTCTGAATGCTTGTGCCCCTGCCAAACTCACGTGTGGACTCCTAAGCCCCAAGGCCACGAAGTTGGAAGGTGGGGCCTTTGGGAGGTGATTAGGCCTGAGGCATGAATGCGTCAGTGTCCTTATAAAATGGGCACCCTAGGTGGCTCACGCCTGTAATCCTAGCACTCTGGGAGGCCAAAGTGGAAGGATCACTTCAGGTCAGGAGTTTGAGACCAGCCTGAGCAGGAGCAAAACCCTATCTCTGCTAAAAATAGAAAAAATTAGCTGGGCATGGTGGCGCATGCCTGTAGTTCCAAGCTTCTCGGGAACCTGAGGCAGGAGGATCACTTGAGCCCAGGAGTTTGAGGTTGCTGTGAGCTATGATGATGCCGCTATACTCCAGCCTGGGCAACAAAGCAAGACCCTGTAAAAAAAAAAAAAGACCCTGGAGAGATCCCTTGGCCCTTGTACCATGTGAGGACACAGTGAGATGGCACCATCTATGAGCCAGCACCTTGACCTTGGACTTCCAGCCTCCAGAATTGTGAGCAATGAATTTCTGTTGTTTATAAGACACTCAGTCTATGGTGTTTTGTTAACAGCCTGAATAGATTAAGACACTGAATAAGCTAATCTGTTGATCAAAACTGTCTAATCTTTTGTAAAATTTATTTTTAATTGTGCTAAAATACACATAACATACAATTTATCATCTTGACCATTTTTTTTCTCTTTTATTTTATTTTATTTGTTTTAAATTGAGACAGAGTCTCACTCTGTTGCCTGGGCTAGAGTGCCGTGACATCAGCCTAGCTCACAGCAACCTCAAACTCCTGGGCTCAAGTGATCCTCTTGCCTCAGCCTCCCGAGTAGCTGGGACTACAGGCATGCGCCACCATGCCTGGCTAATTTTTTATATATATACTTTTAGTTGTCCAGCTAATTTCTTTCTATTTTTTTAGTAGAGACAGGGTCTCGCTCTTGCTCAGTCTGGTCTTGAACTCCTGAGTTCAAACGATCCGCCCGCCTTAGCCTCCAGAGTGCTAGGATTACAGGTGTGAGCCACCATGCTCAGCCCATCTTGACCATTCTAAGGGTACAGTTCAGTGGTATTAAGCACACTCACACAGTTGAGTATCCATCACCACCATCCATCTCCAGAACTTTCTCATCTTGCAAATCTGAAACTCTGTACCTATTAAATAGTAACTCCCCCTCCCCCTCCCCCCCAGTACTCACCATGCCACTTTGTCTCTATTAATTTGACTACTCTAAGGACCTCATGAGGGGAATCGGACAGTATTTATACTTTTTCGAATGGCTTGTTCCACCTAGCAGAATGTCCTCAGGGTTCATCCATGCGTGTTGTAGCACATGTCAGAATTCCTTTTCTTTTTAGGGCTGAGTGCCTACTTCTAACCCTCCCTCCTAGCTTTGCTATTGCTTGTTACGGCTTTGTTTCCCGGAGAGATGGCCAACCTTCCCCGGTCTACGAGTCCCTCTTCCTGCAGGTCAGCAGCTAGCAGCTGCCTGCACAGCCTGGCCTCCCTGTGTCCCCCACGCAGGACGCAAAGTGCCAGAACGACGAACATGTCAGACGCACACCTGCTCCTAAACATCTCCTGGGGTTGCCCCAGTCCCTCTTGGTCAGAAGCCACCTGTCCACCTGTGCCAATGCCGGCACCTTCCTTCTGGGCTACGGTCACAGGACCAGGAACGGGTCAGCAGGCCGGAGGCAGGAGGGAGTCCAGGGAAACGCCAAACATTCTGGCCCCCCTCCCACTGCCAAGTTTCCGATGTGCTGTCCGAGAAACCCTGCCAAGGGTAATGTGACATTTACATGACACCCGGTGGGGCTGCCGTGGTGACATAACAGGAGGGGTGGGGGTGTGTCCCTGGGCACGGAGCCTGCAGCTGGGCAGAGTCTGATGACTCCCATGTTGTGTAAATTAAAGCAACAGTCACCTGTTTCTCCAAGTCACAGCTAAACCTGCTGCCTCTGACGTGATCACAAAATCACAGCCTGTCACTTCGACCTTTGGTATTCTTCAGCCTTCCTTCCAAAGAAAGCTGTCTGATAAAATACCTGTCACCTTCCTGGGGAGGAAAAGGCAGAGTGCCCCAGCGTGAACTGTTCTGACGGACTCCGGACAGGAAGAGCCTGAGATGGAAGTAGGCGTTGGTGGCAGCCACTCTGTATTTGCTCATGCGAATGGTCGCTCCTGGGCCAGCTGGGTGCCCGCGCTGTGCTGGACACCGAGCCAGCGGCTGGGAATACACTGGTAGGAGGCAGGTCCCTGCCCTCATTCGACTTATGTGGTAAGGACTCCAGCGGCACGCTCCAGCTCCTCAGCCAGGAGGGCTGTTCGCTTATGACCTGCGCCTCGGGGCAGCCACCAGAGAAAGGACACGTCAGATCTGAGCTCTGGAGTGGGACACCTCCAGGGGCAGCGGGGTGGCTTTGCTCTTCGGGGGTCTGAGGGCGGGCCTGGTGGCAGCACAGGGCCCGGTGTTGCCCGCCGCAGATGCCAACACACCCCTGAAGGCCCCGCGTTTAGACTCACGTGGCGCCTCCTCCCCACCCTGCCGGGGCTGCCCGGAGCTCAGCCGGCCTTTGTTCCATTTCACACCCCATACCTCTTCTTCCTCCTATTCCTCCTCCTCCTCCTCCTCCTCCTCCTCCTCCTCACTGCTCCTTGTTCTGTAGTTGTTCAGAGCACGGTGCTGACAACCTTCAGCCCGGGGCCTTCTCACTGCCACCATGCATGCACCGTGCCTGTCCCTGCTCCTGTGGCCACTTGTGACATCGGTGGCAACGCAGCACCACAGGACCTCGTCACAGATGTGGCACAGCGGCTGCTCTCGTGGCCTGGGGCAGGTAGGACGGGGGGCTTTTCCGGAGTGGAGCCTCCTCTGCAGGCCCAGGCCGGCTGGTCGCTCAGCCCTGGACGTCGCCATCCCTCCCTGACCCAGAACAAGGACTCTTTCCTTGCCTAAATATCCCCCGGCTACGAGGAAATCACCTCCACTTGTGGAAGATTTCAAGAAGCCCCCCTGACCTTCCACCCGCCATCATCACACTTGCAACGCACGGGGCCTCGGATGCCAAAGCCCAGCGTGGAAAGTAGGTCTCAGCTGCAGGCGAGGGCAGGGCTGGGCGAGCTCTCTCCCCTTCCTTCGAGTCGGGCGGAAAGGAGCACGTGAGGAGAGGCCGGACCAGGGCCGCGGGAGGGGCGGAGGCGGAGGCGCAGCCCTGGCCCGTCTCTGGTGGGCAGGATGCTGTGCATGGAAGGCCCCCAGCCCCGTCTGATCAGACGCATGCCCCGGGGCTCCCTGTGCCCCAGCGGGACGATTCTCAGGAGCATCCAGCTGGCACTTCACAGGGCCCCACAGGAGGCCGAGCTCCAGTTGTCCACACCTGTCACCTGCTTAGTACTGTCTTCTTACTGGCTTTCTCCCTCCCTGGAGCACATTCCCACCCCTCACCTGTGCTGCCTGGGATCATCTCTCAAACACACTCCCTGTCCTTTGTCCCCAGGTGTGCTTTTGAGGGATTCCACATTACGGGCGGGAGAATGGGTACAATAAATACCTGCATCGACCCCTTGCAGACCTGTCTAGATGCCTGGGACGTGGCCCTGTGGCCCCGCCGAGGCACCCACGGGGTGGACCCCTGAGGAAAGGTGCCTGCCAGAAGGTCCTACAAGCGGGTCGCGTCACACCAGCATGTGAACGGCCGGCTAGCTCCAATGCTCAGCCGGGGAATCTCAGCGAGAGGGCAGGAAATAACCGCAAGGCGGCAGAGTGCTTCCAGAAGCTCCAGGTTTCCCTGAATGCCCTGACGATATCTGAGGCTACCCTTTCTCCTCTGACCCTAGCCCCTGCCCCGCCCCAAGCTGCGTGTCCTTGGCACCAGCATGCTCGCTGCAGAAGCTCACCTGAGCGTTAGTAGGAGACACTTGGGAAACCAAATGTGCAAGCCGGGATGAGGGCACAGCTGCAGTCACTGGTATAATATTTCTGAAAACCCCCCGCGAAGGCCGCCTTCCTCCCCAAGCGAGGCTGCCTGGTGGCCGAGTCCCCGCGGACCTTGGGGAGAGGCTGGCTGATGGCCAGACACCTGTGTGGTGACGGTCCAGTCCCGCCTCAGCCCCTTGCTGAGAAAGAGCAGTTTCGGTGGCCCCGGAGCCCGCGAGCACTGGGGTTGAGACGGGGCAGTGCTTCCCTGTGTCGCCTTGGCAACTCTGTCGTGGAGGCACCTCCTTCCTGTTGGGATGTTTATTTTTTAATTAAGAAATAGCAAAGGGCTATTAATACTATTTTCGCCTTGAAAGAAATCACTTAATCAATGAAGCGACGGGTATTTCCCGGGCACCAATTGTACGGTTCTGTGGTTGGCCGGGTATGCGACAAGGTAGAGGCCGGTGCTTGGGGTAAGAGAACCAAGCCGAGGGGACAGAAAGAAATGCATGAGCCCGTAAGACACAATGCAAGGACACTCATGAGGAAGTATGCCATAAATCCTTTCTGGAAAAAGAAAAGATGTTCGTAAATAAATGAAAGCCACGTGAGACACAGAGCCTGCAACACGGCAAAGTGCTCGGGCCTTCATAGGAGGCGGTGGGTGGTTCTTGGAAGAGGCTGGCCTTTGAGAAAGATTGGGATGGAGCTAAGTTGGGGGACAGAGGGGAGCAAAGGGGTGGGAAAGGGGACCGTGGCCTGCTGCCAGAGGCTGCCACGCATGAGGGTCCCCAAAGAGCAGCAGCAGTGTGCCTCAGTAGGAGACTTCTGCATCTGCCGATATGTCTCTGCATACAAGGGAAATGGAATTGCCCCACTGAAATCTTGCAATGCGGTGCTCAGCAAGGGGTCTTATTATTTAATAGGAAATATGTCACTGAATAAGTCATAGCAAAGTGGTGTTTTCTTTCCCCACTAGGGAATATGAGGTGACTTTTAGCTGCTCCTTCTCCAACACCCAAATATTTTAAGTAGAATGAATGGGAAAGAAGCACATTGTAGAACAGCTGGGCTCTGTTCTGGGCCCGGGAACAGTGAGCACAGCAGAGCCCCAGACCCCGCCCGGGAAGCCTGGAGTTTTAGACACTGGCTCCTTGGAGCGTGGCCTGGGGACCAGAAGTCTGGGCATCACCCAGCTTGTCAGACACGCAGACCCCTGAGCCCATCCCACACCTGCGGAATCTGCACCTGCCCTTTAACAAGATCCTCCAGTGGCTCGTACGTGAGAAACGTGGCCCTAGGCTGGTGGTTCAGAATTTTCGGCAAGAACCGGAGTCACCTGGGGGGCTTGTTAAGCCCCAGTTTCCAGGTCCCACCCCCAGAGATTCAGATTGGGTAGTTGGGATGGGCTCCGGGAAGGGGCTTTTCTAACACGTTTCCAGGCGTTGCCAAGGCTGCTGGTCTAAGACCCACACCTGAGGGCCGCCTGCTCTAAGAGATCATCTGGGTTCTAGGCAAAGACTGGGACTGTCGGGGCCACACATCCCAGGCCCCGGGAGAAGGCTGATGGCAGTTTTGAGGTTCCGCTGTGTGGCCAGGCCATAGTCCCCTTAACTTCCCACAACCGGCCCTCCTCCACTCAGGGAGAGCCTGGCTTTGCCAGCCCAGGGCAATCCTCAGTGCCCGTCCGGCCCATTCAGAGACCAGAGGGCCACGCAGAGCCCACCCCGCCTGCCTGGGAAATCGGCAGGGACGCCGCAGGCTGCCCTGGGCGCTGCCATGCAGGTGAGACCACAGAGAATGGAGGCGGCCTTAATGTGCCAATGGAGTCAGCAAAGCACTGCACACAAAGTGCCATCAGACGCTTAGGGGTTAGAGTCGACCCCCTCCTAGTGCTGGGTGGCTGCAACCGGAGAAGTCTCATCGCACCTGACACCAGCCTGGGGCCCAAGTCACGGGCCAAGGTGGCTCTGAACACAAATGCTGAATTAGCCCCATTCTCCCTCCACAGTTTATAGCTGTGCTGTCCAAGAGGCGGCCTCTGGCCACGTGTGGCTATCGATATTTAAAATGAAATGTGTAGTTCCTTAGTCGCTATTATGAGTTGAACTGTGTCCTCCCCACCCCCAAAAGATACACTGATTCCCTCACTCCCGGGGCCTGTGAATGTGACCTTATTTAGAAATAGGACCATGCAGATGGAATCAAGTGAAGATGAGGTCATACTCAGTTAGGGTGGGCCCTAATCCAACGACGGGAGCCCTTAGGATGGGCAGAGACGGGAGTAATCTGTCTCAAGCCAAGGGACGCCAAGGATTGCCAAGAACTACCAGATGCTAGGGTACAGGCACGGGCAGATTCTCCCTCAGAACCAGAGGAACCAGCCTCTGACACCTTGATTTCAGACTTTGGGCCTCCAGGACTTCGAGAGAAGAAATTTCTGTTGTTTTAAGCCACCCAGTTTGTGGTGCTATGTGACATGACGGTGGCCCTAGGGACTGAGACGGTTGCTCTACCCATATTGCTGGTGCTCAACAGTCATGCGTGGCTGGAGGCTACCACAGTGGACAACACAGATACAGGCACTTCCACATGCGCAGAAAGTTCAACTGGACAGTGTGGTTTTACAGTACATTTTATAAGAAAGAAGTAAAGGTCAGTTGTTGGGTTAGCCCAACCCCATCTTCCATGTCCTTCATACCTCCAAGTGAGAGTCCTTCAAAAAGGAGATGGGACGCTCGCTGTCAAAGGGAAATAAAAAGGCACATGTTGACTCTTCTCCCTGACATGAGAAAGGAGACTGTGACATTTGGGCACAGTTGTCATCAATGTCGGAAGCAGATGGGCTGAGAGCAGGTCCACATCGAACCCGGCAACCCATCCACAGAAGGAGCCTGGTCGGGCGGCCTTGCCGGTCTGTCCCCCCCCACCTTATCGTTTGCACACACTTGTCTCCCCCCGCCACCAGCAAGCCCATAGGGCACTGCCGCATCCACTCTGCGCACGAATGCAACGTTGATTTTTCAAACACACCGGCTGTTAATTTATCCTCAGGATGGGGGCATTCCTGGTACCGAGACCCGAGTTAAAATACTCCCAGGAGAAAGCATCACGTGAAATTATTGGATAATAAGACCGCAGGATGAATTTGGTACCAGGCACCATTCTGCCTCCAAGCATCCTTCCACATCCGCGCCTCTCCCGGGTCCCATTTCCTCTCTCCAGCCAAGCTCCCGGTGCCTGGCTCCCTGCCCTGCCACCAGAGAGAAAGGGCACACCTGGTGGCAGGACACATCTGCCGCCCTTCCAGCCTCTCACACCGCCTGTTGCCGAAATGTCTCATCTTTCCGCAACGCCGCCACACGTTCCTTGTCGTGCTCACCAGTGGGCGCAGGCGCAAAGATGGAGAAAGTGGAGCTTCCCCGCCACGATGAACGCTGCTCTGCGGAGACCACAGCTGCTCTAAGCAAGAAAACTTCTTTCCAAAACTCCTCCGGCTGCTTTGCGATGTGTCTTCAGCTTGTTTTACCCACGGGCAGATACACCTGTGTTTCCGCCTCCTCTGCCTGGGTAGCAGCGATTCTGCCCTAAGCTGTGGCCGGAGGTCGTGCTGGCTCAGCCTCTCGGTCCGCAGTGTTGGGACATTGTTGATGACATTAACTAAGGGAACTTCCTCCCACATCATCTTGCCGCTTGTGTTTTAAAAAAATGTTTTATTGAGGCATAATATAGTAAAGTGCACAAATCAAGAGTGTACGGTTTGACAAATCTGCACGCGAAGTGAGCCCATCTGTGCAACCAGCACTCAGCTAAGGAAGGGACGTGACTGCCCCCACCAGGCCCTTCAGGCTCCCTGCCAGGTAGTCACCTGTGAGGTTCCTGTGTTTGCATTCCGCGTCGGAGCCACACAGTTTACTGAGTGCGAGATGTGGCCACGTCCACGCAAGCACTCATCATCCCACTGCTGACGGCGTCTGCGCAGGTGCTACTTGGGGGCTGTTATGAATGACGCTGTATGAACACTCTATACGTGTGATCACCAGACTTGCCGCTTTCTTTTCATCTGACGTATTTATTCAGCACAAAAGATACTACTGGGAGAGGAGGAGAGAAGAGGAGCCTGACTATGAGCGTTTGAGGAACACCCGCGACGTGCCAGCCTCCGTATCTAACGGGGCCACACAGCACCCGCGAGGCAGGTGTCTGACTCTGCATCCTGGGGCTGCCGGGGCCTGGAGAGACCCCGCGACCACTGCTCAGGGAAGCGCGGCAAGAGTGAGGCTGGGCAGCAGCGCGCCAGGTGTTGAGCCCAATGCCGCCAGTCACAGTCTGCATGTCCCCAAATGTTAGTCCTCCGCGTTCCGACCCCGGCAGCCCTGGCCACGGGCAACGGGAACCCTGCGCTGAGTGCGGTTCTCCGGTGCATCAGATCCGATCTCCTGCGGGAGACGCCACTGAAATCGCCAGCCAAATGCTGACCATGTTTTTGATGATTAGCAGGTTAATGAGATAAAAATGAGTCATAAAATGTAAATGTAACCGGGTTATGCTTTCAGCTGCTCTGAGGGGGGCACTGAAGTCTGAAAGGTACATGGTAGAATGTTCGAGTTATCCAGCTGCTTTGGAAACCCCTCTGGGCTCGGAGTTGGCTGAGCATGTCGGGTTTCCTTTCCTCCCTACTGATGGCAGGAAAACCCGCTCACTTCCTTCTGAGCAACACCAAGAAAACAAGGGATTATTGTGTTTGCTCCCTTTTCTCAATCAGGTCATCAAGCACATACACACAGATGTGTGAGAATCGGAAGCTAATCCTGCCGGGAAGTCTGGCTGGAGAGCACTAAGCCCCAAACAGGATTACGCCGGGAGGCTGAGCACACGGCCGGCATCTGTCTGGAAACATCTGTCCATCACGCAAAACTGGGCTTGGGGACAGCCCACTGTCTGTGACAGACACTCCTTAGGGAGACAGATAGTGGGAGGGCCGTGTCTGTCTTCCTTCTTGTCCAGTCCTGGAGCTGAGAACAAGATGGGTCTGTAATACGGTGTCGTGTGAATGCACACAAGATTGGGGGCTTTTTCACGTCATGTCACCACTGGAGGGGGGCGTATCTCTGTCTAGGAGGGACAGGGGAAGTTGATGACCTTACCTCACTCTGTCTGGAAGCCTGACTTTTGGGAGCCATGTGTCCCTGCTGGGCCAGCTCCTGCTTTGCTGTCCCATGTTAGGGGACACAGGATGTGGCTGTGTCTGGGCAGCCATAGGGGAAACCGGGACTTTTCAGAGAGAAAGAGATGTGAGAGTTAAGTGCAGTCAGTCTTCACAAGGGCCCAGAAAGAAAATAATTCTATTTCTCCAAGATTTTTGCTAAGGTCCTCCCAAAACTAATGTCTAAGGTTCAAATTCATTTCCTTCTCCCTGTTTTAAGTGTTCAGGCTCTGGCATCCCCATCCAAGTGCAAGAGCCTCAACTTCTTTGCCTAAATTGCACTCTGTAAAGTTGGTGTCCCCTTACAGAAGTCTCACGGACAGGGCAAGCCTCAGAGTGGCCCGTCCTGGCCAATGCCTGTCACCTGCTGCCTTTTACTTAACATTCCTACACACATTTATGACTTCACCCCCCCCCCTCCCTCCAACTCCCAAGTTCAGTGCTGTCGAGGGCAGAATTTCAAGCCTCGACCTGGGTCTCTTGAGTCTGCTTATCAGGGCAGAGACAAAACGACATGTTTGTGAAGCTGTGTGGTACGCTGCAAAGCAGGTCGCAAGTAGGTGGCATCCTTCCTTGGAGCGAAAGCTTAGGTTCCAAGGACTCAAACAACTCCAGTGTGGCCCAGCACAGCAGTCCCTCACCTCAGGGAAAACCACAGGACATGCCCGAGGCCACACAGCCAGTGGGTGTCAGAGCTCCGGCCAACCCCTGAAGTCTGGCTCCAGAATCCAGGCTCCTACCTGCTGTCCCCTCCTGCCTCTTTGCGCTGAAGCACCAAAGGAGAAGGCAAGCTTTCCTTGTGTGCAGTAATGACAGTGAGGCTGCAGAAAAACCTGCTCCCAGCCCAGGACTCCAGGTCAGGCTCCCACCTTGCCCTGACTTTACTCAGTCAGATTCTCAAGATGTCCAACGTCACTGGTCTCCCTAGACCACATAACAAGGGGCTAGCATCCCGTTGTCCTGAAGGGGTCAGAGCATCTCCTCCCGAGGGACAGTGACTTGCCGTGAAGAATAAGTCCCAGGAAGACACCAAGCTGTCCCACCAGCAGGATCACAGGAGGCCAGAGTGTGAGCCACAACCACCCCCACCTGCTTCCTGCTGCAAGAGGACACATACTTGAAATGCAAATTATGGTTTTTATAGAATTTCAAGCTTAAATCTTCTGTCTTCCGAGGAGCGTATTCACAGGAAAGATGCAAGCCCGTTTCGGCTGTCTCCCAGACTAGGCATTAGCTGTGGCAGTAACAGCAGCGGAAGCAAACGATCAGTGTAGGCTGCCTCTAGAATGTCCCCACAATTGCCGCTGCGGTTCCCCGGGCCTCTCAGCCCGGCAGGAGCCAGCCGGCCTGGCCAGGGAGTGGCGGGAACAGGGCACTTGAATGCACATCCCAAAGGGGGCTACTGAGAGGGAAGGTGGTTCCACTCATCCCGGACTGGGTCAGCCTCAAAGGTCCGGCTCTGCCTTCGGTCACACCGAGGACACCTTCCCCGCCTGCAGCGTCCCGGGCTCCCCAGCCTTACTGAGCTCTGCACTCCCCACTTCAGAAGGAAAAGCCCAACAGAGGGACCAAAGTCACACAGGACATTTAGCATGTGGTCGGAGGACACGTCAGAGCACCTGGACAGCAACTGGGCCATGTCACCTACCCCAGTCCTCCTCTCTGACTCTTCCCAAACTCGAGGTGCCAGAGTCCAGGCTGCACAGCAGCTCGCCAGAGAGACAACTAAAGGCAGCGCCTCGTTCACTCGCCAGACGGGCCAGCGACCCCTAACAAGGCCAGTGCTTGGTGGTCCCCAGCATGGAGCCACAGAGCAGTGTAGCCCCGAGGTGCTGCCGCAGGTCTCCAGGGGTCCCTCCTCCTGAACGGCGGGTGGAAACGCTGCTGTTGCTCTGTGTGACCCCTCAGTGGCTTTCCTGGAAATGCTCCCTCCTTCATTTCAGCTTCCCAAGGCTCTGCGAAGCCCAGACGGCCGAGTTGCTGAGTCCGGGGGAGAGAAATGGGAATTCAAACAGCAAAGGCCTCCCCCGGCCCCAGTCACTGGCTCTCCCCTCGGGGACGAGGGCGGTGCTCGCTAAAGTGACTAGGTTCTCTAAGCAACCTGCAGCCACCTAACACCACCACCTCGTCATAGCCACTCAGTGCTCTGAAAGGAGCCCCGAGGGAGGGCTGGGCCCTCGAAGCATCCCCGCCCCCCACTTTGGTGGCAAACGAAGGACACACAGAGGATTGAGGGCCAGACCAAGAGCCGAGTTGAACTGGCCAGCCAGGATGCTGGGGCCAGTAAGAGCCCAGGCCGGAGCCAGCACTGGCCGAAGGCAGGGGACCCGATGGCGACCTTTCAGCCAAACCCGAGGGGCAGGGTGAGGGCATGGGGGGAACTGCGTCGGGCCCCACCTGGAAAGGCCCCTTCAATGGCAGCATCACGGGCGGACCGGCCACCGCCGCACACGGGCAGTGCTGCCCCACCGGGCAGCTGCGGAAGTGAACGCAGAAGAGGCGGAGTGACCTGCCCGGGGCCACGCGGCCGAGCCGCACCTGCACCCGGGATTGCCTGGCTCCCGCCCTCTGCTTGCTTTCCACCTCGGACGCCCCCGGAGCCAGCTGTTAAATGTCGCGAAAGAAAAGTAGGATTAGTATTACTAGTTTTTCTTTCTCTTTCTTTTCTTTTTACTGGGCTCAGAGAGGCCTGAGTAATGAACTTGGAGTTCTAGCAACGGCTGGGTCGGGGCTGGCCCTCAGCAGAGCCGTCCCATGAGCCGTTCTGTCCCCCTTTGTCCTACGACAACCTGCGACCTTCCTGCCACTGAAGAGAGCGGAAGAAACGGAAAATAAAGGTGCTAAACGTATACGATGCCTTCCGAGGAGCACACACCCTGTTGCGGTCCTGCAGCCTCCTCCTTCGAGCAGAAAGAGCCTCTGCGACGCCGGGCATTCGGGCCCCGAGCCAGCCGGGCGAAAGGGACGTCTGGCAGAGGGTGCTCACGGGAGCCCGACGCCAGGGCAGCAGCCCCGGCCAGTAGCGAGAACACGCCGTTTGCACTGGGTGTTTCCCCCTTTCGCACCCGCGTCACCCTAGCGACTCAATGCTGGCCGTGACCAGGGTGGGCGAGAAAGGTGAGCCGTCCAGCACGTCCCACAGGGAACTCGAGTACAACAAAGTAATGGGGCAAGTCCTCTGCGCGGCTACGTTCCGTGTGAACCTACAGCGTGAGGCGGCCTCGCAGGCAGCCAGCGCAGGCATGGTGGCACCACGAGACGGGGCTTGGGGGGTGCTGCCACGGCACCACGGCCGGTCAGAGTCTGGCAGGAGGGGCACTCGGCTCTGCGAGCGGTGACTTGTGAGACTGCTGGGGTACAAGCGGCTGGAAACCACAACGCTGCGTGACACTGAGTGACGCATGACACTGTGTGATGTGTTGTGATGTGTGACATCATGTGACGCTGAGTGATGTGTGACATTGTGTGACACTGCGTGATGCGTATAAGACACTGTGTGACATTGAGTGACGTTGAATGGTAACTGTGAGTGACATTGTGTGACACTAGGTGACTCTGTGGTACTGAGTGATGTGTGTGACACTGTAACATTGAATGATACTGTGTGACATTCAGTGCTGTATGTGACATTGTGTGACACTGAGTGATACTGTGTGACTGAGTGATGTGTGTAGCATTTTGTGACTATGTGACATTGAGTGATGTGTGTGACATTGTGATTATGTGACATTGAGCGTTGTGACACTGAGTGACATTGTGTGATGCTGAGTGACATTGTGTGACAATGTGTGACATTGTAACATTGAGTGTTATGTGTGACATTGAGAGACATGTGATATTGAGTAACATTGTGATACTGACACTGTGTGACATTGATGTGTATGACATTGTGTGACACTGACACTATGTGATGTCATGTGATATTGAGTGACATATGTGACATTAAATGAGTGATGTGTGACACTGTGTGACACTGAGCACATGGGGGACTCGATGGCCACTTTACATTCCAGAAGGGTTTTCAGGAGGAAAGCACTTGCAGCCGCGCCAGAGAGCAGTCCAGGGCTGGCAGGAGGAGCCGGGCCCGGGAGAAGCTGCGGGACCGGGGCGGTGTTTTAGGATCCACTTCCTGGGGGAGCCGCCGTCTAAGCAAGCGGCCGGCCTGGTGCTGCCTCTCCCCTGACCGGCAAGTGGAGAGATGACAAAGGCAGCTCAGGCCTCAACGTCTAAAGCAGAACTCTCAGTCCTGGACTTTCCACCGCCCCCATCTGGGCACACGGCACCCCTACCCCGCTGCCGAGGCCTCTCGCTCAGGCCCGCCACTGATCTGCCGGCCAGCGCTCCCCACCACGGCAGCCTCCTCTCCCCCCTCTGCGCTGCTGCCCCACCGCCTCTCCCCGCCGCTGCGCCAGCCTTCAAAGCAAGAGAAGATCCCGTCACTCCTTCTCTCAAATCTGCAACGGCCCCATCACATTTGGAAGAAAACTCAAGGTGCCGGGGCCCATGGACTGGGTTTGGCTCTGCTACCCCAGAAGGCCCCCTTTTCTGAGACAACCCAGGCCTACCAGGTGGCTGAGCCGCCTTCTAGGTGACAGAGCAGCCACGCAGATCCAGTGGCAGGGCGTGGCCGCCTTCCAGGTGACAGAGCAGCCACGCAGATCTAGTGGCAAGGCGTTGCCGCCTCCCAGGTGACAGAGCAGCCATGCGGATCCAGTGGCAGGGTGTGGCCGCCTTCCAGGTGACAGAGCAGCCACGCAGATCCAGTGGCAGGGTGTGGCTGCCCAGAGGCAGTGTGGCTGAGTGTCAGGTGCCACCTGGGACTCCAGGCCTGTCTCCATAGCATGCCTGTCACATGGTGCAACATGACCCATAGTTCAATGTGGCCCCCACCCTGCTGTGCCCCCCCCCCCCGTCACCTCCACTGCCGCCCAATGCTGAGTGAGCCTGGGGTGCACGAGGGATGGGTTAGGCGCAGGCTCACTCTCCTGTGAGGGGCCCCAGGTGGACACAGCGCGACCTCACCCCTCCATTCCCTGGAACTGACTCTGTGCTCAGGCCCCACAAGGCTGCAGATGGTGACCGTAGGGACACCCTGCAAGGTCCCTTCTCTTGGCCCACTGGGAGAGACAAAGCCACCATCCTCCACTGATGTAACAAAGCAGAACTGCTCGTTGGCGGGCGAGCTGACATCACCCAGAACCAGCATGAGGCTGGGGCGGGCTGTGCCCACTGGCCTGCCCCAGGGGCTGCAGGATCCAGGAGGGCTGAGCAAGGTTAGCTCCGGCTACCAAAAAACGGGAGTCGCTGCTGAGTCACAACAGCCAGTGTGAACCATACCCATGCTCAGTGCTCCAGGGCCGGCTGGGGAGGATAAGGAAGACATAATAATCCTCTCCTACTATGATCTCCATCTTTCTTAGAAGTTCCAAGGCCTGAGATTTACACTTAGCTTGATGCTTCAGAGGAGAAAAATGCCCGGGCCATGCAAATTCATCCCATTGGCATTTACATTTTCCATCACTCATTTGGGTACAGGGTATTTTCGGCAATTTCCCAGTATCCAAAGCAAATTATTCTCACGGGGCGCCGATGCATGCCTGGGAAAGTGGCCATGCCGAGGGGAGGGGGCGTGAGCTGGTTTGAGGTGTTCTCTCTGTTCCCCTACAAACACCCCGCACAGCTTCTGATGTCTTCTCTGTATGTCCCTGTCCAGTGGAGACAGAGTAACTGAACATGTTGAACACCAACAAGGGCAGAAAGCCGAGAAGGGCAGGAGTCGGGAAGAAGGAATTCTGAGGCTGACATCTGGGAAACTGGATATGCTAGTTTGCAAATCTAAATCCTTACTTAAACTGTCTTCTGGGAATGGCAGGAATTACGGAGTTTATTTTCTTTTGCTCTGATCTCCACCCGCCCACCCCCAAGGCAGACTCTCTTGTTTAATTCTGATGTCCTAGGACCATCCCTGACTTGCAAGCCAGGCTGTGAATCAGCAGTTTTTAAAAGGATGGCGCCAGGTCTTTTACATGCATGTACTGCAGCATTTTGTTTTTACTTTTTTAGTACGGAAAAATTTAAATATATGTAAAAGTAGACAGAACAGAATGATGAACTCTTCTATTATCCAGTTTCAACAACTATTAACCCACGAAGACAGTGTTTAAGTGTAGCTACCACGACGCATCCATCAGAATCACTTAGAAGTCTTGCTGAAACGCAAATTCCTGGATCCCAGCCCAGACCAAAGTCTATCACAATTTGGGGGTTCGAGTCCAAGAATCTGCACTTTTCCCATTTGCTCTCCCAAAGGCTTCTCCATAGATACCAAGGTGTGGCGTTCACTGGTGGGGGTTAGAGAGCTCTGGGTGGGGTCCCAGCTCCGGCGTTTACCAGCCGGGCAGCTGACAAGTGTCTGCACCAGAACATGAGTGTCACAGGGCCGCCACGAGGAATACACTAGACATGGAAGACACCTGGCACGCAGTCGATGCTCACTGAACATCTGACGCTATTACTCGCCTTCTTAACTCATGTTTGGCTTCTAAGTTGAGGAAAACGTACACCAGGATGGAGACGTGGCAGGGGCTTGCAGAAGGCGACCCTTCCTCCAATCCACGGGCCCTGCCATCTCTCGGTGGTCGGGCGGTACTGTATGTGTTTCTGCTTGGGGCCACTGACCAACAGAGAAAAAAAGTATTCTAGGGGCCACACGAGTAAACAGCAAGTTTGTGACGAGGGAAAGTGAAATAAATTGTTAAATATCTGCTTCTAAAATTGAGAATAAGCAATGTTAAATTCTACTCAATTAAAAGCAAATCCTTTAAAAATTCCAAGTTGAGCTGAGATCAAGAGAGGGAGAAGGACAGAGAGGAAGAGGAGGAAGAGGGGGTGGGGGAGGGGTGGTGGTGCTGAAGAATAAAGATGATTCCAGAGAGAAGCGGAAGGCCGAGGTCACAGCCAAGGGAAACAGGAGGGACGGGGCAGTGGTGGTGGTGGTGGTGGGGAACCACAGTGCCACAGTCACGGGCCCTCCTGGTCCACAGAGCAACATGCCTATCTACGGCCTCTTGGGATTCCAGGAAGGATGTTTTTTTAAAGGAACTTTTATATTTATAAACAAAATGATATGTCTGGGATTTGCTTCAGAATCCCAGAGGAGGAGGCAGAGGAGGCGGGTGTGTGCAGGGAGGAAGCAAGACTTGCCTTGGGGTGACCGTCACTGCGTTGACCAGTGGAGAGTCCACATGGCTTCATCACACCTCTCTCTTTTATATATGTTTGAGATTTGCCATAATAAAAGCTTAAGAACTTTAAACATTTACAACTATACACAAACCAGGAAGTTCACAGGTTGGTATTAACCCCCATGGGACAGATATGGTCCAAAATCTGAGGTTCTCTGTCGTTTATTAAGAAAACTCAGAGATTAAAGGAGGCTAAGTGTGAAAGCATTTATTATTAGCTGTCGTGCAAATGTTTGCCAAATGAACGGATAGAGACCTTCGTCAGGAAGTAATGCTTTGTCATTCCGTCTATCTTTGTGACCCTGGGCATTTGTTAAGAAGCCGGGGCTGGGCAGGGGTCAGAGCGTGGACTCCCAGCAGAGCAAGCCCACCTTGTCCTTCCGGGGATTAAATCCACGAGTCCTGGCGTCGCCAGCCCCAGGCTTGAATGGCAGCCGACTCATCACAAACTTGTTCCCGTGTTTGACACGCACAGAACTTAACCCAGCCTTGCACTTAACAGGTGCATAATTATCCCTTATGAAGGAAGATGGGGACCCTGTTTCCCCATTATTAGACGTGGAAACAGGCTTAGATGTAATCAAGCAGATAACGTGGCTCCATATAAATTCATTCTGCAGAGCATACGAATCAGTAAGATGACATCATCAGGCGATGGAATTTCTCCAAGGAGGCAGTTTCTAAAACACAGAGCCCGGCACCACCTCTCTTTCCAGCATCGCTGCCTGTCTCGCTGTCTGCCTGAGCTGCCGCCTGCTCTCTCGCCAGGTGCTGTCCCATCCACAGAGGACGCTCCTCTGCGTGCTCAGATGCATCGATCCGCCCACAGGTTTCGGTTAAGCCCCTGTGAAGTACAAGGCACTGAACTCTGGAAATGGGACGCTGTCCCCACCCGCAAGATGCTCAGCGAGATGAGACATACCATCCAGCGAGCGCGGCGGTGGAAGTAGTGTACGCGCAGAAGCAAAGCTCGCAGCAAAAGGGCCAGAGGCCCTGCTGGGACGCCCCCGCCCCGCCCCATGCGTGCTCAGCCCTGGCCCAATTTCTTGTGCACGTTCTAACCTGGCGCAGGTAAGATTTAAGGAAGGGGGAGGTCACGAAAACCCACTGCTCAGACCTCCTGCTGGGGGAGCTGGGCTACGACGGACTGCCCCCTTCTCGCAGAGGCCATGGCCCCCCAAGCCTCCAACTCCCGCCCGCCCCAGCCCCCGGGCTGCCCCCAGCCAGTGAGTGGCCAGCACCTGCCTGTTCCCTGGCCTTGGGACCCCCTGAGCAACTTTCCACCCAACTCGCCGGCACTTTCTCAGAACTGTGCCACCAGCTGGGTCTCTCTCTGCCCTCTCCTCTCTGCCTGCTCTGTCCACAGGTATCAGAACTACACGCAGACCCTCCCTGTCTCCTCTGGCCTCCTTCCTCCGTTCTTCCCAGCAGTTCACCCGACACAGCATGTCGAACCCCGTTTTGGCGTCTGCCTCTTAAAGGACGTACACTCAGTGTATCGAGGCTCTGCCTTGTCCCTGGGTCCTGCCGATAGGACGCCGTCCCTTCTGTCCTGCGATAGGACGCTATCAGTCCTGTCTGGTTTACCAGAACCTATGTGGCCTGGCGCTCTGCTCTGTCCCTGAATTTGCTGGGCATCCTGCAAGTGGGGCTCCGGTCACACCTTGACCTGGCTCCCGTGCCTACTGACAGGGTCCTGTTCTTTCGTTGGGGCCCCCTGAGGTGGACCCCTGGGGGTCACCAGCCCAGCCTGTGTCTCACTCGCAGGAGTATCCTGACTTGCTCTGCCCGCGTCCCTCCTCGGGGCAGCCCGGCACAGGCTTGGGTTCCTCCAGGTCTCTAGGGAATGCACCTCCCTGACCAGGTGGGAGCGAGGATGGGCCTGGCCCCAGTGATCGGAATCAGGGAAGGACCACCGTTCCTGGGAGCAGGTATCCTTTCTTCTTTCCTTCCCCCCAAGAACACCACACACAAGCTGCTCTAGTGGCTCCTGGCAGCCACTGTGACCACAAGGAAAGGTAGCTGAAGACCAGGTGGACACAGAGAAAAAGAACGTGGCCCCACCCTGGACTTCTTGCTCTGAGGTGAATATTGTTGTTCAAGTTCCTGTTAGTTCTGTCTGACACAGCCAGACCACGGCCCTTTCCAGAAGCAGGTGGAGGCTGCTAGCTCAGGAAGTTGGTCTAGAGGCAATTAAATCTTTGTGGGTGTGACAGAGACTGCGTTCTTGTTGCTATTTGTGGAAAACAATTTTCTTAAAATAGACAACTCAGAACAGACCTTGACACCTTGAGTCAAGCACTAACAACCTCCGCTTTGAAAGCAAAGCACCGTCAAGTGCTAGGAGATGCACGCTGGGCCCAGGAGCCCCATCCCGATGGGCAGAGATGGCAGAGGGGCACCAAGTGGGGTGGGGGGACAAAGGAGGAGGGAGGGGGAGGGGGAATGGAGGAGACAGAAGGGGTCCTTCACCTGCCTCTGAGATAGTGAGGTGGGGGCTTGTGGACCCAGGGCTCAGCCCCGGAGCCACCCTGATTCCAGCTGGGACTGTGGTGGGCAGTCCCCGCTACAGACGGGGACCCTATCTTACTGCCCCAGGGCCTGTTCTGAAGCTACAGGTGCCCATTCAGCGCACACCTGAACCCCTTGCCCTAAAGTAAGAGGCGTTAAGATCCCGGGGGTGATCTTCAGCTAATGGGCAGTGACAGCAGAGGGCAATGGCCCCAGCTGCTTGGGCACCTCTGAGGCAACAGGATGCCCAAGGACTATGCCCCATGGCTACCTGGTAACACACCCAAGTTGCCTCCATGCCCCGCCCACTCCCTGCCTGCTTGCTGGGGTCACCCTCCAAATTGAAAGCCTGCACCCAAGTCTTGGCCTCAGGCTCTGTTGTCCGGATTAAGAGACAGGATAAGTTCACTGAAGAAACACCACCGGAAATGCACCGCACCGGGCCGAGGGAAGGTCTGGAGAGCAAATGGCTCCACTGAGCCCCTCCGAGATCTCAAGGGCAGGTGGCCGCCCAAGGCGCGTGTTGCTGAGAGGGCCCGGAGGAAGCTCAAGCCCACAGGGCCAGGGTGCACCCCACACCATGGGGCGGCCTCTGAGGCCCAGCACACACCCCAGGCCCCTGCCATGTCATCTCCTCGGCGCTGGCCGATTCCCAGTCCTTCCTCCCAAGCCTGGGCTCTCTGTTTTCTCTCCTCTCAGCTGTCAGCATCGCCACCCACCCGCCCACGACGCAGCCCTTTCCCGAGTCCCATCACGCCAGCTCCCCATCCTGCATCCCGAAGCCTGGGCCCTCTCCCCGCTCTGTGGCTCGGGAATGCCCCTTCCTGCCTTTGACTTCCTGGAGCCACTTTCCACGTAGGACCAAAGCTCGCACAGCAGCAAGCACAAGCCAAGGATGGCCGGCACCACGGCCAGCAGAGCGGTTCGGGAGCCGCCGCGCAACTCCGGGACAGCTCATCCTCCCTCAATGGCCTCCCGTGCGGGAACCCAGGGTGACCGGCCAACACTCGCCGGAGCGGTGCCACGCCGTGCCTATGCTCACTCAGTGTCCCCCTTGATGCCCGGCCCCGTGACAATGGGTACCTGCACTAGGACCCATGTGGGCGGTCAAGGACCTTCTACCCTGGCGGCCGGGGAGCAGCAGTGGGGCATCTGGAGTGGGCAGACCTTCGGCCCTGAGTGCGCACGGCGGCAGGCCAGCGCCCCACTGAGCATGTGCAGGCCGAGTGTGCTTGCTGTCAGATTGCCTTCAGAGATGTTCACTGGCCTTGCCGCTCCTCTGTGACCCTGTCTCCCTGTCCCCATGGCAACTCTAAACAAATACGACACATACTCCCTGCCCTAGATTCTTTCCCCTTATCTGCCTATTGCAACACTGCCACTCCTTCAAGGCCAGGCTCAAAGCCACCTCCTCCCTGCAGGCTTCCCTGACTACTCCCTCCCACACATCAACTTCAAGAATTCCTCAAGCCATGGCTGTAGCATTAAGTCTTGCGGGTGAGCTGGTAGTAGTTTCCTGCACATTAATGTCACATCCGTTGCAGAATCCTCCTGGCATACCTCCTGTGGTTAGGCCTGGTGCCTGCAGCACAGGGAGCCTTAACCTGCACTTCCTACTGGTTGGTTCTCTCATTTCGCCCCCAGAGGCATCCTCTCCAACGGGGCGAGGACTCGGATCTGACCGAGAGCTTGCTACCTTACAAAAGGGTTTCAGTCCTGTGCGGTCTGGTTTCCCCTGGTGCCCTTCCTCCCAAGGAGCTAGCTAAGCTCAGGAGCATCCTTAGGTAAAGAGTGAGAAAGTTTGGAAACATGATGATGACGGACAGAAGCCAGTCACAAAAGGCCACGCACTGAATGGTTCCATTCACAGGAAATGTCCAGGATAAGCAATTCCACAGAGATGGAACACATACTAGTGGTTGCCAGGGGCCGGGGAGGGAGGAAATGAGGAGTGATGGCTAAAGGGTACGGGGTTTCTTCCTGGGGCAATGGGATGCTCTAAAGCTGACTGTGGAGGTGGATTCACAACTCTGCGATTATACTAAAAATCTCTGAATGTGCACCTTCAATGGTGAATTGCATAGCATGTCAACTGTATCCTAATGTACCTCAAGTTACACATTTTTTTTTTTTACCCATATTTTTTAAAAGGAGTGAAAAGCAGAGATTTGGAGCATCAGGCCCGGGGGGGACATTAGAAGGTAGGCCGGGTGAGGCTGCTTGCTCGAGGTCTCACAGGGCACCCCAAGATGGAGATATCATAACTGGAGGGGTCTCGGCTTAGGGCCACATTCCATGGGACCTAAACATTAGAAATCTTCATATTTCCTGAGTTGCTGAAGTTCCTTGAACCCAAGCGGGAGGACAAATGCCACAGAATCCATCATGGGACACATTTCTAAGCATAAGGTGCCCCGTGTTCCATCAATTATTCACTCCACAAACACTAGAGCACCAGCTGGGCACCAAGGACTCGGCAGAGTCCTGAAGAAACGAGACCGGGATCCCGCAGGCTGGTGGGGAACCAGACCAGTGCGCTGGGGACAAAGACCCCCGCAGGGATGCTTCCAAAGAGCACCTGCAGCAGGTGGGGGGGGGGTGACTCCGACCGCAGGGACGGCGCCGGCACAGAGCAGACATCGAGGGCATGCGGTGCGGTTACAGAAGGGCAAAGTAGCGCAGGCGGCCCAGAGCCCTCGGCCCCTGGTGAGTGTGGGGTGAGAGGTCAAGGTTGATGGACCACATAGCGCCGTGGAATCTGGGATTCCGCAACAGCCCACGGCTTCCTGTTGCCTTAAACCAAGGGCGAGACTCACAGGCACTTACAGCTGCGAGCCTTTGCGGGCAGCAGGGTGGGTGGACGGTGGGCGGCTGGGCAGCCTCCTGCTCCCACCCGACACCGCCCAGGCCGCCGTCTGGGGTCAGGCAGCCCAGCTCTCCGTGGTTCCGGGCCTGTGGTGCTTCTGGATGAAATCCTGCCCTGCCTTCTTCACGGGGTCGCGGGGCCGTGCTGCGGGGTGGTATGTGTGGGAATATTCCAGTACCCTCAGGAGACAGGGAGGGGCAGCTCCACTGTAATCCCTGAATATCTCGCATCGGGGTTGGGTGGCGGGTCCTGCAGCAACTCCTTGGTGTCCTCACACACACTTGTCGCTGCTGTCCTAACACCGATGCTGCTGTCACTCGGTTCTGAAACCCCCACGACTGACAAAGATCAAACCGTTTTGACAGCACGGTGCGCGAGTGAGCGTGTGGGGAACCGAGTCTCCGTTGGCGCTGGTGAGGGTGTGCACTCGCACGACCTCCGTGAAGGGCAGCTTGGCAATGTCTACCTCTGGGACCCAACGGTTTTACTCCCGGGAATTTATTTCACAGGTATATTTACATGTTTACATTTACATATTAGCATGAAAGTATGGAAAACAACATTTGTTGCAACATTTAAAAATACATATATAGCAAAGGATTGAGAGGCGCTCCACCCATAGAGGCCTGGTTAAATAATTCACGGACTGTCTACATGGTGGAGTAGTATGCAGCCATGAACAGGAGGTGGCATTTCCTTTGCACTACTGGGACATGATCGTTGGCTCAAACTGTTAAGGGGTTAAAAAGCAAGATGCAGAACTGTACGCTTGATATGCTACCATTCGTACAAAAAGGTAAGAAACTTGTAAATGCAAGAGTATCTTTGAAAGGATATGAAGTAACTTGCCTCTGGACAGAACTAGGGCCTGGGGTCCAGCCTGAGAGGAGGTCTTACTTTTTGCCACAGACCTTGTCCTTTCTGAATGATTTAACACGCACATGCATTACATATTCAATTGCATATACATTTACACAAACATTCTAGGGACTGAAGTTGATCTATAAACTTGTAGCACATTCAGCTACATGGTGTTGTGCAAATCACTTACTCTGCGCCCTGGGGCGCCTATTTGTAAAAGAGGTGCAGTGACAGCTCACCCACTTGCAAGCAGGAGACTGGGAGAGGCCCTGCAACGCTCGGTGCCACGCGACAGGACCCAAAAAGACTGCGCAGCCCGGTGCAGGGGCCCCACACGCCCCTCGGAACGTCCTCTGTGAGCCGAGCTGGGTGCTACTCTCAGCTGCAGCCTGTGCGGCCTGAAAGCCCAGCGCTGAGCAAACTGTGCAGGCTGCAGCTCTGTCTGGAACCCTCCTCTCCCTCCGCCCTCCCCGCCCCTCCCTGCCCCACACCTGCCAGTTCTCCCTCCCCAGACTCAAGACAGTCACCCTTGGCTTCCTTTCCTCTTCGCCTCTCGGCACCAAAACCTGCTCCAGCTATTTTGGTCACTTGTTCCTTCTCCCTCCCCCGGGTCCCCCCTTGGGGAGTGTCTCTCACTGAGGAAAGAAGGGCTTGGCTTTGGTGAAGGAGGTGCTGGGGCAGCGGGCAGGGTCCCGTCCGCTCTCCCGGAACACCAGCAAGGCTCTGGGGAGACAAACGGGGCCGGTGGCCCTGGCGCTCTGTGGGTCCGTGCACAAGGGAACCGAGAGCGTGCCCCGCAGCCTCCCCACCAGGTCAGTGACAGCTCAACACCAGTCCCCATCCTCGGGCTGTCACCGGCACTTTCTTATTATGGATGTGCTGCTATCACAGCCGGCCGATTAGACAGAGGCCGCAGGTTCTGGTGGAGTGACATTCCTCACTTCCCCCAACGCCCTCTCACCCTCCAGCTGCCTCGCTTCCAGCCCTGTTGGCTCTGGCCCCTGAGAAGGGGCACCGAGGGCTGCAGAGGGAACAGTGCCCGCCCGTCCTGCTCACGTCCCGTCCCTCCCTCCACGAGCCCTGCTCCGGTGTGGGCCACAGTGATGTTTGGGGTCTCCTGGAATGTCCCCTCCTCTCCAGAATCTCATTAGCTCCCTTTCCCCTGTGCTCAGTGGCCCTGGTAGAGGCCGCAGGTCCCTTTGGGGAAGGACGGAGAGAGACAACAGCACAAACTTTCGGGAGTGGGCTAGGGCCCTTCTCCAAGGGAACCTGGACTCCCCTCCATTCTAGGGGTGCTGGTCTGTAAACTGGCGCGGGTCTGGGGGTTGATTCGGGGGCCGTGGCTCTGTTTTTATGATTCAAGTCAGGCTTTTGTTCACTTCACTAAGAACCTTCTGCTCACACCGATCGAGTTGGGATTCAGTAGGCTCCCAGCTATTTCATTTCTAGGAATGCCATGATCAACCAGCCCCTGCCACGGGTCTCCAAGATCCAGAATGTTCCAAATGCTGCTCGACTGTGCTGTCCCTGATGGTGACCCCGCCCACTACCTTGCCTTGGTGACTGACTGTTGTTACTGCCGCCCAGGGACCCAATTACCCCCACTGCACCCAGGATCCCAGCGGCAGCAGGTCCCACTGTGGTCTCTGACCTACGGAGAAGAGCAGCCACAGCTCTGCAGGGGTCTGGGGCTCCCTCGCAGTCTCCGTGGAAGGCGTGTGTGCGGGTGGGTCTCACATGGCACATCCACTCGAGCTTTCCAATCTTCCTAAGCCACTGGATGCCTTCTGCTGTAGCATTCTGAAGCATGGGTCCGTGTCCCAGCCAGGCCCCACGCCAACATTTCCACCTCCTTATTGTCCCTGCCCTTGAAAATATTTACAATCCCACAGAATTAATATTAAGAAACTGAATAAAACCTAGACAAAATAAGCCGGTTTATAACAACTTAGTTTTAGATTCTGTGGTTCAGACTAGAAAGGAGAAGACAGAAGAGGCTTAAAGTTGGGGGACCCCAGCGTCCCGGGCTCCGAGGCTACAGGGAGTGGGGGGGGGGCGGTCTGCACCTGCCTGGCCCTTTCTGCCATTGGGTGGGGTGGACGAGGCCACCAAATCCCTCTGGGGCCTGGCAGCTGAGTGGGGGCCCTCCCCCACTTCGATTTTCTTTGATTTTTCTATCTTAGGGATGAAGGTGATCTATTTTTAGCGTAGAGGCTGGTGTAAGTAAGGAGTTGCCATGGCGACCGCTGGTGGTTACAAACCAGGTCCTGCTACAGTTCCCAGTCACAAATACGTCCCAATTCGGATGCCAGGGAGTCACGCGGCCTTGGAGACGGTGCTTCCCCATCCACCCGGGTCCCGCCTGCTGGCTTCATGGCGCCCCTTAACAGGCCGAGCGAGTCTTGCTAGTGGGGAAGCGGGCTAGGACGTGGCACTGCGGTCACAGGAACGGGGGAGGGGCTTCCCCGGGATGGATGCTAAACTTCAACTACGAGGTGAGGAAAAACACCTGGGTTTCTGCAGGGCGGACGGCGGGCAGAGGGGCTGGCGTGCTGTGCAGGGCACCACGTCGGGAAGCTCGGGGAAGGGAAGACACGGCACCTGCTTACGGAGTTGCCAGGGAGGCGGGACACACACACAGCTGACGCGGCGCGTTATCTACCGCGGCTGCGCACGTGCACGCCCTGCTCCGGCAGTGCCAGCACAAGCGCAGCAGGAAGGCACGCCGCAGGCGAGGGTGCATACAACAGCACCCTTCGTCGCAGCCCACGCTGGAAACCCCAGTGTCCGTCAACAAGCAGGTGGATGCGCGAGTCGCCTCGGTCTGTGTGATAACGGAGGGCCCCGCAGCGACGAAAGCGGACGGACGTCACCCCCGTGAGCGGGCATGGCTGCACCTCACAACGTTCAAGTGAGAGAAGCCAGACAAGTAGATCGATAGCTCACAAAGTTCAAAACCAGACAACACTGACTGGGGGACAAGCGGGAGGCTGCTGGGGTGGCGGTTAGAGGGGTGGGCTCAGTTGTGCAAATGCACCACCGATGATGTGTGCTCTGTCCTGGGTGCTTATATTTTAGTAAACTTTGCCTTAAAAGTTCTTAAACATTAGCCCTGCATTGTTAGCCAAGTATCGAAACAGCTGTACCAAAAGGCGTGCGGTGCCGGAGGGGTTTGAGGGAGACCTGTTCGTGGGGATGGGGACCTCCAGAGGAGGCAGGACCCAAGCCCCTCAGGACTGTGCCGACCCCAGGGGCAGAACCACCCCCACCCAGGCCACCAGGGTGGAGTGGACACGGCGGGTCCACCAGCAGCCACGGGAGCCCCGAAGTGGAGGATGAGCCCAGGGAAGGCAGGCTGGGACAGCAGGAAACCAGAGCTAAGGTAACCCTGAGCGGACTCCGGAAGGCTCCGGAAGGTGAGGTTAATCACTCTCCAGGCTTGGCACACCTGGGGGCTGCCTGGCCCGCAGGTGCCAGCCTGGAGCTGCAGTGGCCTTTGCCTCTTTCTGTGGCACCAAGCAGACATCGGGGTCACGGGCCACAGCCGCTCAGAGGTCACCTCTCGGCCACAGCCACTCCCGTTGCCGCTTTCCGTCAGCCGTAGCTGTGCCGTGACCAAACCCAGGGCTGGCCAGGCTGCGCCGCCCAGGAGCCAGGGGCAGGGAGGGCCCAGGGGCTCCAGGTCCCGCACCCCCTGTAAGTATGGGTGAGCACTGTGGCAGGGAAGGAGGTGTCCTTCTGTGATGGCAAGAGGGAGGGGCACACAGTGGCCACCCCTCTCTCCCAGGCTCCGCCCTGCCTGCCGATGGGCTGAGAGACTCGTCTCCTCTGCAGGTCGCCACATGGGACTGACGTAGCTCTTGGCCTCCCTGTGCCTCACTTTCCCCGTCTGTGGGAGGGAACACCACCTCCACCACCGACCTTACCTACCTTGAGAGAGTTATCAAACACAAAATCATCGTAGAAGCCACACCATGTGACATCGTCACTGGTAGCTGATGGTGACGTCCTACCCAGGCCAGCACTCGGGGTCCCGGCCCCATTCCTGCCCCAGTGTCCCTTCCTGAATGTGCTTCCTCTGCATCCCTAGATCATGCACTCTCTCTAGTCCCTGGTCCTCCTGGCGCAGCTGCCGCGTGGCCTCTCACCTCCCACGTCTGTCTCTTGAGCACGAGACACAGTGCCCCACACGTGGCCTGGCCTGTGTGGGGGGTCACAGCAGCTGCCAGGGACAGGGCTGCCATCGCCAAGTGGCAGGAGGTGTGGGAAAGGGCTGCCTCTGGGCCTCAGAACACCTGCAGCCCCTTTCTCGGGGCGGCGCAGGAAACGGGGCTGCCCAATCCCTGGAAGACATCTGCTCATACGAGACCAGCTGCCCCGGCCACATGTGGCCAGGCCTGCAGCCTCTGGCCTCCTCCCCTTGCCACGCTCTCAGGACGCTCCTCCCCTGCTCGGACCCCTTCGGCGAGGGCCAGTTTCTCACGGCTTGCACCCTCCAGCCCGGCATTCGAGGTTTTCTAAAACCTGGCCTCGTCTTCTCTTTCTGGACTTTTCTTTGACTGCCCCTCCCCTCCGTGTCTCCACCAATCCGGCCTCACCACGGGGTCTAGCACAGATGCCACCCCAACTCCCACCGAGCCCCTGAGCGTTTGGCGCCAGCACCCACGGCCCGCGGCCTTCTCTCAGCCGGGCCCCCTCGCCCCTACGGGACGGCAGACCCATGTGCGCCGCACCCTGTGGTCAGGGCCAGCGCAACGCGCAGGACAATAAACGCACTGATCAGACAATCTGCCCGTGTCTGGCTGACCGAATGATACGCAGTCGGTACACGGCATAAAAGCAGTGTGCCCGGTGGGCAAGGGGCCCGCCTGTCACGGCTACTTCCAGGCTTGACCCAGAAGCCCAGAAGCCCAGTCTGAAGCCTGCGCACCTCGGCCGGAAGAGTATGTCCATCGCTCTGTGCAGTGGGCTCTTCTCAAACTAAGTATTGATAATATTTAAAGGTCCACAAAAGGGAAACCGCAATTTCAAGAGAATGGCCTATTTATACACCAACGCATCAACAGGTCTAATTTTTTTAGTTTAAATTGAGAAGATCAGAGTTTTCTGAAAGTGAGTCGGTTTACAGGATAGTGAACACACAGCACTAGGGAATATGGAGGTGGACAGAGGTTGCTGGGATGACCTCGGAGACAGGCGAGGATGACCTCGCCCCAGCCCCGGGCAGCCCCATGCCCCACTGTCCTCAGTCCACTAAAGGAGCCGTGTCTACACCTGGGGAGAAGTCAATCTATCAACAAGCAATTATGAAGTGCCTCGTATGGATCAAGTTCAGAGGGGCTTTGCCTGGACCACCAGCACTGTCATGAGGCCATCGGTGCCCAGCACCAAGGCCTGGGCTAAGAAGATACAGTGGTCCCAGAAGCCACGTTGGCCCTTAGGGACATTCATGTCAATTTGTTCTTGACCGCATTTGGGCTTTGCATACTTTTTTCTTCTCAATGACTGGAAGACAAAATATCACTGGAGGACAGAATTCATCGTGTTCTCTGGATGTACCAGGCTCTTGATCCCCCCTGGAAGTTGGAGGCCCAGATGATGGCCTTGCACGCCAGGGCTCCCTGGACCCCTGGACCCGCCCTGGGCCAGGCCCAGTCTCAGAGTAGCAGGGACTGGCCCACACCCAGCCTGGCTTCAGCTCAGTTCCCAAGCCACGGGAGGCTTCTCTGCTATCACGCAGAGCCAATGTTTTCTAAATCCATTACATTTCGTGAATCTTCCTTTTCCCTGTTTCTTTATTCCTTCCACCAGGCTCTGCAATCTCGCCCTATTGTCTTTCGACGCTTTCGGACATCCACCGTCCAGCGGAAAATGTTTGTCAGTGTCCAGTTTCTCTGCTCAGAGGTCGGGCTCTCCAGAGGAAAGCTGTCCCCAGTGTCCCTAGAACACACAGAGCCCTCGCTTATCGGGGCCTGGGCCTCTCAGTGGTCAGAAGGACCTGAGCACAGGTGTCTGCGTGACCCTCCCCGCTGCCCAAGCCTTAGCTGAGATGCACCCCCGACCCACCTCCTGCACAGTGGGCCAAGCCCTCGTCCTGCGTCCATGGCGTCTCCACCCCAACCTCACGAGAACACACCTGTCTGTCTCAACAGCCAAACACAAGGACAAACACTGTGTGGTTCCACTCCTGTGAGGTCCCCAGAGTCGTCACATTTGTGGGCTGGGTGGGGGGAGCGGAGAGTCAGTGTCTAACGGGGACAGAGTTTCGGCCGTGGAGGGAAGAGCTCTGGAGAGGGACGGCGGAGAGGGACACACAGTGTGAATGCACTTAGCGCCACTGAACTGCACACTTACAAATGGTGGGCACGGTAAATTCCGTGTTCCGTGTATTTTACTGTGGTTTAAGAATGCTCTCATTTTTCTGTCCACCCTCCCTGGGCCACGTGCCCCCGAGAGTACTCCCTGCCATCCCCCCAGGGTGGGAGCAGTGGCCAGCCACACATGCCGGTGGACTGGCAGAACTGGTGACGGTGGCGCCCGGCAGACGGTGCCACCACACTATCCTCCCGGCTTCTGGGTATCATTGAAAATCCCCACTGCAAAAAGTTAAAATGCGCATTGGGATAAGTTAAGGAAAGCGAATCAGGACGCCAGCAGCCAGGCCGGCAGATGGGCCGCCAGAGGCAGTGTGAGGACCATGAGGAAGGGGGAGAGACCACAGATGTCACTCGTCACTTTCAGCCTCGCCCACTGTTGGGGCTGAGTGCGGCGCACGGTCCCCCAGAGCCGCACGCAGCCAAGAGCTCCGCTGGCACCAACGGGACGAGAGCGCTGTGGCCAGCAGTGCCGGGGTGACCGGAACGTACCCGGGGCGGGGCAACGAGGGAGGCTGACGTTCTGGTCAAGAAGTCACCACAGGCTGGGCGTGGTGGCTCACGCCTGTAATCCTAGCACTCTGGGAGGCC
>VBSM01000865.1:4837940-4851683 GCA_008086735.1 Cheirogaleus medius | reverse complement strand
GAAAAAAGAAGGAACTAATGGCTTCCAAGAAAGAACCGTATTTTGTAACGTATTTCAAAAGGGCCAGGGCCTCTCTGGATCCTACTTTAAAATTCCTGCTCCTGGCTGGTGTGATGCCCCAAACCTGGAATGGGACCAAGTGACTGGGGCAACTGAGGTCCTTATGTCTTAGCATTCCTCCCCATGCCGTGAGGACAGGGCTGTAGGATGAGTTCCTCTGGCGGCTCAGGTAGGCCGGGTTGCTGCTCTGTGCTCTATGGTCCAGGTGGGGCAGCATGTCTGTCCTCGGGGACGCATGAGCCCGCCGCCACGGAGACAGGGGAGGCGGCTGCTAACGGCTTCCCTGTCCTCTGCAGGGCTCCGGCTTGGCCAGCCGAAGTCCGCACTCACCCCAAGCTGCACCCGCTGCGGGCAGGGCTGTAGGACGCCCACGCGGGGTGGGTCTAGTTTGCCCCGATGCTCGGACTTTTACCAGGTGTGCCGGCCTCCCCACATCTGGATGCTGCAAAACAGCAGAAACCAGCCTGTCTGCCGACGGTGAGGCCGGGGCAGGAGAGGCGAGGAAGACGGTCAGGTGGACCGCAGATGGGCAGGGGAATGACCTCCAGCACCCCACGTCCCGCGTGCATGGACGGAGGGCGCTCAGGCCTTGCGCCCTACACTGCGCTCCCACAGTCCTGAGGTGCAAGGCCACCCCAAGACCCTGGCGACCCAGAATATGCCGGTAAACCATTTAAGCACTGGAGGTTCTGCGCTGGTGACGGGGAAGGCCCTGTTCCCACAGCACGGGGAAGTGCGAAGACACGAAGGCGCCCATTGTCCCTCAACCTGGCTCTATTCTGGCTGCAGGTTGGAGCCCCACCCGGGCCTGTCACCTTGTAGTCTCTGGTGCAGACACCATGGGTGACGCTGGCCCGTGCACGCGCAGTTGTGCAGCAGCAGGGGAGCCTGAGAGCTAAGGTCCCCAACAGGCCGGCAGGCCCCAAACCCTCCTGCCAGGCCGGCCACGGAATACGCACAGGCTCAATCCCCCGACGGCCGCCCTATGTCCGACTTCCTACTAAATTAAAACTAAATTTTAGAAAAGACCACAAGCCTTTTTTTATCATTGAAGCCACTTGGGGTGTTATGTGCAGCCGCAAACGGTCTCACTGAGGGCGTCCCTAGGGACCTGGATGAGAGGACAGTGGCTGAGACTGGGTGCGGGCACCCTCCCTCCACGCACCTGCACCCACCGGGAGACAGGCGCTTCTCACCTGGGGGCAGGGCTGGGGGGCGCCGTGGCGGGAGGAGCCCCATGCGTGCAGAGCTGACTCTTCCCAAGGCCCCTTTCTAGCTCTTCCCAACCATGCTGAGACGGGGGGCCAACCGTTACTATTCAACTGAAGAAACAGAAAGAAACAGAGGTTCAGAGGCGCTAAATGACTGGCCCAGGATCCCGTGGGGATCCCGTGGGAGGGCTGGGGTGACACCGCCTCTGAGGCTCCCTTATCCGGGGCATTCGGGACCCCGGGCTGCCTCCTCCCCGTCGCTGGAGTGCTGGAAAAGCAGGTGCAGACGCAGCAGTCGAGAACGCGCCCTGAACCTCTGGGCACCGCGAGACAGTACCTGAAAAGCACCCAGATCCCTGCGCGGCCGCGCTCCAAAGCAAGCCTCATTATGTAAGAGGGCACAGGTCCCCTCCGGCCTGGGAGCGGCAACACGCGTTAGCACATACTTGCTGGAGCTCTCCTGCCGGTTGCAAAACACTGTGTCATATTTCACGGAAAGTTCTAAAGGTCACCGCTGCACTTGACTCTGAGCGAGACTGCCGCGCGCCTGGCCGCGGCCTCCCCGGCCTTCCGCAGGAGTCCAGGAGCCGCAGCTGGGCAGGCGCCTCCGCTGACTCAGGCCCCCGTGCGCCCCCGTGCCGCGCTCAGCCCGACGCCCAGGTCTCGCCCGGCCTCGTGGTGCCCGCAGGAGCTGGAGTCTGGAGGCTCCCTGAGTGACAAGAGGGTGACTCTTTGGGCAAAGACAAACCACCTCAGCTCGTATAGCTCAACTCGCACCAGGGATGTCTGAACCCACCCAGACTTGGTAGCGACAATAGGGGCATCTTGATTTTAAAAACACAGAAAAGTCCTGAAAGGTAAAAACCAATGGCAAGAATTATTTTTAGCATGCCAAAACGCAGCACCCAAAAAGTATGAAACCCCTAGATATCCTTAAGATCTTGAAGGAGCATCACGTGCCCCGTGGAAGGCTCTGCGTGGGGCCTCATCCAGTCCCTTCTCGTGGCCCCTGGCGTCTCTAGGTATCCACTGGTCGAGATCTCCCTAACAGCTTGCCCCGCCCAGGCTCCGAAGGCTCCCCAGCAAGAGCGGGGACTAACGAGAACCTGCCACTACCTCCAGCTGCTTGGTGGCCAGGGATGGACCCTGGGCTCAAAGAGGACCACAGAGCAATGGCTTCCAAAAACCAGATTCTGAAGTTCTGAAGGCCAGCCATTTGGATTTCTGTTGAATTCTCTCTTTAAATTATGTCTCTTAGAAATGCCAAACAGAGAGAGGATGGAGTCCAAGCCTTGGCAAGGGCAAAAACCCAGTTAATTCACAGCCTCAGCAGAGAGCCAGAGTCTGGCCTGCTGGTCTCACTGGCCAGGCCACCGGGCAGGATCTCCACTTCCCAGACCCTGGGGCTCCTTACAGAGAACCTCAATTGCTTCTGTGCTTCATTCATTAGGAAACCTCTAGCTATGAATATCAGGTCTGAGCAGAAATTTGTCTTTAATCTGTTTCTTCTTAATAGTGAAATATATTGGCCGGGCGCGGGAGGCTAAGGCGGGAGGATCACTTGAGCCCAGGAGTTTGAGACTAGCCTGGGCAACATAGTGAGACCCTGTTTCTAAAAATAAAAAAATTAGCCGGGGATGGGGGCACGCTCCTGTAGTCCCAGCTACTCAGGAGGCTGAGGCAGGAGGATCACGTGAGCCCAGGAGTTGGAAGTCGTAGTAAGCTACGATGATGCCACTGCAGTCCAGCCTGGGAGACCGAGTGAGACTCTGTCCCATAGAAAAAACTGTGAAATACATTATTAAAAAAGTAGCACCTTAAAGCAATCCAGGTTCACTTACTGGGATATGATTTTGAGCCATTTAGTTTATGCTTCCACATTTCTCCTATAGAAAAAAGAGACCACAATACAGGCTGAGCCCATTTCCCAGGGGTTTCAAAGGGATCACATGAGATAAAACAGCAAAAGTATCCTGCAAGCTGCAGCGCATTTTACAAACAGAAGACAACGCTGCCATCTGTCCCCTAAAGCAGTCCCCGGAGAGCTCTGCTGGCTCAGATTCGGTGTGCTCCAGAGGTCCCCGTGTGGAAAAGTTTGGGAAGCCCCAGGTACCGAAAGGCGCCTGCTCCAGCGTCTGCCCGTGGCCGGCTGCCCGGGCACCGAGCCTCGAGCCAGAGGCCGTGGCCAGCGCTTGAGGAGAGGGCGCCAGGCAGCGCTGGGACCTGAATGAGGAGCCGAGGGACTTTCCTATTGACAATTTACTCTTTTAACCACACACACAAAGAAACTGGTTTCTTAGCAGCGAAGCGTGAGGGGGAGAGGGCGGGTGCCATTCAAGGCCGTGAAACATGCAGCGAGTCAGAGAGTCTGAGAACATCGCGGGCGGAGGGGCCAGAGTCCTGCATGGCGCGGAGCGCGGTCTCCGTAACTCAGCACTTGCTGGGTACATCGGTGCCACACGGGGGGGCGGGGGGGACCAACCGAACAAGGACTCTAAAGCATCTATGAAGAGGAACTTACATTTAGTATCTTTTGTTTCAATTAGCAATAATCGCGCCTCGGATAAACCTCATTGGCTACGATACTGCCACTTTGCAAAGCTCATTTAGTATCTTTTGAAGAAGAAAACTGCAAAACGTGCAATGCATCCAACACTTAAAAAGATGCATGCTTTGGTACCGGATCACTTAAGTTCCAGATATCTAGAAAGTTGACTTACCTGGCTGGTTCATTTCCTAAGATTGACAAGACATACAAAATAATTCTATAATTCGGATTGTTCACTACTTCAGATTGGCTTTATCTCCAGTGAATTAGATGTTGGTACACTCACTGCCATCACTCAAATTCTTTTCGGTCTAAAACATACTTCTTCGTGGGGGTGATATCACTCCTGAAGAGGTGAAAATTGGCTCAGGGTGCGGGGGGGCAAATAAACTTACTTTTTATATACAAGGCACAGGTGTACTTACAGTAGTACATAATCAATAAGCCGTATATCTGTTTTATTAGAATTTCATGGGGCTTGATAGAAAAAGTCAGAAAGGCTTTTTAGTAGAGAATAAAAAAAGGACTGATTAAGTTTTAAAAAAGAGCAGGGGGGAATTGGGGAGATGTGGGGTGGGGCAGTTCATTATCCATCATAATAGGATGTCAAGATACAAGGTTTAACATCGATAAACCACAAAATCGTTGACTATGCATACAATTTTCAAAGGTCCCCTTGTGGTTTTGGTGGAGGAGGGCAGGGATACTGCCTTGCAACACACATTATTTTGTATTGTTGGGTTTTTTAAAACCATGTGATTAAACTGCTTCACCAAAAATTAAAACGTAAAGGGAAGAAAACAAAACAAACAAAACACAAACAGAAAAATCTAGTAAATGGTCATTAGTGTCTACAGCAGAAAAAACTTATCCCGAGCTCCCTTCCATGAGAGACAGTTAAGAGAATCTGCTAACAATTTACCAATTTTAGAACCTTGTTTCTGGGCCTTTAGGTGACAGGGGGCTGGCCTGGCTCTCTGGAGCGTCAGAGGGCGAGGAAGAAGGCCGAAGTCCTCCTCACCGAGGCCCACCAGCCCTTCAGATGTCTCCATCGGAGAGGAGAGACCACAAATAATCCAGCCTCGCTGCGGAGCAGAAGAGGCCGCAGCCAGGCGAGAGTGCGTGATTATCACCTGCCAACGGCGAGACGGATGTTCCTGAGTTTGAAGGCTCTGAAGGGATGATTAGACTGAGTCAGCCTCTCTCGTGGAGTAAGCAGACAGTCGGAGGGGCAACGGCTCAGTCCCCTACCCACCAGCCTACCCTGATGTCTCACCCTCCCAGAGAGTCATTCCCTCCAGTCAGACAACTGCGGTCACCGGGGCCCGCCCTCCTCACCCCTCCCCTTCCTTCATTTCAGACCGTCTGCGTGTGTGCACGGGCTGAGAACTAGGGAGCAACACAGGAAGGTATTTTTGGTCATTGAAACTTCGCTATCATCAAAATTAAGCGTTTCTGTGCATCAAAGGACACTATCAAGAGAATGAAAAGACAACTCACAGAAGGGGAGAAATGTTTGCAAATCATATACGTAAGCAGTGTCTAGTGTCCAGAATATATAAAGATCTCCCACAGCTCCACCACAAAAAGACAAGCCAATTAAAAAACGGGCAGCAGACTTGCCCAAACATTTCTCCCAAGAAGACACGCAGACGGCAAACAAGTGCCTGGGCAACGCTCAGCCTCACGGGGACCGCAAGTCAGAGCCACGACGAGATGGCACTTCACACTCACGAGGATGTCCAGCTGGAAAAAAGGGAGGTAACTGCTGGCAAGGATGCGGAGGAACGGGACCCTTATGCTAACACCCTGCCGGTGGGGATGTAAAATGCCACACTGTGAGAAACGGTGTGGCCGTTCCCAACAAGTCGAACACAGAGTTACCACATGACCAGAAGTCCCACTCCCAGGAACACACATACCCAAGAGAACCGAAAGCGGGTCTGTGCAAACAACTTGTACAGGAATGTTGGTTCACGGCAGCGCCATTCACCAAGGCCAAAGGTGAAGACAACCCCAGTCTCCAGCAGCGGATGAATGGAGAAGCAAAATGTGGCGTTTTCATGTAATAGAATACTGTCCGGCCATAAAAAGGAGCACAGTACTGATACGTGCTGCGACGTAGACGAACCTTCGAACAGCACACTAAGTAAAAGAAGCCAGATCCAGAAGGTCACACACTGTATGCTTCCATTTACACGGGACATCCGGAACAGGCAAGTCCACGGAGAAAGAAAGCAGGTTAGCATTTGCCAGGGGCCGTGGGCAGAGGCATCGCGGAGTGATGCTGACGGGTGTGATTCCATGTGCGGTGACGGACGAGTTCTGGGACTAGACAGCGGGGATGGCTGCACAACACTGTGAACGCGCTTGGTACCACTGAATGATACACTTTAACACTGCGGTCCCCAAACCCCAGGCTGCGGCCCGGCTCCAGGCCATCGCCTGTTAGGAACCGGGCTTAACATCACTGCCTGGGCTCCGCCCCTGCCCTCCAACCCCGTCCATGGAAAAAGTGTCTTCCGTGAAACTTGGCAACCGGGCACACCGCAGGAGGTCAGCAGTGAGTGAGCGAAGCTTCATCCACATTTACAGCGGCTCCGGCCGCTCGCATGACTGCCTGGGCTCTGCCCCCTCCCACCCCTGTCTGGAAAAACTGTCTTCCATGAAACTGGTCCCTGGTGCCAAAAAGGTCGGGGACCACTGCTTTAACGTGATTAAGATGGTAAATTGATATTATGTGCATTTTGCCACCATAAAAAAGTTGAATTAAACTTATAGATACTAGAGGAAAATATGATAATTCTACAATCCCGATTTCTAATGATGACCAAGTGTGCTTGTGCTGCTGTCTAAGGGGCATTTTCACATCTCTTGAGAACTGTCTATTCGTGTCTTCTGCCATATCGATTCAAAGAGATCATATTTTTTTACAGCTACATACTATTCCACGGTGTGGACGCACCTTCTTTATTTTGTCCAGCTCCTTTCCTATGGATAAGCATTTAAGTTGTCTTTAAAAGTCTCCTGAGAGGACCTGGAAGCAACGGAGCCCCAGGAGCAATGGGCACACCTGGACACCACCTGCCACGCACGGTCACAGAGCTCTTCAGAGCAACAGCTGACTCCAGGGCTGGGACAAAGAGACACAAGAGAGCCAGAGAGTCAGGAAGTGCCCATCACACGATGGTGACATCACAGGGCACAGGGACCAGCCTGAAGAGGCTCCTGCTGGCCTAGTCTAGGACAATTTGAACATCAAAATATGATCATGACAAACTACAACCCACAGAGAAGAATACAAATCCATGAGTTCATACATACATACATACACATCATACATAGGGAGGGAAGGAAAATCTCTTCCCACCAGTCAATGTAGAATTAGTGATAAAATTAGAAAATCACCTTTCGGTAACCACGGTAGTCATAATTCAGGCAAGAATCATCGATCCCTGCTAGTAACACTAGCAAGTGAAAGTCTGATGACAAAGAACGTATTTACATAATTCCAAAGTAGCTCCCGCCAAAATAGTGCTTGAGGACAAAGGGAAAAACGAGCACTTTATCAAAGTGGAGAGTGTTCGCACCACGTGGAGGGCGCTGCAGTGGCCTTGTGTGCTCCCTGCGGGGACGCCCGGAGCACGGGGCAGCCCAGCCCAGCGGACTCTGGCCGCGAAGAAACGTCAGACAAACCCAAAGCCAAGGGCAGGCTGCACAACAACTGGCCCGTGTGCTCTTGAAAAACAGTAAGGTCAGGAAAGATGAGACAGGACTGAGGAGCTGTTCCAGAGCAAGAGACCGAAGGGGAAGGACAACAGATTGCAACGCGCCGTCAGGGAGTCCCCTTAGAAGAAACGGCACTGCTCAGATGAGCTGCAGAACGTGCAGAGAAGTCTGCAGCTTAGCTAATGATACCGTATTAACCATAATGTCTCGACTTTGGTAAGCATGCTGTGCTTTGGGGAGTGACCTTGTTTCTATGAAACACACACTAAAATGTTTAGGGGTAAAGGCACAGGATACCTGCAATTTATTCTCAACGGTTCCGAGTTCACGTGAACCCACGAGTACGCAGAGAGCATGAGAGGCCAGGTAGGAGCAAACGTGGTCAAGTGCCGGCTTTGGGGAGTCTGGGTGAGGAGTACCCGAGAACTCTCTGTGATGCGTTTGCAATTTTTCCGTAAGTTTGAAGTTGTCGGAATAAAATGCTATTTTAAAAAAAGAATTAAGAAATAAAGCGGTCAAGGCTAGAACACAACGCGGGTCAGCCCCTCTTCTTACCGTCCCCTGCGGTGGGACCGTCACCCAAGCAGGCCCGCAGAGGGCCAGAGGACGCTACGATTCTCGGAGGGAAAGGAGATACTTCTGGGAAATTTTCCCTAGCTTCTCTCGAACAATAATAACTGCCCCAAACACGTGTCGGCCAACCCGAGCTGGCAGGGGGGACATCTGCCCAGCAGGCGCCAGGGGGCGCTGTCCCCGGGAACCGCAGAGGGTGCCAGGCCGCATAGCTCTGTAATGCGTTGGCTGGACTTTTCAGGAAACTTAGATGCCACACATACTTTTCCCTTCTTTGTGGGCAGGCAAGATGAGTCACGTTTTTCTGGAATCTGTTCAGCCCCAGGATTCAGGCCTCATCAGCTGCCCCGATCTGGAAGGCTCCGCGGCGGCGAGCGAGCTCGGGGCCCAGGGTGCTGGCACTGGCTCGGGCGCGGCAGACGGTAATGCTGGATCATGGCAACGTCGGGGACAGACCCAGGGCCTCTGTCTGGGAGCAGCCTGAGGGAGGACAGGGCCCTCCCTGGCTTGGTCTTCCCCCTTCCCTGCCTGCCCTCTCTGGCCCGCACCTGGCGGTGCCCACGCGTCCGCGAGGCCCTGCCCGGTCTCCCTGCTGCCACGGCCACTCTAGCACCGCGCAGAGAGCTACAGGAGCAGCATTGCTGGAGGGAGAGCCGGAATGTTGTAGAAAATCAGACGGGGGCCGGTGGGAGGGGTGAGCGGGGCGGGCGAGAGTGGTAGACACAGCCGGCAGGGCGGGAAGCCGAGATCTGGGGCTGCGGGATGCGACGCCCCCTGCCTGCCGCCCCTCCTCGTCTTGGGAAGGCTTCCAGGCCGCTCCCTTTCCGCATCCTCGTCTTTCAGCCGGGGCTTCTCACGGCGAGGGAATGAGCACCCCCTTTGTTCCAGGAGCACCTCTGCCCTCTTTATGCCTCGCCTCCCATCACCGTTGGTCCTCCCTCCTCTCAGGCATCCCCTCCTGTCACGCCGCCGTGGGACAGCTCTCTGCCACCCAGGAGCAGGTC
This sequence comes from Cheirogaleus medius, assembly GCA_008086735.1. NCBI lineage: Eukaryota > Metazoa > Chordata > Mammalia > Primates > Cheirogaleidae > Cheirogaleus > Cheirogaleus medius. The sequence continues at coordinate 4,842,558 of VBSM01000865.1, read as the reverse complement.
TGGGCCTCTCCGGCCTCAGCCCCAGCCACACGGCCGCATATTCGCAGCCTGCCCGACGGCGACAGCGAGGAGCGAGGAGCACTGCTGGCCGTGGGGCACACGTGGTACCCGCAGAGCATCCCTCAGACTCCTGCCTCTGAGGACGCGGGGAGCGCGGGTTCCTTTGAACGGAGGAGCCACCAGGATTTCACTGCGAACCGTTCTGCTTTGGGAGTACTCAGGGAGGCTTCCAGTCCCTGCAGGCCGGGCATGTGCCCCAGGCGGATCTGTCATTGCGTCCGTCCCAGGCACCCAGCCCAGCGCACGGCTCCGGCATGTGAAATGACTCAGTGGCGCTGCCCAGGTGTGCTGGCACCTCGCGCCAGTCTCACGTTCACTCCGCGCCCTGCCCTGCCGTCTGGCGCGCAGGGGCCGGCCCCGACCCTGGCTGCCGCACGCCAAGGCTCCCTTCTCGGCCGGTGGGGAGAGGGAGAGGCCCCGGCAGGGTCTCTGGCTCCGTTCCTGCCAGACAGACCAACCGTGGCTCCTGGTTCCAGCTCCCACCAGGCGCCCACCGGCCTCCCTCCCTCGGGGTGGGACAGGGTTTTGTTACTGATCTCTGGGCTGCTTCCCAGCTCTTCCCTCACCTTCATAAACACACAACCACGTAATGATAACCATGCAGTCCTGTATTAAGTTCCGTCCGTGTGAAGCTCGTAGGGGGTTTCTGTCTCCTGGCGGGACCTTGTCGCGAACGGCCACCTCGAGAGGAGATTGGGAAGGTGTCGGCATCGAGCTCCTGCAGGGTAACCGGCCTGAGTCCAGCCCTAGATGCTGCAGTACCGAAAGAAACGGCTCGAGTCTGACCCCCGTGCTTTGGGGCTTGCTCTGTAGTAAGGCACAATGGGAGCCACTGACGCTCGGCCGCCACCCCCCCGCCCACTGTTTGCTCTGCGGGGTGCGCGGAGTGGGCGCTGGGCAGCCCTGGGCAGCCCTGGCATGTCAGTGGAAGACTTGGAGACTCTAAATTAAAGTCTTAAAAACTCAAGTTCGCTCCTCCACACAAAGTATGAGACCTTTGGCATTTTATGAGAAAACAGACTTTTATTTGAAAAATAAACTCAGATTGCTGGGATATAAAGGAAGAGCTGTCTGTGATCCAATGCAGAAATGATGTGAAAGGACCCCAAGTTTTACAAGTTAAATAAACTTCACTGGAAACCTCATTCGAATTGCAAACAGCTCTCAGAGCAGAGCCCTGAAGCAGAGCCTCAGGGATAGTGGAGCAGATAAAGTGGGGGGGGACTGACCCGCCCCAGGTGGGACCGTCCAGGGAAGGGGCCGAATATTCTAATTTAACTACAAAACAGAGGAAATTTAATTTTGGGGGGATGTTAGAAGTACACATGACCTGGGTCACGGCCCTGGGCTAGGGTCGGGACATCTACCTTTCCACGTTGCTGGCAGAAGCCCAGCACCACCCTCTCCCCCAGCTGCTTCTCTGTGCCCTGAGAATTCCCCAAACCCTTTGCCTCCCAGCATTCCGGACCCATCCTGCTGTTCTCGGGCCATCTAGGGGGGTATTTTCCAAACTGCAATCACCGCACCCTCTGGCTGTCATCAAATCAACTGTGCCGCCAGCTTAAGCATGCTGAAAGAATAGAATGGAGTATAGAATACATAGTCCAGGGTATATATTGTTTCCTGAAAAATGGTTTTCGGTCATAGGTGTACACTGGATTACGACATCAAACACATTTCTTACTGTGGGCTACAGTCACAGACGCTCTCAAACCCCCGCTGTGATGAAGCTTTGCGGCCTCATGTCAGGGCCTCAGTGCTGTAAATTTCCGTCACTGGGCAGATGTAAGCCCTCCAGGCACCGGGGTATACTCTCTACCTTCTGCTTTTTGCTTGTCCTACCAGACACCATGGTTGTGACCCAGAGTAGCCTTCGGTGTAATCGGAGTAGGTGGCTATCCAGGTCAGTGATTTGCAACTCTTTTTGTTCCAGTAGGACAAAGATAACGACCCAATGCCCGGCGGGGCTGATTCCATCGGTAGCTGTTACTGGGTGTGAACTGCTGCCCACATAGGAAAAGATGCCATTTCTTGCTTAGCGAGGGGCCGGCTGGCCAGCAGCTACCTTGTCTCGTTCCCGAGAGCCACCATGCATGACTGAGGGGCCCCGGGAAGACAACCACTTCCCAAAAAAGTATCTGCCGCACCTGGTTTGATGTTAGACGCTAAACGTGTCATCCAGCCCTGAAGCACGCCTTTAACTCCCACGACGCCTGTTTGGGTGCCTTTGCCAGAACCTGTGATCTGAGGGGGGAGGGAAGAGGATGGAGCTGGGAGCCCACAGAGGGAGGGACACAGAGTGGGGAATCCAAGGTCCCCAGAGGTACAGCGTCCTTTCCACGTGGGGCACCATCTGCGTAACCCGAGCACTGACTGTTACTGGGGTGTGACGAGCCACCAGCAGAGAGCCTGGGGAAGAAGAGGGATGTGCGCGAAAAGTTCGGTCGTGACGAAGAGACAAGCAGGCCATAGAAGCTGTCACGAGAGAACAGACTGCAGGGACTGAAAATAACGGTGTATTTCAGGCTCTGCCTGATTGCTCCAGGCAAGCATAACCGGGCAGGGCTTTCTGGAGAAGGCGGGACTCAAAGGAGGTCTGCAAGGCGGCGGGGGACCATCATAATCCATCTCTGGGTCTGTACTGGCGACACCCTCAGTGGACCCCACGTCCATCTCTACCATCTCTTCTCTGCGCAGGTGCCAGACTGAGCCCTCTGAAAGCAAGTCATTCTCTAGGTCAACCTCTGATGGCTTCCTGCATCTCTCGACTGAGACCTGGGCTCCTGGCCTCCACCTGCAAGGTCCCCCCCCACCTCACCCCTGCACCTGCTCCCTGCCCACTCAATTATCCTGCCAGCTCAGAGGCTGCCACTGCCTCAGGACATTTGCACCGCTATTCCCTCTGCCTGGTACAGCCTGGCCGCCCCCTGCCCAAATGTCTGCATATCGCAGCCTTTGCTGATGGTCCCACGTAAAGCAGCACCCCTGCGACACTCATCCTTTTCCCCGTGTTCTTCCTTATAGCACTTGGTACCACACAGCACTCTCCTACGTATGGAACCTCCTTCTTGTCTGTCCCCAGAATGTCACCCCCACGAGGGCAGGGGCTAGCTGGTTCACTGGTGCGTGCATCGTCCTAGCACTTGGCGAAGCAGGGACCAAATGAGCGTCTCCAATGCTGGGCGACTCCCCTCTACAGGGCTGGTCCGCTGTGAGTTCTCCCCGTCTGCTCTGCGACACCAGCTGCCTTTGTCTGGGAGCTGCATTTGAACACGGCCAAGCAGGAAAACACTCCAGCGGGATGGTCCCTGCTGCTTTCCCGGGGCAAGGCCAACCTGCGCCCCGGAGGTGGCTCAGCGTGTGAGACTATGTCGCCCCCTAGTGGTCACTCGGCCACAAAGCCAGAAAAACGCCAAGGCCGGCTGTTCCCAGGACCTGCAGGACCCAGGCCTGCCGTCCCACCCACATTTCCCTACAGGTGCAATCAGGTGTAAAAGAACTTTCAGATGATAAAGGTGAAAAGGGACAAATATTAAGGCCCTCTCGTCCTGAATGTGGGGGAGATTTAATATTTATTTCCTTCCTTCCAGGACGGGGCTCAGGTGATACTTCCCGCCCGCGGCCACAGCTACTGGAAGGTGGGCACCTGTGAGCTCCGCAGGTGGGACGGAGCAGGTTTGTGCCGGTCTGCGCAGGCACGGTCTGGGGGGGGGCACGGGTGAAGAACGTAAAGAGGTGTTCAAAAGAGCTGTCACGGGCAACTGAACGCCACAGGCCGGGGCTGGCGACAGAGGCAGCGACTGCAGCCTGGTGGAGTTGGTGGGGTCTTCCCTCATCAGGGCAGTGTGGGATCCACGTCACCCTCTAGGGGTGCCGGGTGATGGACGGAAGGCCACTGAAACCTGGAGCAGCTGGAGCAACGAGCCAGGGATCTGGTGTCAGCTGCACGTTCTCTTTCGCTCGAAGGCCAGAGCCACCTGCCTTTGGCTTCGGGAGCTCGCCAAGGGGCAGGAACGCCCTTGCTCCACCCAGCCCCCAGGTCAGGACTGCTAGAATGTGTGGCGCTCCCAAGCTGTCACCCCCACGCCCCCCACTCAGCCGCAACGTCTGCTCTGTGGGGACTCTGCTCCTCCGTGGGGCTCTCCCGTCTGGGAAGGGCCCGGACACTGACGTGATGGGGCTTCCCGGAGAGCCACCTTGTCAGTGGGAAGCACGTCGACTCCCCAGCCTTGCTCTGCCCCCCAATCCACGGCTGGGGTGTCATGATGCTTGCCTGATCCTAACCCATCCCCACCTTGAAAGGCCCGCCTTCAACCAGACTTGGGGCGCCAATGCGCTCTGACCTTCCTGACAGCTCTGCAGAGCACGTGGTGAGCGCCCCACCGTGGGGGGCCGCGGGCTGCGTTGGCGGTGTTGGGGAGAGGACTTTCCACAGTGTTTTGCTGCATTTAAGAGAAAGAAGAAGAAACTGACCGAGGCAGAAGGGGCAAGAATAAGCCTCAGTCTAGCAGACAGGAGACAAGCAAAAGTAAATTACTTTTGCTACTTTTTTTTTTTG
>VBSM01000865.1:4809566-4834503 GCA_008086735.1 Cheirogaleus medius | reverse complement strand
CCCCTCCTCCCCTTCTGCCTCTTCCTCCCTCCCCTCCTCCTCCACAGGGCTCTGCACCACTGTGGGCAGGAGGGTGGCAGTCTCCCCGTCTGGAGCCAGCTCTCAAGCTCCTACGCCGCCTTCGCACCTCCATCCCACCATCGGGCTCTCTGTGACGCTGTCTGCCTCGCTCAGAACGGCTGCCCCATCCTAACTAGGTTCAGCCTTCATCACCCTCATCCTCTGCCAAAGCCTCTGTTTGCCCCTTACTAGGGGCTCCCAAGGTAGAAATCCCACTTTTCACCACTGAGTCCAGCACATTCGATTTTCCCAACATCACAATTTCCCAACCAGGCAAATCGTGCGCACGTCTCCTTCTCTGCACGGATATCATGTGCGCGACACAGAAGCCTTGTGCGTCCTTCTCATCAGGCGGGCTCGCCTTCCTTTCCCTGTGCGCGCACTCTGAGCCCGCATCTCTGGACTGTGTGGACACCGGTCGGCGGCGAGAAGAAAGGCTCATCTTAAGGCGAAAGCACTGAAGGGAAAGTGACGGCGCCGCAGCCTTGCAGGGCGTAGAGAGAAAGGCTAGCGTCCCCCGACCCCGGCACAGAATCTCTCCAAGTGACACCTCTTCTCCGTCCACACAGAGACTAGGACACCCAGCCCTTCTGGCCCCTAGAGTGGGGCTGGAGGAAGAACAGAGGCGCAGACCCGGCTTCCTGTCCCACGGCCACCGACTGGATGGGAGAGTCCTGAGCAGGCTCCTCAACCCCCAGCTTACCTCCTGCGCTGTGCCGGACTCCCAGCGGATGTCCCAACCCCGCAGTGAGCCTCCCCGAGGGCCTCCGCTGGCCACAAAGCCACACGGGAAATACCAGAATTAGTCGAGTGGCTCATCGGGTCCTGGGAGCACAGGCGCAAAGAGGGACACAGCTAGGCAGGTTGGAGGCGGCCGGCCGCTCCTGGGGACTGTTCGGCCCAGGCAAGAGTTTCTTTTGCTCAAAGCTGCAGGTGTGGGCCAAGGTTGGTCCAATAGAGTGGCTTTTACCCCCCTGCCTGAGCATCTCTGGTTTCCAAATCAATAGCACATGACTGGGTAGCTGCTCAGTTAAAATTAAAGTCCTGCTCCTTATCGGAAGGAATTCCTGGGGTCCCAGAACCTCTGTCTCCATCATGGTCGGGAATTGTCTGGGGGGCTAACTAACCTTTGGCTGCTTACAACATAGGCTTCTCCAGCGTCCCCGAGCCCAGGGCCTCCCTGGGAGTTCAAACTGAGAAGGGGCGTCAGGATCAGCCTGCCTGGCTCGTCCTGCTCCCTGGCTCTGGTCTGCGGCTCTCCCAGACCTCCTGCATCTTCCTTTCTGCCTCCTGAGACGCCTCTGGCCCCAGCAGGCTGCCCAGCCATACTACGAGTCCTCCACAATCCGAACCCGTGGTGTGAGCTGTGCACCTTGACCTTCCTGCACAAAGTACTGGGTTGGGTAGTAGCCCCCCCCAGATTTGTGTCCTTCCCAGAAAACCTTAGACCTTGTTTGGAAACAGGGTTGTTGCAGATATCATTAAGTTAATATGAAGTCATACTGGGGCAGGGTGGGCCTTTATATCATCTTACAAGAAGATAGAGACACGCAAGGAGAGAGCGCCACGTGACGACGGAGGCAGAGATGTGAGTGATGCGTCCACAAGCCCAGGAACGCTCGGCATGCCGGCGGCGCCAGAGCAGCGCCCAGAGCTGGGAGAGGGCCTGGAGCAGACCCTCCCCTGGAGCCCGTGGAGGGAGCCTGGACCTGCTCGTTCCCTGATCTTGGACTTCAGCCTCCAGAAGTGTGAGCGAATACATTTCTGTTGTTCGAAGCCACTCCGTTTGTGGCACTTTGTTAGCAGCAGCTAGGAAGTGAATACAGCCTAGTTCTGCTGTAACCAACATAGGCGTGAGGCCACCTGCTAGGAGACAGGCCGCCCCGGTGTGGGACTGGTCTGCCCTTCCCTCCACTTAGGCGGTACATGATGAAACATTTGAGAAGTTTGGGACGCTGTCAAGAACCTAGGATGTTCTCTAGAACATTGTGACACCAGTGCTAGAACATTCTGCTCCCTGCTGGGCTTTGTAGATGGAGTCCCCACCGACTTTCCCCTGGTTAAAGTAATGTCTGCCAGGGGACCACTTTGTCACACCTGCAATACCCCCATCATGTGACACTGTGCATTTGCAGTTAGGTGCATGAGTGGGCAGAGGAGCAGTCATTCCAGAGAGATGGTTTTAGGGGTACTAGAAACAATACTCCCCACCACACACAAAAGTAAAGAAACGTAGAGAAAACTCCCTCCCCTTCCTTTCCTTATAAATCAGAAATAGAGTGAAATTCACTCTTGCTGCCACCTGGCCTTGCAGATCAACTGCTGCTCAACATGCAGGTCTTTGGAGTGCAAATGAGAACTGGAGAGAAAGAAATACTATCCTTGACCTCTGATGCTCAAGGGCAAGTTTGTTTTCTGAATCACTGTCTTCCTTAATGCAAAAGTTCCACATTAGCAGGAAGAATTGGAAGAGTAGAGGCCGGAAGGGAAACAGTAAACTCCATCCACTTTACCGTTTGCCTTGCACATTTCACGTTATGATCAACGGTGCTCAAGTGAGAATATTTTATCCGTGGATCACAAATACAAGCCGAAGGGACTCTCTCTTAAACACACACATTTCCTTGCCCCGTTTCTCCAGCAAATCCATCCCAGCTTCCATTCCCTGCTGCCCAGAGCCCAAAACAAAAAAAGTCAGGATCTGCCAGAAGCAGGTACAGGCAAACCCTCAAATTCCAAACCGCAGGGAGTGGGGGGACGTCGGCAGACCAAGCAGTCTGTCCTCTGGCCCTGGGTCACTTGGTTGTCCTTACAAGTCACACTGTGAGTATCGGGATGTTTATAATAAACGCCATGGACCATGCCGCGCCAGAAGGGTTAGGCGCCGATAGATAGGCGTGGGAAGAAAGCGATGGGTGGATGCTGACGTTGTCCTGGACAGAGATTTGTTCGAGGGGAGAAGGGGCAGAGACAGACCTGGGCACTCAGCACCGCGGCACTCACAGCCACCCGGCAGCCGAGCGGCACCCACCTGAAACAATAGCATCAATGTCTTACTTTTTCTGGAGCGGGAGAAAAACCTGATGCCGCCGGGAGAGGTAGAGGGGTTGGAGTTGGGCGAAGACTCTTTGGAGGAGGAGCGGAAGATCCCGCTGAAGCTCATGCGGCGCGGCGAGCGCGGCGGGGACTCCTGGTAGGAGAACGGGAACACCGTCTTGGGCGAGCCGGGGCTGGTCTTGGGCCTCACGGGAGCAGACACGGGGCTGGAGGGCCGGGCCTGGGGGCCCCTGGAGAAGAGCCCTTTGGAGGGGCTGCCCAAGCTGACGGGGCTGTCCACCTGTGGAAACACGGACAAACAGGTGCAGTCACTCTGAGGTTTGGACGCTCTGACCTCTGCCCTGCACTGGGCCTGTCATCATCGTCCCTCCACAGCTCCCTGCCCGAGAAACAGCCCTGAGTGGCCACAGAGGTGGCCACCAAATGGCCTGGAGGCAGGCACGGGCCGCAAGGGTGGCCCGCCACAGCCTGGTGGGCACCACATCCCGGAGGCCCACTGGCCACGCTGTCCCTCTCTCCAGAAGGGCTTCCAGGCGGCAGAGGGGAGGAAAGGAAGAAGGCAGCGGCAGGTACTCCATGCGCATCCTCCTCCTTACCCTGCGGGTGGGTCTGCCTTCGGCCTGCTCTTCTCAAGCCCTCACCTTTATCCTTCCCAGGGCCTGACCACGCAGGAACAAGGTTCTCCTGCTTGCCTCGAAGGAAGAAGCAGAAACCCCAGTGATCAGAACAGAGAGCACCTGGGACTCCGGCCGGAGAGAGGATGGAGATGAGGAATTTTCACCTCCAAGCTGCCCTGGCATTCGGATGGCTGAAGGCGCTAACAGAGTCAGGAAGAAAGTTCACAAGGCCCCAACCTCTGAGGCACTTCACTGGTGACGTAAAATCGTAGTTATGGCCTGAATAATTACTGGACCCTGTAACTAAAGCCAAGGCACGTGACTCCCAGACGGGGAACTGCCCCGTGCGCCCACACGCCTGCACCCCTGCTGTGCGGGTGAGGGCCATGCGCCCTGCAGGCAGGGGTGAGCCAGCTCCACCCCCTGCTGGGCCATCCCAGGCATGTCACTCCGTCCCGCTGAGCCTCGGTTTCCCCATCTGTAAAATGAGGATAGTCGCACTCTCACCTCGTGGGGCTGTCTGAATGTCAAGTGACACGTATGGACGAGGGCAGGGGACCTAACGCACAGGAGCCGCCCAGGTTCCGTGCACTGGTGCCCCCTGACCGCTGGTGAGCTTGGGACACTGGAGCCGAAAGGACCTCGGGGGCCACCCAGCTCAGCAGCAGGAAAGGAAAGGAACTTGTCCGCGGGGCTCATGGGGCAGGAACGAGATGAAACCCTGGACATGCTGCGCGCCGGTGCCCAGGGCAGGGTTGAGAAGGGAGGTCGGTGCCCGCTGAGGCAGCCTCTGCCCCGCGCTGTCCGCACCACTTTGGGGCGTGCGGCCGGTAAGTCCTTCCACCACTAGAGGGCGCCCCAAACCCTGAGCGTGCAGATGCTCGAAAGCTGGGCGATGCCCTTGTGGGGCGCGGTGGCCATTGACCGGTGACCGCCACAGAGTCCAAGCTCCACCCCCGAATAAGGTCCGGCACTGCCACGCTGGGGTGCAGGGACCGGCTTGGTGCCAGCACCTCCGCTGAGTGGGCTTCCCGGGCAGAAGGGCCGGTGTGCCGCCGGGCACGCAACTCAAGCTCTGCTCGTTGCAGAGAAGCCCAAGTTCCTCTTTCTTTTGACCACTTTATACAAAAAGCCCTTCGACTTTCTGTCCATAGAGTATTCCATTTAGCCACTGTCTCACCCACCTGTGGGACTCAGGGTAAGTCCTGAGAATAAACTGAAAACCAAGAGGCTCTTCCAGGGGTGGGCGTGTGGGGCCGGGCTGGGGAGGCCTGAGAGAAGCCTGTCCACGGCGGGAGCGGCAGGTGCGAGGAACAGAGGATGACCCTGCAGCAAGGACTCTGGACAGCGGCCAGAGCTTGTGTCCGGCTGTGTCCCCGGTGGTGAGATGAGGGGAGCGGCCTGGGAGGCGTGACACGGGAGAGGGGTCCAGCCCAGGCGGGAGGGACAGACATCCCCGGAAAGGCCCCGCAGACCCACTTTGCTGCGCTCTCTGCACTGCACAGGGAGCTCTGCTGGGCACGTGCCGCCGTCCACCTGTGTGGAGGGGACGAAGGTGTGCAGTGAAGCTCGGGGGCCGCAGGAGAGTGTGGGGAAACGGCCCCAAGCCAGAGCACCACGAGCATGATGCCCACGTAGAAGTGTCAGAGGCGCAGAGCTGCCCTCGCGGGGGCCGGGACACAAAGAGGACACTGAGACCTGGATGGGCTCCAGACAGCCTGACAGCCGGGGCTGGGGAGGCCTCAGTGCCCAGGGACAGAGGAGATGGAGCTGGGGAGCCCAGGGACAGAGGGCCACCCACGGGGGCCATGCCGGGGGCCAGGGGAGGCTGAACCACGTGCCACTGGAAACCAGTCACGAGGCTAGGGGGACCCCAGGGTTCACCTGGATGGGATTCCATTCTGTACCCAGAAAGCCAGGCCGACGGAGCCAGGCACCCGCGATCACGGCTGAGGAGGGAGACCCGGAACGCAGAATTTCCATTCTTATGTCCCGAAAACGTCCCTGCCCAGCCCTCCCTTAGGGAGCCTGGAGGGCCGACCACAGCCCGGTGAGACAGCAGGGGAGGGAAGGGCACCCTGCTTCCTGCACGGGTCGGGTGCAGACAGCGGGCGCGGGGTAAAGCCACCAGGGACGGCCTCCGCTCTCGCTACCAGGCCAGCCGCAGCCAGACGGGACTTTGGTACATGTAGCTGGATGATCCCGGGGCGCGGACGAGACTCCCAAGTGTGTGCCTGGCTCCACGGGAGCTGATGGGCAGAGGGCACTCAGGCTGTCTGCGGAGCGGAGCTTTGCAGACGGGGCCATTTGTCACGCAGCTGCCAGAAAGGAAGCCGAGGCCAGGGCCAGGCCTGCTGCTCGGGCCTTAGCCACTGTCCCTTTCCTGAGTGGGGGCGGGGGCGGGAGTGGGGGCGGCTCCAGGATCAGCCCGAGGGACTGACAAAGTGGACATCCGATGCCTCCCCAGCAGAGGAGATGGTACAGAGGAAGCAGGGGGCGGGGAGGGGCCCGCGTGAGAGCAGCTCTCAAGATCGGGCGGCTGGAGCCCCGCGCCACCAAGGTGTGCAGAAGCCAGTGCTGGGGTCCAGGGGCACCCAGCTCACTCGGGGCTCGGTGAGGGAGGGGGGCGGCTGCAGCTGAGACCTTAGCAGATGGCAGGAACGCCTCCAAGGCCCTTTTCTGCTCAGATATGATGTTCACCAGACAATGACATTACTCTGGAACCTCTGGAGCCCCCAGAGGGGGCCCAGGTGGGCCTGGGTGAAGCCCCAGTCCTCCCGTGCACCTTTGCGGCAGCCTCGGGCCTTCCTAGGTTTTCATGTGAAGGAAGGGCTGTGCCCAGTCACACAGGAGGAGGGTGGCCCACAGCCTTGCATGGGCTCTAGGCCCAGGGGTTCCTGGCTGCCCCTCCACTGCTCTGCTGGCCCTGCAGCTCTGCCCGGAGGCCGTGTCCCGGCCGTCCTTTCTGGCTGCTTGTTCAGGGCAGAGCGCAGCAGGGAGCTGATGCCAGCTGAGCCCCACAGGCCCAGACCAATTTGTTGATTCAGTTGTATGCGATTCACAATGCTTAGAGACCAGATTAGCTGTTTCCAGTACTGGAACTGCTGCCCTGATCCCAGGCTGGCCAGCATCCAGCCCCCACTCCCAGATCCTGCACGAAGCACCCCACGCTAGCCTCCCCTGCAGGCCTCCCACCCTGCCCCTGCCCACCTGGACCTCTCTTCCCCTGCCACGGCCACCCTAACCCCTCACCTGATGCTGGGGACCCCTCCCCACCCCAGCACCCTTCCCAGTCCACAGCCGCATGGAGATGCCAGTTTCCTAATGCAAGAAACATCAGCCACGGGGGAGGGGAGAGCATGAGCTAAAGAGAGGAAAGGAACCGTGGGAAGGAGACAAAAAGGTGTGTGGAACTGTGGCGGGGGCAGGGGAGTTGCAAACTGCGGGGAAAGGAGAGAGCCCAAAGCCTGGGGTCCAGGTGGGCAGGCCAAAATGGACCAGCCCCGAACCACAGGACTGATGCTCCCAGCCCCGTCTTGGCTACTAGCACCAGGCTCGGGTCACTGCCAGTCTCCTCATCCTCTGCCCACTCTTGGGGGGTCTAGCGGGCCACGGTCAGCCCAGAGCGAGGAGGAGAAGAAGAAGGCGTGCAGCCCAGAAGACTCTCCAGGTGGCCAGCCCAGCAGGTGTGAGGGGCACGGCCCCATGAGGTGAGCTGTCCGGGGTGGCTCGGCTGCAGCCAGGTGCACAGGTGGTCGTGCAGGTGGACACTCGGTGAGAGTGCAGGTGACGGTGGAAGTGGCGCCTCAAGTGAGCTGTGCGGAGCTGCGAGAAAGGAGGCCTTACCTTACGAGGAGAAGGCTTCTCTGAACTCTCCAGGTCCCCATCCAGGAGCGGCATGGCGAAGGAGCTCAGGTCCTAGGGCAGAAAGCGAGTGCACGGTCAGTGACAGGCCCTCAGGTCCAGGGGGCCGCCCGTAGCCCTAAGTGGGCGTCACCTGCCCCTGCCTGGGTCTTCCTCCTTAAAATCACCCACTAAGGAGGGATGTGGGTGTGTTCGCCACCCCACTCCCCCCCGGATCCTGACCACCCTCCACATTCCCTTCCAGAAGGAGAAGTCGAATTTCCAGTAGCAGCTACGACCTCCCATCACCCAGGGAAGGAAGAAGGAAGAAAAAGCTGGGATGAAGTGAAGGGGACAGGGAGGGAAAGAGACCAAGGAAGGAAGGCAGAGATGGCAGAGATGGGGGGGGATCGTATCTCGGGATGTCTGGGGGAGTGGCCGATGGACAGGACTTTATCCAAGCACCCAGAGAGTGGGTCCAGGAATGTGGCTGCCTGGGAAGATGATGGGGTGGGGGTAGGAAGGGCACCGTCAGGGCCAACACGACGGGACAGGAACCTAAACCAGACTGTGGGGGGAGTAGCTCACCCCAAACTCATCACGTCTGCAACAGCCGAGTCCCTCCTGCGTCCTCAATCTCGCCGGGTGAACACCTACCACCACCCTAGGCAGAAACCTGGTTGTCCTCAAATCCACCTGCACACTTAGCCTTTCGTTTTTATTTATTTTTAACTATTTAACTTAACATAAAATTTACCATCTTAACTATTTTAAGTGCATGGTTCAGTGGCACTAAATATACTCACACTGCAGTGCGGCCATCACCACTATCCATTTCCAAAACTTTCTCATCTTCCCAAACTGGAACTCTGTTCCCATGCAATACTAGCCCCCCTTCTCCCCTCCTCAGCCCCCGGCAACTGCCATTCTACATTCTGTCTCTGGGAATCTGTCTACTCTGGGGGCCTCACATAAATGGAGTCAGACAGTATTTGTCCTCCGGTGGCTGGCTTATTTCACTGGGCATGACGTCTTCAAGGCTCATCCATGTTGTAGCATGTCAGATTTCCTTCCTTTTTAATGCTGAATGATATTCCCTTTTATGAGTGTAGCACATTTTGTTTATCCGGTCATCAGCTGATGCACTGGGTGGCTTCTATGTTTTGGCTACTGTGAATCACGCTGCTGTGGACATGGGTGTTCTGGGTTGAATTCTGTGTCCCCCTTCCAAAAACATTCATATGTTGAGGTCCTGACCCCCAAGACCTCAGAATGTGACTGTATTTGGAGACAGGGTCTTTAAAAAGGTAATTAAGTTAAAATGAGGTCATTAGGATAGGCCCAATCCAATACGGCTTCTGTCCTTATAGGAAGAGATTAGGGCTGGGCACAGTGGCTCACGCCTATAATCCTAACACTCTGGGAAGCCAAGATGGCACGATTGCTTGAGGCCAGGAGTTCAAGACCAGCCTCTGAGCAAGAGCGAGACCCAATCTCTACAAAATAGAAAAATTAGCCGGGCATGGTGGCGCATGCCTGTAGTCCCAGCTACTTGGGAGGCTGAGGCAGGAGGATCACTAGAGCCCAGGAGTTTGAAGTTGCAGTGAGCTATGATGACGCTACTGTACTCTCGCCAGGGTGACAGAGCAAGACTCTGTCTCAAAAAAAAAAGATTAGGACACACACACCCAGAAGGAAGACCACACGAAGACACAGAGAAGGTGACCACCTACAAGCCAAGGAAAGAGGCCTCAGAAAAACCCAACCCCGCTGACACCTTGATCTTAGACGTCCAGCCTCCAGAATTGCGAGAAAGCAGATTTCTGTTGTTTGAGCTACCCAGTCTGTGGCACTTTGTTCTGGCCATCCCTGCTAACTAATATAACAGGTGTACAAATATCTCCGAAAGACCCTGCTTTCGACTCCTTTGGGCATATACCCAGAAGTGGAACTGCTGAACATCAGGTAATTCTACCATTAATTTTTTGAGGCACCCACGCTATTTTCCACTGTGGCTGCAGCATCTTACTTTCCCACCCACAGTACACAAGGGTTTTAACTTCTCCATGTCCTCAGCAACACCTGTTTTCTTGTTTTGTTTTGTATGGTAGCTATCCCACCGGGTGGGAGGTGGTCTCTCACTGTGGTTTTAATTTCTATTTCCTTGGTGATTAGTGATGTTGAGCATCTTTTCATGTGTTCATTGGCCATTTGTCTATCTTCTTCGGAGAAATGTCTATCCAAGTTCCTTGCACGTTGTTTAACCTGGTTATTTGTGGCAAGTTCTTTATTTGTGGTAGGAATTCTTTATATATCCTGGATACTAACTCCTTATCAGATGCATGATTTGCAGATATTTTCTCCCATTCTGTGGGTAGCCTCACACTCTGCCGACTGACTGTCCTTGGATGACTCGATGTAGTCCACTGTATCTATTTTCCCTTTTGTTGCCTGTGCTTTTGGTGTTGTATCCAAGAAACCACTGCCAATCCAATCATGACGTTTTTCCCCTATGATTTCTTCTAAGAGTTATATTTTACGGTTTTGGCACTTATATTTAGGTCTTTGATCTATTTTGAGTTAATTTTTGTGTATAGTGTAAGGTAAAGGTCCAACTTTGTTCCTTTGCCTGTGGGTATCCGGTTTTCCCAGCACTATTTGTTGAAAAGACTGTCCTTTTCCCATGGAGTGGCCTTGGCGCCCTTGTCCGTTTGACTATATCTCTGAGAGTTTATTTCTGGGCTTTCCATCCTGTTCCATATAGTCTCTGTGTGTATGTTTTATGCCAGTACTACACTGTTTTGAGTACGGCGGCTTTATAATAAGTTTGAAATCAGGAAATGTGAGACTTCCACGTTTTTTCTCTTTTTTAAATAGATCGTTTTGCCTATTTGGGGTCCCTGAGATTCCATATGAATTTTAGGATAGACTCAGTGTTCTATTTTTGCAAAATATGCCATTGGGATTTTGATACTGATTGCACTGAATCTGTAGACCGCTTTGGGTAGTACTGAAGTACTGACCGCTTAACGATATTCTCCAGTCCATAAAATGGGATGTGTTTTTCATTTGTGCCTTTTTTCATTTCCTTCAGCAATGCTCTGTAGCTTTCTGTGTGCTTAGCCTTTCTTTTAAACCGTTCCCTCCCACACTGTCCCTGCCCCTGGGGTCCAGGCCTGCACCCTCTCTCACCTGCTTGTTCTCAAGACCTTTCAGCCGTGCCTGTTTGAATCCATCCTCCCAGTCTCTGCTTAAACAGTGACCCCCGAAAATGTGAGCCTTATCATGTCAGCTCCTCCCCTAAGGCCCCGGCAGCTCCGCCATAGCCCTGGCCGCTGTGTGGGGGTCCAGGCCCGGCCTCTCTGCTGTTGTTCACTTCTGGGTTCTCAGCCCGGCTCCTCACTGAGATCACCTGGGCACCTGTCCGCGGCTCGGCCTGCGGGGTGAGTCAGTGCGGCGGGCAGAGTGCCGCCAGCTTCCCCAGGGGGTTCTCAGGCTCAGGTCCGGAGCTCTGGGCAGCCCCGCAGTCCAGGCCCAAGGGTTAGCCGACCTCCGCAGCCTTGTCTCTGATGTGCTCTGTGCCTGACTCCTGCCTTCAGCCCAGGTGGACCGTTTGTGGTTTTCCAAACATGGCTGTGTCCGTGCACATCCCGCCTGGAATGCCGTCTCAGCTCCTCAAGCACTTCAGTTCAAGGCCACCGTCCAGCCCCTCCTGTGGACTCATTCTGCTTCCCTTCAGCCTCTCAGGGACAGCTGAGTCACACCCCAGCCCCCAGCAAGGAGCCTGGCCCCTGGGGACACAGCAATCAGCCACATTGGTGCCATTCTCCAAACACCCCAAGCCCTGTCCTTCCTCCAGGCTTGCCATGTGCTCTCCCTGCACCCCACCCCCAAATCCTGGCTCACAGAGTAAACTCCTATGTGTCCTGCAAAGCCTCATTCAAATATGATCTCTGGCTTGGACCCACCCTCAGGCAGAAGCCCCCTCTCATCTGCATCCCACGGACCTTTAGACATACCTTTATATGTGTATATTATAATCACAGACCAGTTCATGTTTCTAACTCGGCTTTGACTCCATCAGGGCCAGGAGAAGGCCGTCCATCTTGCTGTTCTCTGGCTCAGCTGTGCCCGGCAGGCAGCAGGTGCCAAGTGTGTTTGAATTAACTCCTTGGCCAAGCACCCTCCGACCCCAGCCGCAGGCTTGGGGCTGCAGAGTCTGTGCCCAGGGGCCAGCAAGGAACAGGCCCCTGCAGGTGCCGTTCACTGGGAAGTGAGGAGGAACCAGGGAGGGTCTCTTATCGCCATGTTTAATGAGCACATTCCTCTCTGGTTTCAAATAATCACTACTTTCTAACATTTGTTCAGCACCAGCAGTTTCCACACGCGGAAGCTTTTCCACAAATACTCATTTGTTCCCCACACAGCAGCCCTAAGCAGCATCACGCTCCGGCAACGCGTCCAGGGAGGCTGAGTGACTCATGTGAGGACGGTCTGGGAAGAGCCGGGAGCGGGACGCGGGTCTTGCTCCTAGCTCGGGCGCCTGCAGCCCACGCAGCTCTTTCTGGCCCTCATGAGCACGAAAGTACCATGTCCAGCTGCACGCGGCTCCTCGGCTGTGGGACCCAGATGTGCGAGCCCACTCGGTCAAGCATCGCGACAGGGAAGTCCCTTGGCACAAGTGGCGGGCTTTGCTGGAAGGCTCCCCCGCCCCACATTCCATTATTCTAATCTTGGCTCTCATCTCCCGGAGCTCACCAAGAAACGTTACGCACCTTGGGGACCCAGTGTGGGAAATCTCTAACTGCAACTATGGCAACAAGACTATTAGCTTGTAGAATAATCGGGACCTGGTCCCTTAGCGCAGCTGACATTCCAGAAGGCCCCGGCTCCTGGGGCTTGCCCTGTTCATGTGGCTCCTAAGTTTTAACCCCTACCAAAGCTCCATGCCTTCCTCACTCCTGTCACGCACTCCTGGCCCCAATCCCGTCACCTCCTCGTCCCGTCAGCCAGCCAGGTGGGCCCCTACATGCTCCAGGGGACCTTCCAAGGGGCGATGCCAAGAGATGCTGAAGATGATTTCTGCCAAGAGGCAGATGCAGCACTCCAATTTTCTCAGCTGCACACGGTACATTTTAGACCTTGACCACATACATGTTCTGGAGATGCTTATCTGGGTCTTTGAATTTTCAGGATGTGGACTGATAAAGACACCTGTCAGGAAAGCATCAGGACAAAAGAGAAAAACTCCCCCACCCTGACTGCAGGTTTGAGGGAATTCCTGAGATGGAAGCTGACCTTAAAAGCAGCTCATTTATCCCCTCCTCCCTTTAGAAATCTAGGCAAAAGCCAAAAGTCTGCCACAAAAAAAGCGAGGTATTAACAACAGAGCCATCATTCATCTGACATTAGTATGCCATTCTTAAATCTCCCAACTGGTATCATCAAAGGTACCATCCCAGTCTGCAGATGAAGATACTGAGGGTCAGAGAAGTTAAGTCGTTTGCCCAATGGCGGACAGACAGTAGCAAGCAGGTCCTGTAACCCAGGTTCACCGGCTCCCAGCTCAGAGCTCTTTCTATTAAACTCCACCACCTCCTTGAAGTGGCTCAGCTCCAGTAACAGAAAAACAACTTGGTATCAGAGCCTGTAAAGATGTAAGCTCTTCCACGCAAAACGAGTATCTCGGCACAGTGCCAGCTCAGGGGAGAAGTGAGAATGGATGGATGAGGATTTGTAAAGTTTCCTGATCCATTCCCAAGACAGCTTACCATACTAACTTTCTCTTCGAGCTCTTCTTAACTAAAAGGAATTCAGGCTGATGTTTCAAAGAACGGAAAAGTATGAACGATCCCGTCACCAAATGCAGTCACTTTGCATTCTAGCACTATCTACCTTTTGTATAGTGTGGAGTCTTATCTATACCTTCTCCCCAGCCGCCTACTTATCCTGACATTTCCCCATAAGATAATGGACTTTCTAGTTTTTACAATCAACTGATTTGTGAAATCTGGAGGGATGGGGGTCATTTTACGCATCACGTTTTAGGCCTGACAGTGGGTGCCGAGTGTGTCTCAGTCAGACGCAGTTATGACCTTCCAGCATTTCTGAGGCTCCGTCCTACAGGACTCCTTTGTTGATGCAGCTGGGATACCCCAGAAAGAGAGCTGACAAAAGTGCAAATACAGGACAAACAAAAAGGCTGCCAGCGTCCGGGGCCTGTGGCTCCACCTCTGGGCACACTCGGGGGTTTAAATATCAGGGTCACAACAGAACATTCCTGTTTGATTCCGACCGAGGAAGGAACACATTGGGATGATTCTCATCCTCCAGTCCTGCTGAGCAGACAGAGCACCATCTGGAGCGACCCTGGGCCCGGCACCCACTGAGCGGAGGGTCACCCCTCAGCATCCCTCGGGCGCGAGAACACAGCCTGTTCGTGAGGATGGAGCCAGAAGGCCGAGTTCAAACCCCGGCTCTGTTGTTTACTACCTGGGCATGTCTGAGCTTCAGTTTTTCATCCGTCAAATGAGAGGGTTTAACTAGGTAATTTCTGAAGATGGCTTTTAGCTCACACGTTCTGTTTTTACCCGTTGAACCGAACAACAACAGGTGGGATCGGGAACGCTTTGAAAGAACGCTGCCAGATTCAGAATAAAACGCATCTTCTCAGCTCCCATCTTAGCCATCAAAATAACGCCCCTCTACTACTCTCAAGCTGCCAAATGAACTCGGCTGCCCTTGGAGCTGCGGGCCTCGGGGCAGGGGCTCGATGACCACGGAGACACGGTGGGGGACGAAGGCGTCTGCTTGGCCGCCTTCACGAGACTTCGTAGGTGAAGTGACCGTGACCCGGCTGCCTGTCTGGCTGTCCGTCTAACGTGGCTCTAACCCGTCCAGTGTCTCAGTGGCTTTCTCAGGACCTGGGCCGTTGGCGCAAGCGTCAGTGCCAACACTCAGCGCGACGCTGGGAGAGCCGTGTGTGACCAGGGCCCACGGCGGCGCTGCAGTCCCAGCCAGACCCCTCCCGCCCGCCTGGCCCGCCCCTCGGTCACTGCCGGCGAGGGCGCACACAGCGCCAGCCCGGCAGGCTGCTACTGAGGCCTTGGCGAGCCCCCAGGTGGGAGGCGCGAGGGAGGCGTCTCCGGATCGGCCGGCCTTGCGCAATCCCCAAACCACCAAACGGGCAGTTCTTGGTACTGATGGGTGGCGGAAGGTGGCCAGAGCCTGGGTCAATTGGAGCCTTTGAAAAACATGCATGTTATATAACCACTCTCAGAAAAATAAGGAACAAATACTGAATCACTGGAACTAGGCAACAGGGGAGGGCCAGGGGCCAAATTAGGGAAGGCCTAAACTTAACTGGCAGAGAAGTTCCAGAATTATTCATTTTCCAGAGAGGACACCGTGCTTTCTGACTGCAGTCTGAGAGACTTCCTGATGCAAAAAAGGAAAAACCCACAATTTTTCACTCCTGCGGCCACTCTTCCTCCCCCGCCAGCCCCCGCCTGGCGGTCCCCATTCACAGGGCTCGGGCCCCTCCCCCGCCCGCCCCGCACAGCCGAGGACGCTCCCCTGTCCCTTATGCAGCCCGAGTGCCACCCCTGGGCCCCCAGCTCCACAGCAGCGCCAGACGTTCAGCTCTTCCTTTCTCAGAACCACGCTGCTGCAGAATCCCCAGGCCAGAGCGGTCGGGAGACCCCAAGTCTCCCCTCAAGTCTCCACTAATATGTGCAGCAAATCGTTTTAGTCCCCAAGGACCTCGGATTTCCAACCTGCAAAAGGAGCTCCCGTGCCTTCTGCACGGCACGGTGGTGGTCCTGAGAACCAGGCCGGGTGATACAAGCGAAGGCCCCTCTTGTGGCATGGTCCTTGCTCTGCTGGGGTCTCGGGGACCACTGGCTGGGGACGCGCCCAGCCCAACTGCGGGGAGGGTAAGGGCGTCGCTTACACTCGACCCAGGCCTGAACCGGTTGGAAGGATTCTGCAAAGACGCGGGCGGCCCCTCTTCGTAATTAGAGAGCTGTCCTTATCCCTGCCCCAAGCGCAGACGGGGGATTAGCGGCTTGTGCGAGGCGATCCTAGAGGGGTTAGCAAGCGCGGCTGCCGCTCCGGAGCCCGGCTCTCCGCGTGTTCCACGGGCAGCCGGGCCTTTCCTGGCCGCTGGGCTCCTCACAGGAGGACGCTGTGAGGCAGAAACGGTGCCTCTTCCGGGTCGGTGGTCCTGGCCTGCAGAGGCTGGTGCTGTGGGATGGCTGAGGGCCCCACCCCGTCCCGGGGCCTCTCTCTACCCCGTCCTGAGCTCAGGCCCCAGAGCAGCCTCTGCCCGGCAGCCGTTCCCAGGCAGGTTGGGCCCGGCCTCCGATAACCACTGAGGCTCCTTGTCTTCTTCCAGCCTGTCGGAGTCCCCTGAGGAAGGGAGAGTGGGACAGGGGCACCGCCCGGCGGGGCAGGGCTCTGGGTCAGCTCACAGTCCAGGAGGAGGGAGGCAAGGGCCCAGGAGACCTCAGGACACAGTCTGTGCAGCCACCTCCCGTGGGCCACCAGCTCCATCAGGAGGCACGGCCCGGGCTGCGGGCTCCTGCCTCAACCCTCAACCAGAGCCACTGGGATCTCCCCAGGGTGGGCTGTAGGCCCCAGGCAGGGAGGGGCGGTGGTTACGGAACAGGGAGCCTAGGGCTCCGCTGACCCGTCCCATCTGGAGTCGGTGACGCCGGCTTGACAAGGCCAAAGCACCCACTGACTCCGCCAGACACCCGTCCGGGGTATTTTGTGGATGTGGTTAACATTAACACCGACGATCGATTGGCTTTGAGTCGAGCAGATCAGCCTCTGTAATACGGGTGGGCCTCATGCCACCAGCTGGTGGCCTGAAGAGCAAAACGGAGGTTTCCAGAAGAAGAAGAAATTCTGCTTGAAGACTGCAGCCGCCACTGCCAGAGCGTCCAGCTGTCAGTCTGCCCAGCGCAGTCAGGACTTTCCAGCCCCGACAGACGCCTGAGCCAACTGCTTAAAACAAATCTCTTGTATGTATTACCACTAACATGTATCCAAGCGTATTTATTATATATTATGTGTATTATATATGACCGTTATGTGATTATATCTTCTTAATATATATTAAGAACACTATATTAAGAACAAAGTAGGATATAGATATATATATTTCTTACTGCGAATATCTCTGCTTGGTTCTCTTTCTCTGGAGACCCCACCTGACAGAGCCCGGGCCCCTCACCCCAGCTGGTGGGGTGAAGGGCGGGGTCAGGGCAGGACAGGAGGCCGCAGCGCAGAGGCTCTTGCCTCCCCTGTGGAGGTGAGAGGGGTAGCTCACCTGGCAAGTGGGCTCCCCACACCGAGGAGCCTTCACTGTGCCGAGGGCCCAGGGAAACACCCGAAGGAAATAGCTGCACGAGGGGATGAAGGCGGGTGCCAAAGGTTGTCCGTCCTGGCAGTGTTTAGTGAAAAACAGGAAGCAGACAAACGGTCTGTTTTACTGTCATGGAAGCACATTCACGATGCACGGAGGGGATAGCAGGCTGAGAAAGGTACCAGGATCACATTCCAGCCCGACCTCTTTGGGCCTCGTCCGTAGAACGGGGCAATCCTCCTCTTGTCGCACATCGGGTAGAAGTCACGTGTTTCCACCTCGGCATCTCGTCACACTGTGTCATCCCTGAGCACCTCCCTCCCCCCACGCCCCGCCAGTCCCTGGACGGTCAGAACCGCGTCTCGTTCACCTCCAGGTCGCTCGCCTCTCCACGGTGCCAGGAGACACGCAGGGACCCCAAGGGGAGTCTGTCTTTCCCTTCACAAAACCCAAAACCGACACCGGCAAAGTGGTCACAAGCTGGGGTGTGAACAAGGACAGCTCAGCGCACGGTAACCCTCAGGGCCTGGAGATAAGGGCCTGACGTCCAGATGGGCTATCTGGGGTCGCCGCCTTCTCAAGACAAGGACGGAAGGCGTACGGGGCCCTCTGTGAGAGGAAGGACGGCGCTCAGCTTCTAGGGCTCTTTTCAGCCCGCCATTCTACAACTTTTCTAAGATGGGGTCTGAAAAGGCCAGCTCTGGGTTTCTGCAGAGGGTTTATTTACTCGCAAATAAAATGTCAAGCCACCAGCCCAGACTGTGGTCCCCGTGGGGTCGAGCCCTCTGTGGGCACTCACAACACGGGTAAGGCCCACGCGATTCCACACATGGCCCGGCCAGCTGGGCCCCCACGCTCTAAAGGGAAAAGCCAACGACAAGGGGACTGGGAGATGCCCTGGGTGTGACTTCTGCCACCCGGCCACACGTGGCCCTGGGCCAGACCCGAGGCCCCCTGCTCAGTGCCCCACAGGGTAAAAATCAAACGGTCTTTGTTTATGCTCGAGGACAAACCACAGGAGGGACACCACGAACTAGAATAAAACCGGCCACCCAGGGAACATTTTTGTAAGGTCACAGAGTTGCTGGCTGGCCCCGAGACACACCCTGCTCTACTTAGGAGGACCTTGTGCAAGAACAGAAACCTTTAAACCAGGGCTCAGAGACATCTCATTTCTGTTCCCAACCACCCACCCAATATGTGGCTTTGGGACTTGGCCCGGAGCTGAGGTCTGCCGTGGTTTTCAACTCAGCACTCTCAGAACATCCAGTGTCTGTGTTTATAAAAACACAGACCGAAAGATTCTTCCCAAACACTTTCTGCAGGTGCCCGAGGACTCCTCCCACCCCTTCTTGTCATTTTACTCACCTGCCCTGTGCCAGGCACGTTGCGATAAAACCGTACAAGGAGTTCAGAGGAAGAAGGAAATACCAAGGACTTAACCAGAAAGCGCGGCTGCACACGCGAGCAGTGAATAGAGGTGCTGTTGTCTGTCCGTCCACCCTCGCCTCACCCAGGGTGAACTGGCCACTCCAGAGGCACTGGCCACAGCTCTTCACACTAACAGTCCCAACCCATCGGTGGATTGTGAAATCAGTTTAGTGGGTTGCACAGCCACCAAAAACTGAATCAGAATAAAATAAGAATGCACCTCATTGTTGCATAAACCCGTGTCTCAATTATTCTCACACACACACACACACACGTAGAATAAAATGTACTTCCCATTGTACTGTGGATGACAAAGTCTGAACAGTGCTGCATTAGATGAGCTTTGAAATTGTGCAGATGGATTTCAGGGACAGGGAGGAGCTGACCTTCTGCCCCCAAGATGTCACCAGAAGTGCAGGATGATGAGCACTGACCACTTCCTCTCCTGGCTGAAGCCGTCTGACCCCTCTTTGTACTCTGTGTCCAGAAACAAGAAGAGCTAGCGAGGTAGAGCACCATGCCTGTCCACCACTGTGAGGACGGGGGCTCCCTCACCTTTCACCCCCCGGCTGCCCTCCCAGCCCTTTGACTGGTGGGCACTGTCTGACCCACCAGGGCAGCTGGGCTCCCGCCACCCCCAGCCTCCTCGGGCTACTCCAGACCTGGACCAGCAGTTATTGCCTTGGGGGCCACCACCCACCTGCCGGGGCCAGGCCTGCTGCAGATGCCCTCGTCTTCATCAGTCACAGGATGCTGCCGTGGACATGGTCGTGGAAACCCTCCCAGTCCCTTATGGTACAGGTGGGGACAGATACCCGAGATTCAAGCACGTTGCTCAAAGCCACACAGTGAGTCGTGACCCAGCCAGAACCAAACCCCGGCCTTGCAGCTTGTGGCTGAGGTCTCTTTCTATCACCTCAACTCCTTCCGGCCGATCTGGCTTATGTTTCCAACACACAAGCGTTGTGAGGAGGCTGGGAGTCCCCAGCTGGCGCCTGGCTGCAGTGGGCACACGGTCGTAGCTCTATGAGGCCATCCTCTGATTTAGGCTCTGTCGGCACCTCTGCAACGTTTCTCCAGTGGCAGGACAAAGCCCTTGCTCCGAATCGCCCTCCTCTGTCATTTGTTGGCTTTGTGTGCATTTGTTACTTCCTGGGAACCCTTCACCCTGTGATCGTGGCCGTGAGGGGGGACCCCTGCTCCAAGAACTTTCCGGAACCCACAGAAACCGTCATGTCCCCCTTCAGGTTGAAGGTCGGCAGACACTCTGCATGGAGGAGCACCAGGCGCCGCGGGTACGTGGAGACCAGCAGGCCTGGAGATGGCGCCTGCCCCGCCTCTTCCAGGCAGGGCCCGCCCAGGGCTGCTGGCCACACTGCTGGCAGCTCCCGGGTAGGATGTGAAGGTGTTTAGGAGCACTCGATGCCCTCCTGTGATTCTGGGCCAGAATCCCTCTAAGGGCAGTGACACTCAACATGGTTGTACGACACACTCTTTTAAATTTTATTTTTTAGTCCTTTTTACTAACTTAGCTTCTGTTGTTATAAAAGAAGATGAATTGAGCCTGGATTTCTGCCCCTCACCAGCCGTGTCAGTTGGAAACTCACTCTCCATCCCTAGTCCTCAGTTTCCCCACCTGCAATGGGAGGTGTTTAAGCTCAGCCCCGAGAGCTCCCCCAACGCCTTCCAAACCCAAATTCTGTCCCAGGCCATCCTTCCTCCCGGCACCGTGACGACACTACGCCTTCAAACGCTCCCAGGGGTGCACCCCGTGTTCAGGCCCAGGGGCATGAGCAGTTCCGGGGCAACACAGGACACACGGATGGGGAGTAACAGCAGCCGGGCGTGGGCAGAGGAGGGAGGAGGCGTCGGCGGAGCACAGAGGACGTGCAGGGCGGTCACGCTGCCCTGGTGATCCTATGATGGGGGACACAGGTCATCATTCATCTGTCAAAGCCCACAGATGCACGACACCAAGAGTGGACCTACTGTGAGCCGTGGCCCTCGGCTGACAGCGACGTGTCAATAAAGGCTCTTGATCGTAGCAAGTGGACCACACTGACGCAAGACCCAATGACGGGGAAACCGTTACTAAGGGGGGGGAGGGGCATATGGGAACCCTCTGTTCCTTCTGCTCAATTGTTCTGTAAACCTAAAACTGCTCTAAGTCTATTAATTTTTTTTAAAAAGGAATAACGGCAAATGGCTGGAGATGGCCTCAATTTCACCTGCCAGCCACTCTCTTACCATGCCAAGCCTGGACCGCCACCCTGGGTCATGACTACAGGAGACAAAAGGGGCCTGTGACATAGCTGAGGGCCTGCCTGGGGCTCCTCAGAGACACCCGGGGTCATTGGTCCCCTTGGGAACGGGAGTGTCCACATCTCTGGGTCCTTCCAGAACACAGGGAGCAGGCACACTCCACGCTCAGGCTCAGGGTCACGAGGCTGATGGGATCGGGTCCAAGGCTCAGCGTTCAGGGAGAGAAGACAACTGAGGCAAAGGATGCTCGGAGATTATCTGCCATGCCAGGGTCGGGCAGCAAGTGAGCCGGGAGAAGGGCCTGAGAACCCAGGTCCCCACCTCCGGCCCAGCCCCCTCGACCCCAGGCGGGGGCAGTGAGGACCATGCACTGAGGGCTCTTGCCTCCACGCTGCAGGTAGGGGCCACGAAAAATGGAGTCACAGGGTGGCTTCAGAAGGTCTGGGGGTGAGGACACGTCACCAGGCCCTCTGGGCAGCTGGTTCCTTGGGGAGACCAAGCAAGTGCAGATAACTTGCATTTCCTGGGAGGAAACTCCAGGCTGCAGACCACAGCGCCGACGAATCTGAACAAGGGAATTTGCTAGGTTTTTCTGATTTTTGTTCTGTCGCTGACAACAAACCCATTCTGTTCTGGGGGGGCTCGTTACATAAGGAGGAGAGGGAAGAAAATTGCTGAGATGTGAGGCCAGAGTCCCCAGAGGGGCAGAGACTTCGAGATCAGCTGCTGCTCCAGTGGGGAGTCAGGTTCAAAAAAACGGGGTTATTTGTGGCTTTGTTTTTCCAAGAAAGGAAAAGAAAAAAAGCCTGCTTCTCCCACCCTAGGAGTGGGGTTAAAAGCCACCATCTCTTAGGACAAGTTGAGACCCTCCGGTGAGCAGGGCCTGGTCCCTGCGGTGTCCTGGTCTCCAGCCCTCATGTGTGGAGGGAGCCCCAGGCAGGCCAGCCTCCCCGGGGCCTGGTTTAAGGATGCGACCAGGAAGAGACGTGGCCTCAGCATTTGCCATCTTCTCTTTGCTGGAGTGGTTTGGGATCTTTATTTCTCTCTGAAAATGCACAGAAGGTTCTGGGCCAGGTCCTGTGGGATATTCCGAGAGCCAGAGGATCCCTTTGGACAGTCCGTGCCCCTGGCGTCGCTGGCCTTCGCGTTCTCTCTCGGCTCTCACCGGTGGATCCGGGAAGCCTTCCGGATCACATTCCTCTGCCCCTTGTGCCTACGAGGTCCCGGGGACACCTGCCCCCGTGTTCACAGCATGAGGCGCCACATCCCAGGTCCTTGTGCCCACAGTGAGTGGCCTCTGACCTTCCAGCACGGCTGAAGGGAGCTGACGTTTTCCACAGATCTGATTTTACACCGATCTCGGAGAGATCCACAGAGAAGGAAGGGAAACTCCACAGGCAGAGGGAAAACTGAAGCTGCCCAGGGGACCTTCCCAGGGGCCCACTTTGTCCCCTCTTAGTCTGCACACTGCCCTATCTCCACGGCTTAAAGGGCACCACTAAAAAAAAGGTCACAGTAGGTCGGTTCTCCCTTGGCTGTCTGCGTGCCCAGACTAGAGGAAAGAACAAACGCCGCATGGGGACCTGGCTGGCCGAAACCTCCCGCGGTTGCTTGCTGCCTGCAGGAGAAGGCGCTCGCTCCTCGCTGGCCCCGGCCTTACCTTCTCCCCCGCCACGCTCTCCTGCCGCAGCCAAACCTACGCACTGTCCCTGGAACAGCCTCGGTTCCTTTGTTCCTCTTCCACCAGAGCTCCTCAAATTGGAGGCTTATGACTCACGCAAGTGGAAGGTTATTGTTAATACGTACAAATGATTTTCAAGGTAACAGTTAGAGAGCCAGCATTCCTTCGTAGTGATGGTTTGTAAATGAAAACACTCTGATTGGACAGGAATTTAAGGTGGCATCCATCATGCTGGGGTTCAAGGACACACTCCCAGCGTCGGCAAGGGGTTTCTCCCAAGAAAGGGGAGAACACACGTCACACGACCTGAGTCGCGCGGGCTACGCTGTTCTCGCGCCCCTCCCCCCCAGGACTTTATATCCTGTGCATCCTCCAAGAACTAGGTCGATTCCCACAAATCTACGTCGACTTTTCTGATGAGTCCAGTTGAAAGTGATCTCTTACTCCACTGCATTTTCATACCTAAGAATTTTAAATCACTCACTCACACGTTGCCCATTTGCTATTTGTATATACATTTTACCTCTGCACAGATTGTAAGTGCTCTGAGGGCACCGGCTATGCTAGCCAACTTTCTTTTGATAAGAAGAAAATGCATAGGGTTCAAAAGTCAAAACAAAACGATAAATAACTGAAGAATCGTTCTTCCGCCCTTGGCCCCGCCATGCCACATCCCCACAGGAACCACTTTTGGTGCATATGCAGTTGGGGCTTCGTTATGCAACTGCAAATTCAGCCAAGATCCATCCCAGATGTACAAGAGGAAAGGGCAGTTCAGGGAGGCAGGATGAACGGACACGCCACATCCTTGGTGATGAAGTTAGGGATGCAGAGAAGACCCCCCGCAGACTGAGAAAGCCTTTTCGGTGCCCTCCGGGTAAGCTCCTAAATGGCTCACGTGCTAACTTCCTCACTTACTACAACAACAAAGAATGGCAGAGGGTGATGTAGGTTGGGGATCTCTGGTCCAGGGTGGGAGACGACAAAAAGCCACAGTGGAGGCTGGGGGCTCAGTCACTCGAGTGAAAAGAGGTTGCACCTTCACTCGTGACTGCTTAGGAGAACAGAACAGCAAGTCCCTGCTTTCAGCTGGAATTTTATCAGCTCTGGTTACGTTGATTATCTAACACTGATCAGGGAGGCTGGTATCAGAAATGACTACATGAAGAAATTATTAACAAATGCTTGTTAGACAATCTTTTAAACCTTAGGATGAAGGGGAGGAAACAGGAGTCTTGGAGGGATTGAAAGATACGTTAGAGCAAAGTGAACAAGCCAGGGACGCACTCACTTAAACATCTGTGAAGTATCCACGCTGTGCCGGAATACGGGATGTACAAAGGTAAGACACAGACCCACCCACAACAGCCTTAAGATGGGGCGGGGCTAGACTGCAAAGGGACATGGGGACCTTCTGTAGGTGACGGAAATGTTCTGTATCATGATGTGGTGGTGCCTGCATGACTGTGTACATTCATTACAACCCATCCAACCGTATACTCAGAACAGGTTTATTGTATGTAAATTACACCTCAATAAAGCCAACCAGAAAGTGATCAGTCAACCACCACCATACCCACAGGGGAGAAGAACAAGCAAGCTACAGAAAGGGAGAAATGTCTGCATTATTAACCCTGGAGTGTTGAATGTGCTTTTTCATGCAGTAGGAGTGGAATTTTCAGGAAGCAGCTGTGCTGGGGGTGACAGTTACACTTTATTCTCTAGCAAAATTCCCCAGTTTCAATTAGCCGCTTGGTGCCAAAGCACTGTGGCTTGGTACGCCAACAGACAGGGCACAGTGATTGTCCCTTCTGCCCCGCCTGTGATCTGAAATGGCCAGTGTTGTACCCTCCAGAACCCAGCTTAGAGGCACGGTGGCTACAGATCTAGGAAGAATGATTGGTCATACACCAAAAGCCTAGGTTCTCCCAAAGGTAAACCCCCAGCAGTGTGAGTTGTCACAAACCTACACAAGTGCGTACATTGCGTGTTCCTGGGCCCCCTTTGTGGGTCAAGGCAGTATTTCAAAGGTGACCGGGAGAAAGAACTCATTAATCTGAATCCTTCTCTGAATTAGCAGGTTATTGGATTAGCTAATCTCAAAAGAAGACCCTGAAGGCGCAGGGGAGAGGAGAGATAATTTTGGATGGGGTGGAGATGACCATCAGACAGAAAAAGTGCTTGGAGAAGGCGGGTCTGGGGAGCGCTGCAGTGGGGACCCTAGACTCCAGGCACGGCCTGAAGAGTGGGGAAGGGGCTGAGGCCATGAGGCCCCACCCTCTCCCTATAAACCACCCCTGTCCCTCCAGCCAAGGAAGAATATAGGGACCACTAAGCCCCAAGAAGACAGTGGATGTTCAGGTGTGATGACCACGGCTGGCTGAGCTCATGCCTGGCCACCCGCGATTCTCACTCGCTGCTTCCAGACTCTGTCTAAGTGCAGCACTGAGTGATGCTCAGGCTTCCTTCATTGTCAAGTCCATCTGATATTAATATCTGATAGTACTCTAGTGTTCTGACAGCATTCCACGTAAGGTATAGCTGGATTAACCACAGTACCCAGGCATTTGGATTATTAAAAAATATTCTAAGGATTTTTTTTTTTTTTTTTGCAAT
>VBSM01000865.1:4788183-4809466 GCA_008086735.1 Cheirogaleus medius | reverse complement strand
TCTAGGAGCCCTGGACCAAAAAGAAAAGGAAAGCAGGCTGGGGGAGAACAAGGCCCCCCAACTCCACGGCCCTCTGCTCTGCCCAGAGGCCGCACCTTGGGCTGCCCGGACCCCCACCAAGTTGCCGCCCCCCACGCGGCGGTGGGCAGTGGGGCAGGGTGCGTAGCGCCTGCAACCGGGTGGAGGTGGCCGGCCCTACTCCCACGGCCCGGCGGGTGTCTGCATCCTACTTTCTGGAATCTGCACAGCGAGGCTCTAACTCACAGGTGACTAACGAGCCCTGATTACCAGGCAGGTGGCAGACTCCCTAAAAAGCAGACATGAAACAATAAAATGCCACCACGTACGTTACCCGCAAAGTAAAACCAAACAAACACCTAAGTCTGGCTTTGCTTTTCCTCCGCTTTCTCCCTACCCCAACCTTCCCGATATAGCTCAGGGCAAGAGGTGCCAAGGGAATCCCAGGGGGGGATTTACGATTCCAGCGAGATCCTATGAACCTGCTCTGTGACCTCCAGGAGAACCGCAATGGGATACAAGACAGCTGAGGCAGTAGCCCTTGTCCCCGAGTGATAAGTGACGTGTGGGGTGGGGAGAGGGGTGGGGCTTGACCACCGCCCAGCTCAGGTGGAGAACGGGGGGAGGGGGCACAGGGGCAACAAGGTAACGACAGGGACCCTGCGGAACCAAAGCCCTCCTGCCTTGGCCGTCTGATGAACAGTCAGTGACAAGACCCAGAGAATTCTATCAGAAAACTCAGTCTATTCAAGGCACTGCTTTGGAATGTGTTCTGCTGGGCTCTGCCAGGGCAGGCCACACCTGAAGACAGGGGCCGACTGTTTATGAAGCATCTATTATGTGCCAGGAACTGGCCCTTGGTCCTGTGAGGCAGGTATTGCTGTCTCCATTTTTAGAAGAAAAATCAGGCTCAGGACGTGAACTGATTTGCTCATGGTACCTAGCTGGTGGACCGTACACCACACTCTCCCGAGTCCCGTGCCAAAGGCCCCTGGGGTTAAGAGGGAACATCGCTGAGTTCTTGGGCATCAGGTGCTTGTGATTCAATTGTATTTTTCTCTTAACTCAAATTTTAGTTAATTGAGGTTAGAGTCCTGCAGTCTCACATAAACCCCTCCTAGGGCTCCAGGGACTGTGCCATGCTCGTGAGAAGATGTTCCGTTGAGCCTGACCAAAGCTTCGCTGGAAAGCACGCAGAGCCGCGAGGTGGGCGCTCTCTAGCCCTGCTGCAGGGCGCCGAGGCTCAGGAGAGCCTGGCCACCCTCGGGAGCCTAAGGAGCCCGGGGAGATGTCGAGCTTTGAACAGGCCACTTGCCCATGGGTCCTACCTGGGTTTCCCGCTAAGCCACCACGCCCACAGTGACTTGCACTGTGCAAGTTTTCACCACCAGACACTTGCCACATGGCCCACGCAGTGCAGTGGGAGGGACAACTTTGGAGGCGTCAGAGGGCTCGAGTTTGGACTCCAGATTGCCACTTACTGGCCGTGCAATCTCAGTGGATTATTCAAATTCAGGGAGCCCCAATTTCTTGTGTAAAAGAAAGAAAACTCCTGGGATTGTCATGAGAATTAACATCCACGAAAGCACCAAGCCTGGCGCCTGGTGCCTAACGCAGTCAATACATGTTTACCGAAATATGAAATGCAGATGGCTAAAAGCAGTCTAAGAGGTGACGTGGAGACAGTCCTTCTAAGAAATGAAGACCCTGGCTGACTACATGGGGAGTTATCAATTGCTCCATCTGCAGGACTAACTGAACTTAATAAAAAGTATTGCATAAAACAGAAAGTGCAGCCAGCTACAGGCTGTCTGCGTGACCGGTCTCTGTGGCGTCTGGTGGGAGGAGTGACTTGAACACTTTTAAAGGAAGAAAAAGGTCTATAGTTTGAAAGAGAGTGGCGAGCGGGTCGGATAAATCCAAGAGGGGTTCCTTTACCAACAGCTGAGCAGAAGCGAGAGCCCCAGATCAGTGCCTGTGTCCGCAGGACCCTCTGGCGACCCAGCACCCTTAACTAAAGAGGTCACGGCCAAGCGTCTCACTCTTCTCAGAAAGGCCAGTGACGGGTACACAGGACTCCAGAGTCCGTCTCGCTAAAGTGTTGATTTTAACACCAGCCTGGGGACGGGGCCTGAAGAGAAGCCAGATCTGGGACAGCAAAGGGACAAAGCCCACGGCCAAAGGACAGTCCACCCAGCCCAGCCCAGCAGCCTCCATCCTCCCAGGCCACTCCCCACTGAGAAGCGGGGTTGGGCCTCAGGACACCTGGCTTCTTCTCCCAGCTCAACCCCTCTGCCACTTTACGCAAGGCAAGAAGACCAAGTACCTTAAACATCCCAGGTTTTCAGTTTTATTTACTGAGTGATTTTAGCCACTTAACCCTCAGTTTCCTCTTCTGTAGCAAGTAGCTCGCGCCTGTCTCAGGGCCTGATGTTGGGCTGGAAAAACCAAAACCAAAACCAAACCAAAAAACACCACCTTAGATTTATTTAGTCCTCGCCCCTAGACCTGGAGAGGCCTGTCACAGCCCTCAGTCACCCCTCTCTGGCCAGAGCTGCTTTCTGGGGTGTGTGCGCCCCGGGGCACTGGCTCGTCCCTAGGAAGCACCATGGGCTGAGATCCACCCACCTTGATCTCGACTCTACTTACACCTAAGAGTGCCTGCGATTCTCTACTCACTGGGGGGCTCTCCTGCACTCAGCGGGGGGAGCTCCTGTCCCATCCTCTGTGTCCCCAAGTCTCTCCCTGCCTCTCAGCGCCTGCCGTCCGTATGCGGCTCCCTGCCAGCTCACGCGTCCTGAATTGTTTAGTATTACCTCTCCTCTCCACCTGGGTTGTAAATTCAGGCGCGATCAAGCCTCATGCTTGTATTATAATCCCCCCGGGTCACTCGCAATCGCCAGGACTCGAGGACCCTGAATCACAGCCGAAGCTCTCTTCAGACATAACTAGCGCAGCCCCTGACGTGGGGAAGGGGACTGTAAGGCGAAAAAATGAAAGAAAGAAGAAAAGTGAGCGGCTTGCTCAGTGTGCCATGCAGCAACCTCGGTGGAGGGCGAGGTGGGGGAGCCTGTGCCGTCCCCGAGTCTAGCACTTTCCAGCCTGCAGCTCTACTTGTCGCTGCAGAGTCTCTCGACAGTGGGGCTCCTGGTCCCCAGCCTCCCCTCCCATCACCCAGAGAGATCAGCTCGGTGCCAGCCGCGGGCGAGGCCATCTCCCATCACCCCTCCTCCCCTCCCCTTCCTGGTTCTCTCAGGTGCCCCCACGAGTCGCACAAGCAACAGGTGAGCCTTGCAGAGCTCCGCCCTGCGGCAGGAGGCCGGACACTCTCCAGTGTGCATGTGGTCAACAGGGTCCCAAGGACACCGTGGCCCACATCCAAAGGCCCCCATGTCGTCCCCAATCTTTTGCTTTCAGGTCAAATTTAATAAATGATGACTCAGGGAAAGGAAAAAGGAAAGGCAGAGGATGACAACTTCGGTAAGATTTCACTTCGGCGAGGGAACCGTGAGCCAGGGTGGGAGGGTGGGGAGGAGGCACCCACCGGCCGGCGTGCGTGTGGCAGCCCTGCCGGCCCGGCAGCCTGGAGCAGAGACAGCCGCGGCAGAGGAACAGTGACGAACACACCCACACACACGCACCACCTCCACTAGTTATTCTCTGTAAATCACAAGGAAAAGTTATGTAAGGAGAAAACATACAGCTCCGACGGAGGGAAGGAACATTTTGTTCGGCCTTCGGGTATTTAACGTAACGAGAGCTCCTGGAGAACAAAGCGACACTCGGCATCAGTCTTGCACACGAGGACACGGGCGGGCAGAGAGGAAACACCATGCGCGCGGACGTACGTACGCTTGCCATGCATCCGGAAAGCCAGCCCCGGAGGTCTGCTTACTCAGCCCCGAGGGTCCCGCAGCTCTCCTCTTCCCGGACGTAATAAGCAGTCAGGGCCGTAAGATGCTGGGTGACAGGATGCAAGTGACGCGGGATGAATGGCGCTACCCGCTCTGACAAATCCTGCCGCCTCGCTGCAAAGGTCCATCCGAGAAAGGGTTTCCCAGCCTGCTCAGCACAGGCAATTTCCAGGGCTCGGCTGCTCTCCGAGCTGCTGCCACTGCATGTCTGCAACAGATGGGCACCCCGGCCGGGTGTGTTTCCCGTCCCCAAAGCAGCGCAACAAGCGGCTGGCAGACAGCACGAGCTGGCCCGAGACAGCGCAGGCGACAGTCTCGTTGGCTAGAGCCGGTCTGCTGCTCAAGATGCAGGCAGACCCCTCATCGACAGGACTGCAGCAAACTGTCATTCCCACCTGTGTCGGGCTGCTGGGAGGAAACTGCTCACCACACAGCAAGCCAGCGGGAGGGAGGGCTGGGCTGCAGCTTTTAAAAAGACAGGCAGCAGGACGAAGGCGGGCAGGAGCAAGGGCTGGGGATCCAGCAGGTGATGGCTTGGGGCTCCAGGGCCTCTGGCCAGCACGGCAAAGGCTGGCACTTTCAGAGGAAAATAGCTTGTTGGTTTCAGAAACCTGGACTCCCTGGAGGTCCTTGTCCTTGTAGTATAAAGAATGCGGCTTTTCCTCTGGCAAGAATAACGGCTACGGCCTTCCCAAAGGAAGGCTGCACACCCAGGCCCCCAACTCCAGACAGTCCGCAAGCTTGCAGAAGGCGACATGGTCTCTGCATGTCCTCACCATCTCTTGCATTTTTTGCATTCTGATGCTTTGACATCTAGAGCCTTGCTGACCCTGGAGGGACCACCCCTCCCAGGGGTAGCCAGTTCCCAGAGACTGTAAGCAGCTCACCTGTGGGCTTGCCTCCCACGTGTGAGCCGCTCGACCCCACCCCACACACCCCACCTCATCTATGGGGCTCCTATACCCTAGGCCATTACTCCCCTGCCCTGATCGCTGGTGACAGCCCAGAGCCCCCTGAAATTATTCACAGAAACCACAACAAAGGCTCTTGCCCACATTCCCCCTCACTTCCCTGGCTCCTGACCTGTCCTGGTGTTTTTTTACTTTTTTTTTGAGAAAGGGTCTTAATCTGTCACTCATGCTGGAGTGCAATGGTGCAATCACAGCTCACTGCAACCTCAAACTCCTGGG
The DNA here is from genome assembly GCA_008086735.1 of Cheirogaleus medius. Taxonomy (NCBI): domain Eukaryota; kingdom Metazoa; phylum Chordata; class Mammalia; order Primates; family Cheirogaleidae; genus Cheirogaleus; species Cheirogaleus medius. Next base: position 4,804,344 of record VBSM01000865.1, on the reverse strand, counting down.
CTCATGCGATCCTCCTGCCTTGGCCTCTCTCCAGAGTAGCTGGGGCTACAGGTGCATGCCAGTGTACCCGGCTAATTTTTAAAAAAATTTTTTTTGTAGAGACAAGGGTCTCCTTGTGTTGCCTAGGCTGGTCTTAAACTTATGGTCTCAAGCAATCCTCCCATCTAGGCCTCCCAAAGAGCCGAGATTAAGGTGTGGGTTACAACGTCCAGCCCTGGGAACACTTAAAACAATGCTCTAAGGAGTGTGCAAGCTGCTTGGGAAGAAAATGACTCGAATGGTTAGGAGAAAACGAGGGCCCCCATTGCAGATCCCTGCCACGTTCATTATTAAACAGAACTTGCTAATGCCTTGAACTGTCCAGCAATGGGAGAATTGCTTCAAAGGAGAGTCAGTGAGCTGTCACTGGAGGTATCCAAGAAACAGAGGATTCTCCGAAGAGTCTACAACTCAAAGGCGATGATTTAGCGGGCACATTTGTCGTTCAGGTGAGGCTGAGGGCAGTGCCAGGTGGGAACACATGGCGCAGGCATCACGAGCAGGAAGGCTTCACGGAGGTGACAGAGGAACATTGCGTAGCTGTCTGCCACGGCTCAGGAACAAAAAGGCAACAGAGTTAGAGCCTGAGACTTTGGGGTACTTCTAACGAGGCTGGAAGTGTGTGGCTTTCCTAAGGTTGTTTCCAGCCCAGGAGGGTGACAGGCGGTCATCGTCTATCCCACCGTCTGTTCCGAGAGCGGAGTGAAGAGGCGCAGGGCGCAGCAGCCGGTTCTCTCTAGGAACTGGCAGTCCCGGGGCTGGGCAGCCCAGCCGCGGGTTACCTGGGACAGTCACTTTAAGCTGGAACTCTGTTTTCTCATCTGTAGAATGAGCGATTTGTCACACGATGTACCTCATGGTCCTTTTCAGACCTGAGCACTAATATTCCGTGACAACAACGAGGGTCCAAGTCAGAGCTCAGTCATTTCTCCGAACCTCAGTGGAAACATTTGCTCTGCAGATCGCCCAGGGCCGCTGTTGGGATAATGCATGAACAAGCATTCAGACAAGAACAAGCATTCAGACAAAAACAAGCGTCAGCTTGGGATGTTCGGGATGATTCTGGAACCAGAGGGCAGTGCTACCATAAACCGAGGGGTAGCAAAAAGCTGGCACCGTTAGCGACCAGCGCGGGGCGACCTCCTGCAGCCAGCCCCCGGGGAACTGATGCGAGGGGCCGACCAGAGATCTCGCCAACCTCAATATTGTCTCTGCTGGTTCTGGAACTATCCATGCTGGGTGAGCTGGGCTTGTTTTATTTTCTGTGTGCTTTATTCCAAAGCACACAAACAAGCCCGAGGATAAAAAGCCTAATTAGTTTTGCTTGGAAAAGCTGGAAATGTCAGAGAAATGGGAGCCACCGTCCAAAGGACTCAGAGGTCTGCTGCACTCGGAGACAAGCGCCTGCGAGTGATTTACGGGCTATGATGACTCCGCAGTTCTGACGGGAGGCGATTCCTCGTCTGAGGGGCCCGGGCTCATTCATTAGAGATTAAGGAAAATAAATAGCTCTGCTCCTGCCTGCAAGCTGCCAGCCGCAAGTATGGCAAAGGCGTTGATTTAGTGGGCACGTTTGTCGTTCAGGTGAGGCTGAGGGCAGTGCCAGGTGGGAAGACATGGCGCAGGCATCGCAAGCAGGAAGGCTTCACGGAGGTGACAGAGGAACATTGCGTAGCTGTCTGCCTAGGTGGCTGACTTCAGCTCACTCCCGCTTCCAACCCCCCTGCACTCCTGGATGCGTGTGGGTGGTTCCCGCTTCCCCGCCAGGCGCCCGGCTGTGCTGCCCACTCTCCTCGGCTGTCTGGAGGGACACGGCGGGCGGATCGCACGGGCGCGGCGAAGCCCGAACACCTCCGCTGCTGCCGTGGCTGGTCTCGGAACAGGCAGCGGGAGGGATGTTCCTCCCTGAGGCACGACCCCTCGGACTCACCCCTCTCCTGGATTCGTCTTCCCAAACACTGCTCTCCAAGTATCGCCCTCAGCGCCCTCACCACACCAAAAAGGACAAAGCAGAAACAACACAAAACAAAACCGAACCAGACCAGAACACCGTCAGTAGCTCCACGCTACCCACGGAACAAACCCCGGCCCTTCCAAGCTCTCGGGCTTGCTCGGAGCTGTCGGCCGGTCCGCGTGGCCAGCAGCACCCGTGGGGCACCCTGCTGTCTCCGCGGTTGGCATCACTCGAAGGCCCCTCCCCCACAGCCTTTCCCTGGGACCTGTAGATTATTACCCGGACTCTCTCCTAGAATTGATTTTTTTCATTGTATTTTTAGTGCCGAGCATTTTACATATGCTACCTCAACCCGCACAGAATAAGGTCAATTTATCGATAAGGAAGTCAAAGCTAAGACACCAAGGTTACAGAACAGGTTAAGTCACAAAGCCAGGACTTGGTCACCGCTGCGTTCCCCTGCAAAGCCCGGCTCTGTCCCACCCTGTTCTAACAGGCCCACCACCACCCCTCATATCTATTTATTTTTGCTCTTCGGTATCATTTAGTTTTTCTGTGGACCACACTTGATTATTACTTGTATAATTAAAAATAAGAGGAATACGCTCACACACTCTATGGTGGTAATTCCCCATTTAGGGCCCATCCCAAAGAACATCTGAAACAAACAAAGACAGATTCTGCAGCAATAGGAAAGGATTGGATACCACGTGAGTGTGCAAAACACGCGATACTGTCAAGCGTGTTCTCATAGAGTCATACATTGGAGTATTATGAAATCACATAACAAACCGAAACGGCAATTTCGATTACAAATGCCATGGTAAATGCAACAGGAAAATCTCAAACCACGCACAGGACTGCCTGGGCTGGGTAAGTGGCCCAGAAGACCAGAAGCACATGAGCACACGTGTGTAAAAAGTGTGCCTTTTGGCCCCCACCCCTGGATTACAGACGTGCATTAGACTTCTCAGCAAACTGGGAATCTAGCACAAACCCCTGCCAAATCCCATGTCATCTTCAGCCACGAACCCCAAAGTCAAATACTGCATGCCAAGCTCACGTCCCATGAGGAGGCCCTGCTGCACGGGACAGCACGGCCACAGCCCCGGCAGCAACTCGGCTCCACGACGCCCCAGCCCCGTGTCCAGAGCCAGCCACGGCACGAGGCCTAGGTGGGCAGCCTGCAGAGGGCTGACGGCCGCTGCCCTGAGCAGAGAGATGCTGCCCACTAAAGCCTTTATTCCTCGCCCCCAACAGCTTGCTAGGGGCCTGCCCTGTCCCTGCCTCACAGTCAGCAGTCCTGGGCTGCGAGACCTGTGTGCAGGGGAGCCGGAGGCTGGGGCAGCAGAGCTGGGAGGCTCTGAAACAAGAGGGGCTCCCCTGGGCTCAGGGCCTGGCTTCTGGCTTCACTGGCCACATTAGCATGTCACTCAGGACCTGGGCAGCCGGGGAGGGGGCATGGCGTTGTTGGCTGGGCGACCCTTCGGGAGCAGCATCTGAGATACACTGGCATGTTGACAGGGTGGCATGTTACGTGACGCCCCACTCCGACAACAGCTTCGGGCTGGCGTCCCCGCACTCATGAGCCCTCTGTGGTTATGCTGCTGGGGCGGTGTGGGCGCTTCTGAATACCCCGATTGGAGACCAACATGCCAAAGAGAGCTGCTCTGCACCGTGAGCATCCTTGCTGAAATCCACAGCAGAGGGCTTGCTCATCAGCTCAGGAGAAGTTAGAGATACTTTTTCACGGGTGAATGCATGATGTGCGAGGTACATGTTGAGTCAGGAGGATGGTACAGGCGGCAGCCCCTGTGAATAAGCAGAGAGAGAATCTGGCCGGCTGGGCAGCCTACCCGCTATGGCCCTGGAGGCCCAGATGTCATTGGTCCTACATCCTCCCCCTCAGGGGACCCTGCCTCTGAGCTCTGCTGTTAGGGTGACCAGTCCCATCCTAGAAATACCTTTGGGTCCTGCTCAGAGTGAATCTGCTGGAGGACGGCAGCAAGACGTCCTCTGAGCTACAAGAACAGGTTGGAACTGCCACCTAACACTGTCCGCAGGGATTTGGCAAACTCTGGTGGAAGATTTCCTTTCATTGTCGCAGCCCACCCGCTCCCAAGGCTATCGGGGGGACGTACGGCCTCGTCCGCCTCCAGTGGCTGCAGACTGCCAATATTTGCCAAAGTAACCAGACTCTTGCTGAACGGCTGAGCTGAGATTAGACCAGCTGAGAACAGTTTGTCACCCAGCCACTCCTGGACACCTCCATTCAGGTAGAACTAGCAGTTCTGCGTTGCAAAGACATTTGGAATCATTCAGAGCTTATGCCCTGCTTTTAATAGAGAAGAAACAAAAACAACCTCATTTCCCAAGCGGTAACAGTTTTTCCATCTTTCAAAGCCAAATTCTGACCACCTGAAGGTCTCACGAGACTTAGGATGCTGCCTGGAGCCTCACGGGTGGAAGTCTCTCCGGCCACAGGCTCCCCTGGGCCTCGAATGTGGGCGAGGGCCCTGGATCCCTCTGTCCAAAGAAGCGCCGTGCGCACTGCATGTACATGTGGGTACTTCCGCGCTGATTTGCATTTGGAGCATGTCGCCCGCTGAATCTGGGCTCCTATGGAATAAGCCAATAGGTCCATAAACTCTAAATCACACGTGACCAATTGGGACGTGTCCTGACCAAGCTCGCACAGCGGGGTGCTGAGTCCCAGGTGCCCCGATCTTCACCCCGTGCATCTGGCAAGGAAGAGAGCGGCCCATCTATGGGGGAACTGGCCGGGATTTTTCACGTGGCCCCACAGTGACCTCTCTGACTCCGGTCTGAACAAGCCCGACGTGCGCACTCTCCAGGAGCAGAAGCGCGAGGAGGAAGGACTGGCTGTCACACTGGCAGCTGGGGCTCTTTCAAACAAGAAGCTGCACACCAAAGGAGCAGTGATGGGTTTAGGGTAAATAGGACACACTCAAGTACTGTCAAAGCCACGTGTCTGTACCCCCTCACCCCCCGCCCACCACAATGACTCTCCCACACCCGCTGCTATGGGGTCCCTCGGCTTCTGGCATTTGCACGTTGAGGGCCCAGCTCCCATGGCTCCTGGAGGGTGCATGGTGCACGCCGGCGCCTCAGCCGAGACGGAGGGGAGGTCCCCAGACCCGAGAAGCAGGAGCGGGCGGGGTCTGGGGCCGGCTACTTCTCTTAAACAGAAACAGCTTGGCACATGGGAAGCTCCCATTTCTCTCTTGCTTTTTTTAGTTAAACGAAACCAAGACGGGCTGCTCCCCTATCACGAACGCCCACTCGGTCTCCCGGTGCCCCCTCTCCTGGCCAGCAAGTATTCACAGAACCCCTACTGTGTGCAGCCTTGCACTGGGTTTCTGGACACAGACGAATAGAAGAGAGAGACGCCAACCCCGTGGACCTCAGTCCTGGCCAGGAGAAAGTTGTGGAGACAAGGAATAAGCAGGCTGAGTCAACGCAGCACCGTGCGTGGTACATACTAGCAACCACCATAGAAGTTTCCGGAAAGAAGTGGCTGCTTTGGAAGAAAGTCATAAAGAAGAGCTCCACGAATGGAGTGAGACTAGGCTGAAGTAAGCAGAATTAGGTAAGACCAGAGGCACTGGGGGTCCTCACGTTTCGCAAGGCCCTAGTGCATCCTCCCGCTTGGTCCCACAACACACCGCCAAGGTCCTCTGTGGAAGGCTCTGGAAGGCTCGCGGCAACTCTACTTTCCGTTTACGCTGGGAGGCAGGATCTGCCCAGGCTTGGCTCATCCGGAGCAGAAGGCTGAGGCTGACGCGCAAGCCTGGCTGGTCTCGGGCAGGTGCTCCGGTGCCGAATGAATGTGACCTGCAAACGTCCCTACGGCAGGCACCGCTGCCCAGCCGGGCGAGGCCAGGCTGCTGCTCAGCACGCACAAGGCTCCCCCATTTAATCAAAATCAAACACCAGGCCGGGCGCGGTGGCTCACGCCTGTAATCCTAGCACTCTGGGAGGCCGAGGAGGGCGGATAGCTCAAGGTCAGGAGTTCAAAACCAGCCTGAGTGAGACCCCGTCTCTACTAAAAATAGAAAGAAATTAATTGGCCAACTAAAAATATATAGAGAAAATTAGCCGGGCATGGTGGCCCATGCCTGTAGGCCCAACTACTCGGGAGGCTGAAGCAGGAGGATCGCTTGAGCCCAGGAGTCTGAGGTTGCTGTGAGCTAGGCTGACACCACGGCACTCTAGCCTGGGCAATAGAGTGAGACTGTGTCTCAAAAAAAAAATCAAACACCAGCCGCACTGGGACATGAAATAACTTTTTCCTGGACTGCCCTCGATAACAATGCCCCTAAGCATGTCCTCGCGCTTACAGACTGGATTCCTCCTCCTGAGCATGCTGTGAAGGATAGAAGTGTCTTCACTCGTCCTTTTAAACGGATGCTACTCTTTCACAGGTTCAGTTCCAGCTTTGCCATCTGTCAGCACTGTGACTTTGGGTGAGTCACTTAACCTCTCTATGCCTCAGTTTCCTCATCTGTAAAATGGGATTAGTGATCGTTACACCTGCCCCACAAGGTTACTGTGAGGATTATATCAGTACGTATGTATGTATATGTGTATGTGCATACATACACGAACACACACATATACACACGCATGTACACACCGTATACACTGTATTCCTTTCTGAGTTGTACGGAGGTCACCACGGCCTGGGAGCCGATGGGAACCAACAGCTGGGAGGTGATACAGCCCTTCCCCGAGATATGTGACTCGGGTGTTAGCGAGCCCCTCTGGGGATCTCACCTATGACAACTGTCCCCGACAGAGTCTCAGAGACTCTGAACCTTAAGGCAAAGTAGAAACTGTTGGAAAGTGAATGACAGAAAGCTCTGGAAACAGACACCTACATTCACGTCTGGGTGGGGTGATGTTCTAGCTGGGACTGGGGCAAAACTGATTACGCCCAGGAAGCCTTTAGCCCAGGTGGCTTCAGAGGGGCAGTGGGTCAGGGAGAAGGGCGGAGTGACTTTGCTGCCACCTCAGCCTGCTTCTGCCAACCAGCTGACCCCCCCCACCGACCGAGCACTGACTTTTCAAAGGTGCCTTTGGAGTAAAAAGGAGCAAAAGACAGGCTCGAGCCTGCGCCTTTGAGCCAACCACGGGAACAAGGCTCAGAACACTCATATGGTCAGCGGGTGGCGAAGGTCCCGGGGCCCCCCCCCCCCGGGCTGAGGCCTGTGGGACCGTGAAAGGCTGAGCGCCCAGGGCCAGGGGCCAGGGGCAAGCCCGGAGGGAGAGTGAGCAGACCACGCTGCCTGTGCCTGGCCCCGGGGGGCTGGCAGCGCATCCATGCGGACACTCTGGGTCAGACTCCTCCTCTCAGTGGCCTTTGGGGGTGCATGGCACAATAAATCCACAACAGAAAATGTTCATCCCTGATGTAAAAAATAAAATAAAACAAAAAAACCTTCTAGCAATTTATCAGCTTTCTCACCACCAAGCCTGGTGGTATCACTGTGAACATCTCGGTCTCAGAATTCCTCCCAGCAGCTCAGCTCCCACCAGACCCCTCCCGACCCTCCCCACACCCACAGCGGAGGAGACGCAAGTTCAGTGGCAGAACCTGCTCCCCGACCCTGGCTTAGCAGCAGCGGCCCTGCCAGGGACTCCTCTCCACAGACCGGCAGGGCGTGGCCAGCTGCCTGGGGACATTCTCTGTGAAGCTCAGGAAGAACAGGAAAAACGTGTACCCAGTTTTGTTGGCTTACCAAAATTTCACATCGACAATCTTTTCTGAAAATTGAATAAACACTAAGACTTTTAAAACATTTTAACAATTTTATTTGATATTTTCCTTTTTATCTTTTGTAGAGATGGGGTCTCGACATGTTGCCCTGGCTGGTCTCCAACTCCTGGCCTCCAGCAATCCTCCCGAAGCGCTGGGATTACAGGCTTGAGCCACCGCACACGTCCCATTTTAACAATTTTCAAAGAAGTCTCTAAGAAAACATTAGGCTCTTCCCTGCTGTTAGGGGTTCAACTGCGTGCTTCCAAGAACGACATGCTGGGGTCTTCACCCCCAGAACCTCAGAATGTGACATTATTTGGAAATAGGGGCTGTTGAATTTGGCCCCAATCATGAGCACTCACGTGTGCCAGGCACGTGGTGGGCGCAGACCCCTCTGCCAAGTAGGTCTTGGGGCAAGAAAGTGGAACTGAAGGACTTTAACCTCCCTCTGCCTAGCCAGACTATCTGGCACCTCATCTCCTATGGAAACTTCTCCACTCTGCAACTTCAGGGGCTGGGGAGGGGGGACAGGAAGAGATGACACCCTCGGTAGTTTCTGGACACTTCCCCAAGGATAAGCCCAGGGGTATGGGGTCAAGAGTCATTCCCAGCGGGGGCAGCTGGAAGGAGGTCAGGTCCACCCCTGGCTAAATCATTTGCCTAATAGCTCTTAACCTGCAGGGAATATCAGTATCTCTGGGGCACTTTTTCAAAAAATAGATCCCACTTGACAACTGCTGAATCAAAATTTCTGGGTCTGAGAACTGGGTGGCTGAAATATTCCCTGATTAAGAACCACTGGTATCGCCAACCACCTCCCTGCAAAGACGGGAAACGAGCAAAGAGAGAAAACGGCACGCTCGCCAGCCCGGTTACTCCTGGTACCATTGATAGAGTCAAAATCGACGAAGGTGCCCAGGAGAAGGGAAATAAGTCGGAAACCTGAGCTCTCCCTTTAAGAAGGGATCAGCCTTTAAGTTAAAGCAAACCGAGAAGCAGCAATCACCTGGACTTGGGTTATTCAAGGGCAGGCAGGAAATTGCCCGTGGTCCGGAGCATCTGCAGTGTTCTATGATTTAGGAAGCTTCTTAGCTGGAAGCTTCGTAACTGGCTCAGATCAAAGATCCCAGTCTGGGCCACATTTCGCTCTACTTTGCTCTTCCCTCTTCCTGCCATTCTGCCTGTTTCCTGACACCCGAATTCTAAGGAGATGCGTGTGTGATCGGACCGTGCGGCTCCTGTCGCGGTCGGGAAATAGACTGCAGATAACGGAAGGAAGCCATGAGACCCAACGAGGACTAGAGTCAGGTGCTCTACATTGTAATGAGGCTGTGACGCCATCCTGGTGGCCTCAGGGTGGAGCCCCTCCCGCTGGGGGGATCACTCTAGGCCACGCAGCTGCCATCCTCTGGCGTGCTGTGCGCCACTTCCCGGTGGGAGCTTTAAGAGCAGTTCTGTGTCTGACGCTTCTCTCTTGCCCACTTCAGAGCCAGGACCCATATAGGGTCCACTCCTTCCGCCTTGGGCTCCCAAAATAAATAGGGCGTGGAGCAGAGCTGCGGCTGCCCGTGTGGACAGACAGCACGAGAGAGAATCACACTTTTGTCCCTGCTCGCTACTGAGAATCTGGGGTCACTTGTCACTCTGGCGTGACTCGTCCAAGACTTGCTCGATATTTTCCTCCCTCTTTCTCCCTCTCTCTCTCTCTTCTGACTCCCTCCTTTCCCTAACCCTAAATAAACTCACCCAGCTCGGAGTGCTTCCAGAAGTCGTCCCTCCGCTCACTCACCCAGGTAATGAATCCAGTTTGAACGGAAGGGGCCTCTGAGTGCGAGCCCCGAACCCAATACAGCACGATGCTCTGTTTTTCTTCATCAAATTCATTTTGTATTATTCTCTGATTATCAACGCACTGAGTATATGTTTTGTATCCTCAACGATATCTTAAAATAATGTGATGACTGCCGTTTTTTTAATGAACACTCATAACCCCTGGCGGAGAACCAGACACCCAACTGTGCTTGCTCATGGCCGGATTTAATCCTACACACATGCACGGGATGCACCCTGTCCCCCGGGCACACTGGGCAACAGGGCACAGAGATGAAGGACAGAGTCTCCGCCCTTCGAGTAATTCCTAGTTAGTGAGAAGAATACACTGGAGATGTGTTTTTGTCTAAAAGGCCAAATCCTTTGTCTCAGAACAGCGAGCTCCCTGCCCCTGGCTCTCTGTGACGGCCCTCGGGCCTGTCTCCTCCCACCTCCCCCAACTCTGCGCTGGGCGTCTGCTCGGCATCCCCTTTCCTAAGAGCAAATGCACTAGGTGAAGGTGCACCCAGCATTATAGACACTGAAGCTTCAAATCCATGTCACCAATAGCTGGGACAAGCTTCCTGTCCCATCCTGAGACTCCTTCACTCCCTCTCCTGGCCCCCAACTGCCTCCAAACAAAAGTCAGTAAGCGAGCAACGCACAGGTCCTTGGCCGGCGGTCGGGGTGACTAACCAGGCTCGGTCTGCCCAGGACTGCCCCACATCCTGAGAAACCCTCCACCTCAGAGAACTCGGGCAGCTGGTCAGCGTCATAGGTAGAAGATACTTCCCTCCAAGTGGGAGGCACAGCAGTGCACCTGCTACCACCCTGCCCTCCCGCCCACCACTCACGCCCGACTCCTCTGTCACTCCCGACTCCCGGTTCCACTCATTTTACCCACGTCCTCTTTCCATCTTCCAGCTCTTTGGTAAGGAGGAAATTCCCACCCTCCTTTCCATTCCTCTCTCTTGGTTTTATTTACCAGGCGAAAATTTACCCTAATCATCGAATAAGAAAAGAGCTAGAGATTTGCATGTTTATCAAGAAAAAGTAATTACCATAAGTGAAAATAAAAGTTTCACAGTGAAATTAAACATGAAAATCAAGGTTGATGCATCCCTAATACATGGAGAATATCTAGAAGGCCCCTTTAGAATTTCCATGACACTCTCCATTTATCTCTTTTCCCTCCTCTAATCAAACCTGCTTTTCATAAAACACCACTGTCGAGATAACACCACTGTAATCCCATTTTCTCTCCTGCTTCTTAATAACTGTAATCATGTATTCTTTCCCCCAACAGAATGTTTTCCTGTACTGCACATGTGCGCAGAGACTGCGGTCAGGAAAGGCCACGTTTAAACAGAGCCACCTTCGTGGCCCGTCAGCCTATGGAAATCAGGTTCAGAGAAAACTCAGATGGAAGGCTGACGCCAGAGAAACTGGTCGCATCTGTGCAGCAGAGAGCACTAAAGCCAAACCCCTGCTCGCAACCTCAGACGTGCGCTGAGGTCACCTGGAGAGTTTAAAAAACAACCTCCCCAATGCCGGGTCTCAGAGTTCCTAATTTAATTGATCTGGGGGACAGGGGGGCTGGGATTTTAAATGCTCCTCAGGTGATTCTAATGTGCAGCCACGGTAGCGAACCACTGAGGCAGGTGGACCAAGAGAAAAGGAAAACACAGTGGGCTGTAGGATGCTCATTTCACATAAAGAAAGAATACACCTGGGTGGAAGCATAGTTTTTCCAAACGCATGTTGCAAAAGGCATTTCCTGAGATGGCCTTAGGTAAAAATAAACACACAAAACTGGATTGCTGCAGCCTCCCCTGGCAAGGCTTCCAGTGCCGACCGTGCACGTCCCGTGGGCAGCCCCAGGAGGCTTTCCCTGCGACTGTGACGGCGGCTGCCCTGGGTTCCAGCCTCGCAGCAGGTGCCGTGGACTCTCCCTTCTCGTCCAGTCCAGAAAAACCCAGGGTAATGACCCAGGTGAACCCGAGCCTGGGGCCCGATCTCATCTGGGAACACAGATGGAATCCCAAGTGTTTCCAAGTGCACTGGGGGCCCCATTTACCCCACAAGTGCCCCACAATGCACTCCACAGGACACGATGGGCACCTGCTATCCAGGGGGAGCCCCAACTTATGCAACCCCTTGTCCGTGGTCTGCATGCTCTTATGAGGAAGATCTGCATCTCCTTCCCACAGAGCCCTGAGATAGGTCACGGGATCAGAGTGGCAGCTTGGGAGTTGTGAGAGAGTATTGGGATGGATATCAAATCTTGGCCCACAAGGGTTGGGGCAGGGCTCTCCTTGAAAGTGGGGTCTACATTTTATTCACATGTGCACAGATCTTGATACAAGAGTAGATGCTCAGCAAGTATTTGCTGAAAAAGAGAATGAACATTTTAATGCATTGGAAAAAAAAGAAATGACCCTAAAGGCCATCTCATAGAGGCGACGCTGCTATAAAGTCTGGCAAAGCAAACTTAGGAGAGAAAGGAAGGCATTTCCACAGCCTCAGAAACCTTCCAGCTGACCATGGCCTTGTCTCATCTCTTCTTCCCTCCTTTTAAAGGCCCTTGTTTCTCCAAGATACCAGTATCAGACAGCCAGTGCCTGTGTTCACTTGATGTGTTAGGAGCATTCTTGGAGAGGAAACCGAAAGCACAGGCAACGAAAGAAAAAGTAGAAACATCTCACTTCATCAAAATCGACACTTCTTGCTTCAAAGGACACCGTTAAGAATACAAAAGCATATGCGCACGTGCTATTCATCACAGCATCATTTATCATTGTGAAATATTAGCAACAACCCCAATATCCATGCACAAGAGGTGGCTAAATAGCGTACATCCATACGCTGGAGTCTGTGTGGCTGTAGGAAAGAACCAAGAGCATCTCCATGGACTGATTTCCAAGATCTACTGTTATGTGAAAAAACAAAAGGCAGAGTGTCTATAATCTAGAGTATGTGACCCCTCATGCAAGAAAGAAGGGTGTATAAGGGAATACACATGTATCTGCTCATGTGTGAACAAATACAGGGAACATAACCCAGAAACTACAGAGATTGGCTCCCTACAGGCTTGAGTGGAAGGGGTGGGAAGGGGAGAGAGGCAATGGGGAGCAGGGATGGAGAGGCAGAGATGCCTTTCTGAGTCTGCCTTTTTTTGAGACAGTGTCTCACTCTGTCACCCTGGCTAGAGTGCAGTGGTGTCATCATAGCTCACTGCAGCCTTAAACTGCTCAAGCGATCCTCCTGCCTCAGCCTCCCGAGTAGCTGGGACTACAGGCACACGCCCAGTTAGTATTTTCTATTTTTGGTAGAGGGGGGTTCTCGCTCAGGCTGGTCTCAAACTCCTGACCTCAAGTGATCCTTCGACCTTGGCCTTCCAGAGTGCTGGGATGACAGGCGTGAGCCACCGCGCCGGCCCTGCGTCTGCCTTCCTGTGCGGCTTTCACTCTCAGACGCATGGTTCTGTTTTATATCCCCGCTGGCCCCACATAAATGATTAAAATCAGCCAGGACATGGGGAGGAACCCAAAGTGGAACACAAATAGTGACTGACAAACCCAACTGTATTACAAATGAGTAACATAAACGCGTCGAAGGGGAAATACACACACACAATACACACACACACTCTTGTCCCTTATATACGGCATTGGAGCAATGACATCCCAGGAGCGATGAGCACCCCTGTGCCCAGACCTTGGCTGCTAAGCACCGTTCTCCATCACACGGAACCAGGGCTCCCTGGAGAAATGGTTGATTCAAGGGCTGGGGCAGGGAGAATTCGAGAGGAACGTGGGACATCTTCAGGTGCCAGAAAATAGGGAAGGGTTTGAAAAACAGATGAAGGAATGTCAAAAGGGACATAGACACTAATCTGAGGGATCTCCCCATAGCCAAGGCTGGAAGAATTTGGGCCAAAAAATAAAAATGATAATTTTTTTATTATAACCCTTAGAATGAAAACATTTCCATTTGTTGATTGTGATATAAATATATATTGAATTCATAAATCAATGGGAGAAAAGAAACAGCTTTTCCTTGTAGAAGAATTCTAATTAATAACTGTGGAAGGAATGGGGGAATACAAAAAGCACCGTAAGCGAGGCATCAGTCGTAAGTGCTGCAGATGAGACCCGCTGACGATGAAGTCGGGAGGCAGGAGTTTAAGGAGAGATGGGTGTCCGCACTATCTCAGAGTCTCTCCCCCGAGATCTCTCTTAGTTACCAAAAGAAAACAGTCACTCAACAGTGGACCAGCCTGTAACCAAGGCCCCTCCACCAGCCGCTGGCTGCTAAAAGCTTAGCAGTAAACGGGTTGGCGTCTGGCCTGTGAGTGGGTTTGTTATTTATTTCATTAGTTAAGTGGCAGGACGAGGCGTTCTTTCCCCAGAAAGCTGCTTCCCAGCCCAGACTTCTCCCGGGCGGGCCTGTTACCCGCTGCTGCAGAGTGGCCACCCCCCACCCCCATGAGAAGCCTCGCTGCCCTCAGCCCCTCTGAGGGGTTGGGTGTGGCGAGTTCTTGCCCTGCTGACCGGCCAGTCCAGTGTCCCAAGCCTGGGCCAGCCGACCGCTGTTGTGGACGCTTGTCACCTGCAGCTGCTCTCTGACCTGCCATCCAGAGTGCACACTCTGCGGAGAATGGAGCCGGAGCCCTCTGCATTTCCGATTTAGCTCCGGGTGTGCGCCCTGGCTCCCGGACTCTGGGTCCTGTGATGTGGGGCATCCTCCATGTCGCCTGAGTTTGTGAAGGTGCCAAGAGCCCTGGGAGAGAGCGGTTCCCATCCCGGGAGGACGTGGGGGCTGGGAACGGCTCTCGGAGCGAATCCAGGGCTGACCTCAGGGAGCAGCTCCCTGGCGTGGATTCAAGGGAAGGGGAACTTCCTCGTGCCTGTGGTGTGGAGATGTAATCTTTCTAGGGCTCTGTTTTTAAATCTGATAAAATGCAAAATTCTCCGAGAGAAAGTGCAAGAATGCTTTTCATAAAGATGACTTTGTGGCCGGGAAGATGGAGATCTTTCCCCAACTCCAAGCCCCTGAAAGTGAAGAAGAACCCGGGTGCTCAGTGTGTGTTCATGGAGATGCTCTGGGGTGTGACCCAGGATGGTGGGTGGCAACAACGCTCTCAGCGTACTGAGACCAGAGTATTTGCTCACAGAGAACAGTACCGATGCCACGGGAACAGGAGAAAGCAGAATTTCTGAGCAGGTCAGACGGTTAGGGCTGGGGGAGCCTGGGGGTGGCGGGACGTCACCTTTGGGTGGGGAGGTGCACTTGACTGGACACTCGAGGCAGGAACCAGCCTCAGTCAGGAGCCCCTTCACCCTCCCTGCACCCCCACCCTGCCCGGGGCTCCAGATGCGGAGACCCCCGGTACAGAGAGGAGGGGCCTAGCGATCAACTCCAGCTGCCTGGGGTTTGATCTTCCTTGTGGGGGCTCAGCCCAGCAGCTGGGGGTGGCGGGGCTGGGACGTGTGGAGGGCTAAGGACAAAGGAATGGACAAAGCAAGAGAAGGGCCGGCCCAGAGAAAAATGTGTGAGTGGTGGTCCCGGAGTCCACTGGGAATAGAAAGTGGGACAAGACCCCCGCCCCAGTAGGAAACCCAAACCGATTCAGCAAAGAGGAAGCTTCAGCCAGCCCAGCTTCCCTGTCTCCAGGTTGGCGGTGGCCGGGCCTCTGGGCCACCATGGAGCATCCTCCAGGAAGCAAAGGAAGGGAAAGGCCCTGCAGGGGCCCGTCAGTGGGTGACCTGCCGGCCACAGGTCCTTTCCTGGCACCTCACGATGGGGGAGGCAGAAGGGGACAGGGTGGGGTAGGGAAAGGCAGGCAGGATCGTCTGGAGGGGCAGCGGCCCAGTGGACGGGTTTCTGGGGAGACCCAGGTGCGGGCACCCCAGGGAGGCCGTCTGACCACGCGCCTGACACGACTGTTCACGAGCTGAGCCGCTGGCGTGGGGCCTGGAGCACACGGGCCACCGCAGGAGTCCATTCTGGACGGAGAAATCGGACAGAACACCTCCTGTTCAACGATCCGCAAGGTTTAGTTTTCCACCTTCGTTTTTCCACCATCCCCACGAGGGGACAGCCGTGGTCAGGTGACACAAGCGGGTGGTTTGCCTTTCATCGTTCTCAGACTTGAAGCCCTGCACGGTGGCAGGAGCCCCCGTGAGCTGACGGAGAGTATGGAGCCCGAGGGGGCGCCCAGGGCAGACTCTCCTCCAGGTACCGGGCAGGGGGGTGGGGAGAAGCAGAGGCCAAGGGCGGTGGAGGAGGAGGGAGGTGAGTGGAGGAAGCGAGTTCAGCCCTGAGTCTACACAGGCGGCACCTGGTGCTACTTCACGATCCTTCGAGGTCGCACGTGGAGCTGGACGGGCCGGGAGGGGCTGACACTCTGAGACCCGAAAGGCCTCAAGAATGTGAGCTGAGGTCTCTCAAAGAAGCTTCCAGCAAGCCCTCTGTGCCTCCACCCCACCCCCACCACGAGGTCAACAAAGAGCCCCCAAGACCCCCCCCCAAGAGGAACCAGGGCGGAGCCAGGCCTCCTGCTGGACGTGGGGGC
>VBSM01000865.1:4775509-4788083 GCA_008086735.1 Cheirogaleus medius | reverse complement strand
AAAAAAAGGAGGGAAGCTGGACCCACTGAGGCTCCTCTACCTCCAGGGCTTCCTGGCCTCTGCCCGCTTCCCAGTGAGACGCCCTTTCCCTGTTGAGGCCGGGGTGAGCAGGCCGGGGTGTGGGCTCCAGGCTGTCCCCAGCTGGGCCTCGACCTTCCATCAGGCCGCGGCCCCCGATGGGGCAAAGGAGGGAGTGTGTGCTGGTCTGGAGAACTGTGGGGGTGCCCAGGCCCCCACCCCCTTCCCCTGGCAGCTCTCTGACTTTCAGATGTTCGGGCCCTATGACACGTTCACTCGGGACTGAGGAGAGACTCAGAAGAGTCCCTGGATCACCCTCAGTAGCGGAAACAGAATGAAGTGGATTCTCCAGATGTTAAAGGGCCCAGCTCAGCCGGTTTGCTACGACGGCCTAAACAAGGTCACTCACCCCGACCGCCAACGCTCACGTGAGGCTGCTGTTAGTTTAAATTCAACCTGAACCGCGTGTACCCTCGGCTCAGCCCTGCCCTGGGCGTTGACGGCTACAAGACCACACCGCGCCCCTGCATGGCGCCTTTCCATCTCACCAGAGAGACGTCCCCACACGGGCACAGTGGGAAGACAGACAGCTGCATCTCATAAAGGTGACATTCTGCAGCTCACAGCAGGACGGACGGTAGGTCC
This sequence comes from Cheirogaleus medius, assembly GCA_008086735.1. Classification (NCBI taxonomy): domain Eukaryota; kingdom Metazoa; phylum Chordata; class Mammalia; order Primates; family Cheirogaleidae; genus Cheirogaleus; species Cheirogaleus medius. Next base: position 4,787,420 of record VBSM01000865.1, on the reverse strand, counting down.
GGGACCCCCAGCTCAACTCCACCCCGATCAGTCACAGGAGAAAGCAAATCAGTTAGATTTGGGGTTTTGAATTAAGGAGAGAAAGTTCATTTTCTTCCAGTAATATCATTGTTTTTTCAAGAGACAGAGTCTCGCTCTGTGGCCCAGGCTGCAGTGCGGTGGCGTGATCATAGCTCACCGCAGCCTCAACTCCCAGCTCAAACCATCCTCCTGCCTCGGCCTCCCGTGTAGCTGGGACCACGGGTGCGAGCCACCACGCCCAGCAACTGTGTCACAGTCTTTGAAACGGCCTTCGATTCCATACTGGGGCCAACTCTGGGAGTGACGGGGGAGGGAAAAGGGAAACGCCGCCCACACTGGACCCCAGCAGCCTTCCCCGAGCGTGTATCGCGCTTTGCATCAAAAGGAGAGAAACAGTGAGTGGGGGTACAGTCCCAGTTTGTGCAGCTAAAATAAACATCTTTCCAAAGATGGAAGCTGTGTTGGGAAAGGGGCAATCATAAGGCAGAGAGCGGGCAGACTGTTCTAAACGAGAACCTCTGGCCTCAGCACTCTCCTCCACCTTCTTTGGCAGGGGGTGCAGCTAGAGTCTACGCCCTAACACCTGTGCAATTTCCCTCTAGAGGCTAATGACCCTCTAATCACTGTTTCTGGCCGCCTTCCCTTCACCCCTGCCCTCCCCTCACCCCTGCCCTTCGGAAGCTCCCTACTGAGTGGCTTGTGCCCCTGTAGGAGGATTATTTCCTAAAGCTAATCAAGTTCCCACCCCTGCAACAAAACCGCACAACGGGGTGCTAATGGCACGTTTCTCCCCTAAAGTAGGATAAAGTGGAGACCAGAGAAGGGCAGAGAGCACTCCCAGGGGCAGGGCTGGTGCAGAGACTGGCTGGGAGGCCTGGGGGTGCACACAGCCGGGGGCCGGCTGGGAAGAACAGGAACGACTGTCCTGCTAAAATCCACCTTTCCCTGCCCGCTCCCTCCAAGGGGGTCCCTCTGTTTCTAGAAGCAACGAGGGCCACACACCAGACTAGAGCCAGCCCCCCGCTGCTGCAGCACGCTGGGTGGGGTCAGCGGGGCCAGGGCATTGCACAACTCCATATAGGGCCTGGTGTCCCCGACTTGGCTGGCCCCTCCACACCCTGCCCAAGCAGCCTCCGGCTGTCACCTTGGTTTCCTGGACATGTCTCACCTGACCTACCGGACAAGATCACCAAGGTAGCAGCTTCCTCCGGAGCCAGCTCTATAGACTGGCAGCTGCCAGACACATCAATCAGGCCATTTCCTAATCTGCCAGGAGGGAACACACTGCGCTGCAGCTGTCCCCGACCCCACCCAACCAGGGCTCCCTGCACCAAAGTCTACCCAGAGAACCATTGCTTTTTTTTTTTGTAAGAATCAGAAAAGGAGTAATATTCTCAGTCCCAAGCCAAACGCAGACTGACCAGGAGGAGGAAGGAATGTAGAAGTCAATTGACACCGGAGCGCGAGGCGGTGTGGGCTGGCGCCGCGGGCAGAGCGGAATGCTCGTGCTGGTTTGCAGCGCAGGAGCCAGCCGTTTGTAGCCCTGTCTTCGGCCCTGGCCCTGACCGCGCTAGGCCTCAGTTTCCCCACCTAGACAGTCATGGTGACTGTCCATGAATCTGTTATTTCCCACTCAGCAAACGCGTAGCCAGTGCCCATTAAGTACATAAGTAGTAGCACTGAGGTCCCAACCACCGTGGGCACACCCAGGTCTTATATTTTAGTCCTGCTCGGTAGCTGAAACAGTGAACGAGGGTGTCCAAGAAACACTGCGGCAGGCCTTGCGGCCCCTGGGGCAGGAAGGCCTTGGCGACCTGGTCCTGACTAGGGTCTGGCGCTTCGGGCTGGAGTTCTGTCCTAGCCTGAGGGTGCTGGGCCTCAAGGTGTCACACTTGCAGTGTCCCTGGGCTCCCAGAGTGGCCTGTCCTCCAGGGAGAACCCTTCCACAGAGCCTGGCAGGGACCGGGCTAGCCAGAGTGACGTGGCAGGGACTCGCCTTCCCGTGACACCACATGGCCACTGCAGAGGAAGCTGAACACCTGTGCCCAAGGTTTCTTGGATAATGGGGGTGGGGCTCAAGGGGAGACGTGACTTCCTCCTACCCAGGCAAGCCGGGCCCAGCAATTAACGGGAACGTCGGAATACCGAAAGAGGAGCGACAGTGCCTGTCCCCTGATTCTGGGCACCTGTCCTTGCGAGCATCACATTTTCTATCACACTTGCAGTCAGAAAAGCAGACTTTAAAAAGAAGACATCGTCTAAGTTATTTACTAGGAGTGGCAGACTTGTCTCCTCCCAGCCACTGTCAGGCACCCCGGGAGTCATTTGATAAGGCAGCTGAGCGGAGGACAGGTGCACGGGACCCAGAAGCCAGCAACTGGCTGGCCGAGCGGCCCCCGACACTCCCAGCCCGGCTGGTGAAGAGAAAGTCGCAGCTGCCCAGCAGCCCTGGCTGCGGAGGCCACTCCCCGGCACCTGTTCTGAGGCCCCGACCCTCACAGCCCTGAGCCTGGTTCGCTGCAGCAGGAACAAGAGTGGGCGTGGCATCTCCCGAGTACTTCAGTCACCGCGTGGCCCAGGGGGACGCACCAGGGCTCTGGCCCCAAGCCGGCCTGCTCCAGGAACCTGGCTGCGCACCCCGACCAGGAGCCTGCCCTGCCCCCGCGGAGAGTCTGCTTCCTCGTCCACCAGATGTGAATACTCAGTTAGTTCAAGAATATAAAGTGCAGACTGCTCGCCTGTAATCCCAGCTAACAATTAGTTTAGTTACTAAAAAATACTTGAAGCTCCTGTCTGAAAATGTCCCTCTTAATCCACTCTTTGACCTTCAGAATTGAGGTGGACACAGGTCTTGAGGACAGAGAATGGGTAAACTGGGGTTCCCTTCGAGGTCCGATTCTGCCCTGGCCCTGCTCGAGGCTGCGGCTGACCCGGCTCTGTCCCAGTTCACTCATCTGAGCGTCTGCGCAGGCGTGGGAGCCAATACACCCGGCGTCCGAAATACACACGTGCAATGTGCGCAAACGCTTTCATGGCCAAGCAAACACACAGGCGTCTGTACCTGCCCGAGTGCACAGACTTCTGGTCATGGACTCATGTGTTCCAAGCCCCAGTGCACCTACGAATTTTGATGTCAGCTTATGCACAGACACGCAGTCCACACAGGCAAAACTCAAAGGCCCACGTGGCCAGAACCTGGAACAAAGGTGGCATACAGAAGCAAACGGCACCCGGCAGCGGGGCTGTGTTTCATGTCGCAATTTCCCGGAGCTGATGTATGTCAGACAGCTCGTTCTAGTTCGCGGCTTCTGCAAAGAGCCGGCAGCCGCCCTCAGAGCCAGGCCAGGGAGAGTGAGGAGGAAGTTCACAGTAGCCAACGAGAGCACACGAGGGAAGGGACAGCAAGAAACCACACGGCCACGTCCCATCGGTGGCCACGGTTCAGAATCACTGGGAAGCTTTTACAGAATTCAGATTCCTAGGCCTCCCCTGGGCCTCCGGACTCTCGGGCAGGGTTTGGGGAATGCCGAGTGCAGGCGGGGGGAGCACGGGGAAGAAGCAAGCACCCCTGCAGGCCTCTCCCGAGGGTTTGGGAAGCACTTGGGAAGCTCTCGGCGGGCCTGGAGGTCAGGGCAGCATCCTCAGAGACCCACTGGTGACCCCAGGCAGGCCAGTGCTCTCCCTGGGCCTCAGCTTACTCCTCTGCAAAATGGGAAGATTGTACTAGGTTATCTCATCCCTAACAACCTCTCCGGTTCTCAGCTTCTGCCATTCTGGGAAGTCACGAAGGTTGGAAGTCAGAGGGGCTTCCCCGGAGAGACGGAGAGGACCCGTGATGAAAGGGGCGGCTGGATTTGGGGGGCAGAGACGGGAGAGAAAGGAGAGTAGGAAACCACCTACCCAGGTGAGAGCGGCTATCAGAGAAGTGCTTCTCAAACTCCAGGCCCTTCCCCACGAGCGAATCAGACACTCGTTTTAAGTTTTTGAGAAACGAAATAGAAACAGACAGTATCGCAGTGCTGGCATAAAGTAAGCCCTACAGAAGCAGAAGCTGTTATTGTGGTTGTTGTTATTTCTATGGTTGGTCACGGCCCAGAAGTTTGAAATACACTTATGTTCTGATGCTATTCCTTATCTATTTCCCGCTAGAATGTAAGCTCCACGGGTTAAGGATTGTTGACAGTTCTGTTGTTAACTATTTAAAGACCCAACATCTAAAATAGTGCCTGGCACAAGGTAAATGCTCAGTAAATATTTGTTGGATGAATGAATTGATATCGTTCCATGAAAGTAGTTTTGTCTCATATATATATGTGTGTATATATATGTGTATATATACACACACACACACAATACATATATATATATATATATATGTATTTTTTGTCCCTCTTGGGCCAGACTGCTTGGGTTGAAGGTCTGGCAGGTGAACTCTGTGCCCAGGCTAGGTGTGTGACGTTGTGCCAGGCATCAAGCTCCCCGGGACACAGTGGCGATCAGGTCTGGGGACCCTGACAGCTCAGCTCACACACGAGGCCCAGGACTCGCCCCTCATCGTGCCACTTTTCAGAAGCCGACGCACCTGACCCGGCCGGCGCTCTTCTCCATGTGTGGGACGTGCTGCTATTTATTCTTACAGTTTATGGGGAGCCGTGTTGAAGGTTTTCCATTTCTGTTAGTCTTAGGATGTTTCTTTTAAAAGTAAATTTAAGTTAAAAAATTGTACTTAGATATGATAAAAGAAATTGTGCAGGTGTGAATGGCTGCACACTGGGACTACCCCATCCCACAATGCCACCTCTGTCCCTGAGGGACACCTTAACCCAGCACACTAGAGGGAGAAGGTATTTCAGACCCTGTGTGCGCGTCTGCACGTGTAGATATGTATATGTGTGTGTGTGTAGGTGCGTATTCTTCCACTTATCTTTGTAAAATGAATTCTACTCTTACGATCACCATAGGAGTCAATAAATAGCATGTTCTAATACACTTTTCCATAGCTGGGATTCTAGAGCGTTCCCACGACTATTCTGTAAAACGCGGTCGTATTGAGGAGGGGAATGGTCCACCAGAGCCTCCAGTTGGGAATGACATCAGTTGTTTTACAAAGGGATTTGAGTTTTAGCGACAGAAATGTTGAGTCCCCACTTGCCTACTAAATTGTCAGCGAGATCACCGAGGCTCTTAATAGCAACCGTGGCTCGGGGGTAAAAGGCTGGCTTGGGGCTGCTAGGAAGCTGCTGGTGTCTGCAGGGGAATGCCTGGGAGGGAAGAAAATGTTCTGGAACCTCCCAGTGACTCCACCAGGACCTCACAGGAAGATTTCAGCCCTAAGTGGGGGCCCCTGGGCTCCAGTGTCACTCTGAGCACACGGCAGCATCCACACGCCAGACAGCAGCCTGCCTGTGAGGCCGATGGTGCTGGCACACACGGTTTCCTCTGGCTAAGGGGTCCGTGCCGTTAGCTGGCTGTGGCCATAGGGTCCCGCCACGGGTAAACATGCCAATCAGGTGAGTTGCTCTTAGCTGACTTCTCCTCCCGTGACCAGCTCTGTCCCTTTATCCAAGCCATGTTCTTGCAGGACGGTGGCCTCTGAGCTCTTGTTCCTCAGTCTCCCTCTCCAGAAACGTGTACCCTTGAAGCCGGAGACCCCGGGAAGCTCCCCATTGAGACCGCACCCTGACCTTCCCATCCCTACCCCTGTCCTGGGGCTCTGCTCATCCTCTGAGGACCTGGATCCTTTTTAAGCTCCCGGGTAAACCCAAGTGTCAAAGCGCCACCGTGCTCTGGGTGCTGGCCCAGCCCCGCTCCCTGCCCGGCATATGAGTCTTTCTAAATGGCTCTTTCTTCTAGACATGATACTCTTTTCCTCTGGGTTTCAGATCAGGAGAAGGAGGCCACCCCTCCAAGGAGGCACCTGCCTCGTCTAGGCAGGTGAGGCTGGCAGCTCAGAGCTGATGTGATGGGGTGCCTCCTCCCAGCTCCATTAATGACATCACGTTGAAGCTGCCACGGGGGAGTATTTACACGGCAGCGAGCGGCAGCGCGACAAACCGGGGCTGCTCCTCCGGAGAGCTGGTTGTTAGACCTTCACCGGCAGCCCTTACACCACGCTGCCCGGGGATCCCTCTGCCCACCTCCTGGGCTGTGAAGTCAAATCGCAAAGGCGAGCCTGACGGATTCAGCTTTCGTGCATGGAGCAGATGAAACCTTGGATAAATACTGCTATAGTCTGAGTGCCTGTGTCCCTCCAAAATTCATGTTGAAACTTAAGTCCTGATGCAACCGTATTAAGAGGTGGGCTGGGAGGTGATCAGGTTGTGAGGACAGGGCCCTCGAGGAGTAGTGTTCTTACAAACAGGCGGGAGGGACCTGGGCAGGCCTCTTTCGGCCCTTCTGACACATGAAGACACAGCGTTCAAGGAGCTGGTTTGGGAGCAGAGACCAGGCCCTCACCAGACAGCAAACCTGCTGGCACCTTGACTTGCCAGCCTCCAGACCTGTAAGAAATAAAGTTCTACTATTTATAAATTACCCAGTCTTGGGTATTTTGTTATAGTAGCATAAATAGACGAACACAAATGCCACATATCTTTTGATCTATCTAAAAATTAGAAAAAACAAAACTAAGGATAATAAAGACTTTAAAAATTAAGTTCGAATTCAGTGAGCACACATCATCTGGTTTGATCTTCACAGCCCAGGAGGCGTGTGCGGCGGGTGGGTGGAGTGCTGAGCAGCAGGGGCTGGCCCAGGCAGGCCCAGGCGACCACTCCCACCCACGGCTCCTCTTCCCAACGGCGCCCGTAGGTACGTAGGGTGTTCTGGATGAAAGGGAATTACTTGAGGGAGTTTAGGAACTTGTGATCCCAGAATAAAGGGCCACGGTGGAAACCACGAGAACGCTGTCTGCGCTAGGGTTCAGGAGTAGGCAGAGGCGTGCTGCCCTGCCTTGGCGGGACACCGGCTGCGTGGGGACAGGGTTTTCTTTCCCCAACGTCCTTTGGGGAAAGTTTCTGGCTGCCGTGGGCTCTCTCCCACGCGGGGTGCTCTGGCCACACCATTCTCCCGGAACTTGGCCCCTCCCTTCTGCAAGAGTGCAAGTGATGTAAGGATGACTGATGGGGAAGGTCACAGTCGACTCTCTCTGCCTCAGTTTCTCCATGTCTCCATTAGTCTCCATGTCCAGAAGGACAGGAGAGGTGACAAGAAACACAAAACCTGCTCTATTCGTCCCACAAGTGCGGGGCTTAAAACAGCAGAAATCCATCCTCTCACAGCTCTGGGGGCCCGAAGTCCTAGATCAAGGTGTGGGCAGGGCCGTGCTCCCTCTGAAACCTGCAGGGGAATCCTTCCCGCCTCCTCCCGCTCCTGGTGGTCGCCGGCACTTGCAGCTGCAGCACAGCGGTCCCTGCCACGCGGCCTGCTCCCCACGTGTCTGTCTTCCCTCTCCCTGTGAGGACGCCAGTCATACCGGACCACCTACTCCCGGATAACCTCATCTTAACTAATTATACCTCCAAAGACCCTATTTTCAAAGAAGCACATATTCTGGGGGTGGGACTTCCACGTATCTCTTTGAGGACAAAACTCAGCCCAGAACACCGGCTCTCCCTTGGGTGCTCCAGCCTGGGGAACCTGCTCCCCGCTCGGCCCCCAGCGCTCTGCGTGTCCCGCAGGGCTCTGTAGCTGTGCGTGGAGAGGCGCTGTGGGCTGCAGGTGCCCAGGTGTGGGGACCCTGGGCTCGGGAGGGCAGTGGGCAGCCCCTGGGCAGGCATCACCAGTGAGGCTGAGACCCCCACATCCCACCAACCGAGGGGCCTGAACACAGGCAGCTCAGTGTCCACAAACTGGGGTAGGAGAAGGGCAATGGGGAACCGGAGTGAGCCTTGTCCACACAGGGCACTTTTCATAAGGACCCTGGGACAGTGGGTGCAAACAGGTGGCTCTAGGATAAGTCAGGGGGTGTGGTCCCCTTACCACTGAGGGCTTTCTCCTGGGAAAAGCCATCAATTTGCCTGTTGATTTAAATCGGGAAGTAACTGATCAGCAAATGTGACAGCACCTCATCATAGAAAGGGAAGAAATGAACATTAGGCAGAAGGGTAACTTGTTGTATGCTCTGGCTCGGAATAACCTCATTTGGTGGGTAGTCCTGTCATCGTGGAGGTGCGAAACTGAGCTCAGAGAAGTCCTGGCCCCGACTGGGTAAATCAATGCCAGCTCACACTCTGCAGAGTCATCCCGAACCTGCACTTGAACTCAGGTGGGGATGGATTCCAGAACCCCTAGGTTCTCCTACATTCCTCCCCACCCCCCACCCCATGTCCAGGAAGTATGTCCCTGTGCCCCACCCCCCTCCCTCCGTTCCTGCCAGAGACCAGAGACCAATGCTCTCAGTGTTGGTTTAATGCCAAAGACCTAATCCCCACCCCCCGCCCTGCCCCCAGATGCTGACGGCCTTACTGAAAGCCGAGTCTGACAACACAGAATAGGACGTCCTCAACGAACTGTCACCATTTGACCTAGGCCAGTGACCTGCCCTCTAAGGCTGCGGCCGGCCGAGGCGTCCCAGTCCCCAGCCTGTGAACCCAAGATGCGACCAGACCGGCTCACGACTTCCTCCAGCAAACGGTTCTTCCTTCTCTTGCCTGAACCTCTTTAGCCGAGAAACGAGTCTCTTCCATCCTCGCTCCCAAGACGAGGGTCATCTCATGTTCCTAACAGCCCAGGAGGGAAATAGCGCAAAACAAACACACACGAAGCAAAGAAAAGAGAAACACAAGCCCATGCCAGAGTTCAGCTTGGTTATGACAATAAATTGGTGCCTCTTCCTGTGAGAGGCCAAAATCACAACTTTCCGGAACCGGAGTGGGTTTTCCTGCTGTCAAAACGCACTTGGGCATTTTGCTAGGAACGAGTTTTCCCGGTTTGAGGCTGGTGAGTGTGGGGCCTCCGGCCAACAAATCGCTCTGCTTTCGCCAAGCAGCCTCGCCTTTTCTGGAAACTTCTCATTCCCCCTGCCGCTGTGGGCGCCTCTGCCAATGACAGCGGCCCTTCCGGCCCTGCGCTTGGGTCCTGGGCCCGAGCACCGCAGCCGCTGTTCCTGACGCTGTTACGCGTCTGTCCAGAGTCTGCTACAAGTGGAAATTTCCACGTTCCTGTTCAGCAAAAATCACAGGCTTTGGGTTTCATCGCCACTGTCAAGATGTTAACTATTAACCCTGACACCCAGGGGGGTGCACTCCGGGCCCGGCTCCGCACGCTGGTGAGCCCTAACGGTACCACAGGTGGATGCTTCTGGAAAACGGGCTGGGAAGGCTTCCTTCTCACAGATACCCGTCCACATCCCACGTCCAAGCGCCTCGGTGTTTTATCACCCTCTGTGGGACGTGCGCATCTCCGCCCCGTGACTCTGAAACACACACGCCCCTCACGCTCCACTGGCCCGGGTGACTCAACACGTGAGCGGGCCAGGCCACCCTGCATGGGCCGGGAGCCAGGCTGTGGGGGCAGAGGAACCCTCTGCAGGGCCAGGACTGAAAATGGGATGGGAGGCACCTGCCTGTGTCCTTCACCCCTCCCGCCCATGCCTAGAAGAACACCTGCCTCAAAGCAAACTGTCAGTCACTACTGCTCAATGAAAGAGCGAGCGGATGCGTATGTGGCGACCCAGGTCCCGCGCAGAGCCTGCGCACTGTGTGAAGTGCCAGGACAGACTGAGGCTCCGGTCAGGGGCTCCCTGGGGGCAGGAGGGGACAGAACTCTCATGCACATGAGCTCCATGGGGGCAGCAGGCTTGTCTGCCCTGTGCTGCCGCACTCCCAGCACCAGGACAAGTGCCCGGGGCCTGGACGAGCACCATGGCGCTAGTCAGGGCATGCGGGACTGGGAGCCCCGAGAAGCCATGGAACAGGCTGAGAACGCGGTTTGTGGGATCAAGAACGGCTGGCTGGAGTACAGAGATCCCAATCCCAGATGCCGTGAGTCCTATAGGAACACAGTCACCTGGAAGCGCTCCCATCCTACAGGACAACTGGGGAGGGAGCCCGGGAGGCTGCGCCCCATGGCCATCAGCCCAGACCCTGCACCCCATGAGAACCGGCTGAGATCTGACACGCCCTCGCCTCCCTGGGGCTGGTCCAACCCATGACCTGCATGGCCGCAGTCAGGACGGGGGACACCTGCACTCACAGCGACCCTGCCCGGCCTGGCTGCAGCCCAGCGGGCACCCCGGGCCTGGCTGTTCCAGCCTGGACTCAATGGCATTTCACCCTCCAAAGGGGGACACCTGTCCCCAGCAGATTCCCAAGAGTTCCACCCCTAAACCTTGTGTCTCCGGACACGGTACCAGGTCAGTTTCCTATGTCCCTCGCAGAGCCTGGCGCCTGGGAGATGCTGGGGTAATAATTTTTTCTCTTACACTCTGTAAAAGTGGCTGTGACAAGGCCCCACGGTGCTGCATCTCGGAGAAGGAGGAAAAGGCCACAGCTGGATTGATGTCTTGAGAGCCCAGAAAGGGGGGAGAAAACAGTCGGTTTCAGCAAAGGGGGAAAGGGTCAAAATGACAGGTGTGTTTGTAAAAAAATTTACGTTTTTTTAAACTTAGCTGTTTAAAAATGATTCTTCAATATGTATTTTCATATGATGATTCTGACAATTTTATGTGGTGGATGGGCCAGATATTAGGCTGAATTCTGTAAGATTATAATTTTTGAGGTTAAAAAATGGTCAAATATTAGATATTCCACATGGTGAAATGATCAACCGATTTTCACGGCTGAGGACACAGGGCACAGAGAGGAGAGAGGATGGGTACAGCTCAAACCGAGACCTCCTGACCCCAAATCCAGGCCCTTCCTACTAAGCCACCTGCCTCCCACCGAAACCGGGACAGCGCCCGGCCCTCCTTCCCGTTATAGCAAGGGGAACTGGAACGGCGCCCGGCCCAGGGCCTGCCTGGGGACACGGGTAATGAGCCAAGACCCCAAAGGCAAACCCCTCCTTTCACTCAGCAAGCCCCCACCCCACAACACCACCGTGCTGCGCCCAACCTGGGCCAGAGCGTGGGCCTCTGTCCCTAACTGCTGCTGTTTCTTTCTCTGTAAGTCACCTCAAAAGGAACCGCCAAGGAGTCTACACAGCATCTATGTATCTCTACCTACGTGTCTGTCTCTCGACACACACGCGCACACACGCATGCACACGTAACCCTCCGCACTTAAGAGCACGGGTCCCAGGTCGCTGCCTGTGAGCTGTGAGGGTGCGGAGGTCCGCGGGCTCCACCAGGGCTGCATGGGAGGCCCGTGGCCCGGCGGCCTCTGCCTGGCGTGTGGCCCTCCCTGGGCGCCACGGCGTGCTACTTCTGGCACGTCACGGACACGTGCAGGCAGATTCGGGGTCCCCGGGGGAGGAGCTGGGTGACATCCCTGAGGGCCCGGGCAGTGGGAACCCAGCCACCCAGCGCACCGACACACGCAGCCCGAGGGCTTCACGGCGGTACAGGCCAGCGCGGCAAGGGCAGGCTTGAGTGACATCGTCTCAGCGCACAGCGGTGCTGGGGCTGGAGCTCAAGGCACGAGGACGGCCACAGATCAGGGTGCCCGACTTCGTGGCTCACCTGCGATTCTCACACCCCTGCCTCGATGGAGGGGAGAGCGAGGGAGCCACGGAGCCAGGGGGCTTGACGGGATCATGGGAAAGGAGGACACGTCGGAGCAGGGGACAGCCGTGCCCAGCCATGTGACTGGAGGTTCCCCACTCCAGGGCTGAGCTGGGGGTGGCCCACCCACGTCACTGTTCCCCGCATGTAACACCGTCCACCCACACGCACCACCATCCACACACACACCATCCACACACACACCATCCACACACACACACACCATCC
>VBSM01000865.1:4765374-4775409 GCA_008086735.1 Cheirogaleus medius | reverse complement strand
CCACACACACACACCATCCACACACACACACCATCCACACACACACACACACCATCCACACACACACACACCGTCCACACACACCACCACCACACACACACCATCCACACACTCACAACACTGTCCACATAAACCACTGGCCACACGCCACTGTGGACACTGAGACGTTCTTGCCAAGCAGAGACAGCAGGCAGACGGCGCACAGGAGGGAGGGTGGGCGGAGAACTTGAGGGGAGAACGTGGGGGCAGAAGCCAGAGGGAGGGAACCGGCCCAGAACCACGCCACGTAGCTCCTGTGGAGGGAGCCCTGCTTTCCTGCTTGCTTAAGGAGAAGTTATTGAGTTCCAGAGATACTTATCGTACCCTGCCTTTATTACCAAAAGGATGCTTGCAACACAGGAAAAGAAACTATCTTAATAGAAGGAAAAACAGTAGCAACATCAAAAGAAGTAAGGCAGGGTCCCAAGTGAGGTCAATACACAAAAGCCCCTAAGTCCCACGTCCTTGCCACATACAGGGCACACGTTCTGCTCTTGGGATTTCTCCAACACATGAAGAAAGATGATTCTTTTAAAAATTATAATTCACTCAAGTTTGCTACCTGCTAAGCTTTTTATGATGGCATTTAATTCTATGACAACCTGCAGGTCAATGTTGTTACTGCTATTTTACAAATGAAGCAACTCAGGTTCGGAAACATCAAGGAGCTTGTCCAAGGCCGCAGCAGGACAGAAGCAGGTCCCAGCGCCCCAGCCCCTCACCGTGGCCTTCGCAAGGCCGCAGTGCTGAGGAAGCCAGCGCAGGTGTGGCCAGCCACGGCCTCCTGGGGAGGCAGTTTACCTTCTTCACTGCCCCCGGTTAGGATGCGGAGGGGAGTGAGAAGACATCTTGCAGGGGAACTGGCATGGATTTTGAGGATGGCCACTAGGGCTCACATGTTGGCCTTGCTCCTCACCAGCTATGCCCCTTGGGCAAACAACCCATCCTACCTGAGCCTCCGTTTCCCTGATTGTAAAATCGAGGCAACAGCAGGAACCCGGCAGAGGTGGTCATGGGCTCAGTGACAGAACATGTGGAAGAGGTGGGCCTGGTGCCAGCACCAGATACAGTGCTCGGTGGGCACCCAAGTCTGGGAAGCACGCAGACCAGCTACGCACACGGCAGCGGCAACTCCACCGGAGCATGGCTTGCCCCGCATGTGCCACGCCCGTGCCATGCCTGTGCCTTGTTGGCCACTGTGGCCACCGCCGGGAAGAGAACTGGGTCAGAAGGCGGGTCTTTCAAGCCCGGTGAAATCCAGCTCTAAGGAGACAAAATAAAGGGGTAGAAGAGACACAAGGCAGGAGACAGAAGAAAGTGTGAAAGGAGGAGAGAGAAGAAAACGGAAAACGATGCCAAAAGAAACTACTGGGTTGCAGCCTAAAGTCTATTTCTTCCACGTTTATGTAAAAGGTGGTATCTTTCAGGGCTCCAAAGACACAAACCAGCATAACTTTTGGAAGCAATATTAGAAAAAATCCTAAGACCCATCAACTCTCAATTAGCTAAGGGCCGATCGTTGCTGTAACAAATGCCCGCTATGGACTCAGGAGCGTGGTTAGCCCACAGGGGCCACGAGACAAGTGAGTCCTGGGCCTGCCCTGGGCCAAGAGAGTGGCCACCACGCAGCATCCTGTGGAAGACGGTGTGAGAGATCAGAGCCCGGAGGAGTCAGTGCTTTTTGCTGGGTGACAGCCAGGACCTTTTTTCTCCTGCTGGCTCCCGGCTGCCAGACCACCCGAAATGAGGCAAATGCTGGGGGGCGGTGGAGTGAGGGTTCGGTGGGGGGGATGGGCTCCAGCCTCAGCCCTGGAGTGTGGAAGCTGTGCCCAAGCTGGGCATGTCAGAGCCGGACGCACCAAAACAAAGGGGGAAAAAAAAAGGCTTCAGACTAACATGACTGTAACTAGCCCATAAAAATGGTTGGAAATAAACACCCTTCTCCGTTGCACGCATGTTCCGGGCGCGCGCCGCCTGCCAGCACCATCTGTCTGGCTCCGCGCAGCGGTGCCGTGTGTGGGCTCGGGTGCCAGACGGCCCCGCCTGACGCCCGGCTGTGCCCCGCCGCGGGCTCTGCTGTGCAGACTTTCTCGTCTGTAGGACGAGGCCCCCGTGGCTGCCACGGGGATGGGGAGGCGGACGCCCGCGCATGCTGAGGGGTGCTGGGTCAGGGACATCGGCTCCCGCTGCGGCTACCGCCGCTCTCCCTTTCCCTTCACCTCTGACCTCGGACCTCCTGTGACCCTCGCTGGAGCATGTTCCCTCGATGCAACGCTGAACTGCTGTTTCTCGTCGCGAGGAAGGAAGGGTTGGAGGAGACGAAGAAGAGCAAGTCTTGCTCCTCCGGCTGTTCCCTAAGGGGTCCGATGTGCAATGATATGCCTCCCCCACGCCCGTTTGGGAATGAAGTGCATCTTCCCCTGGCTGCTGGCAGCGCTGCGGGAAGACCCCCTTCTGCCTCCTGCCAGCCCCCCCGCGAGCACTGCGCCCAAAGGTCACAGCCTTTCCCACAGACGGCGCATCTGCGAACAACTGTCCCCAACCCGTACTACGATCCAGAGCGACTTCGCAGGGTGGACGGAGGCCCTGGCTGGGACCGCATGGCAGCTCAGCTCCTCCTTCCGCCTCGGCCTGCTCCCGGCCCGCGCCAGGGCTGACCCCACGCCCTCCTGCACTAACCGACGTCTTGGTTAGAAGGCGGCTGAAGCTACTGGCTTCTCGTGGCTTCAAGAAATATGAGATTATTCTACATGTTTATTTATGTGTACCCTGGAGCCTCCTGCCATTTTCGGTATCCACATATCATAAAGATCTTTGCTCAGGGATCGGACTGGGTGGCCTTTGGTGGACAGGAGGCCCCAGAATATGTATTCTCAGGAGTCAAGGTGCTGACTCCCCAGGAGACAGACCCCTGCTAGACGGCAAATGCCCCAAGGGGAAGAGCGCGAAAACATACTGATAAGTTGATCTGCAAGAAGGCCAGCGGCTCATCACTTCTCCTAAACTCTAACGTCCTAGCCCGGGAAACATAACATTCTCCCAGGGCCTTCCCACCTGTCTTGGTGCATGGTGACCTACTGGGGTCCACAGTAGAGGGACACAGAGGCAGGCAAGACTCCAGAGGTCCTCAAGTCACCATGTTCTGCTTCTAGGTAATGTTTGCCAGGGAAGATTTCTGTACCCACCACCCCACTTCTCAGCGGCCCCACCCCAAGATGTGGCCTTCAAGTTCCTGCCACGTGGACCAAAGGCCATTTCTATGCACTTTCAGTGAAAGGCTCAATACCTTCGGCCCTGGAGGCTCACACTGGCTTTCCCTCTGGGCTCAGGGCCTTGGCCTTAGACCATCTCACTGCAAATAAGGAGACCTGCCAAACAAATGTATATGTGTATTTAGCCAAAGCCTTACAAGGGATTAAAAAGGAATTCACATTCAAATGTACAATTAAGAAATCACTTCCCTTGAAAAGAATAAAATTATCTTAACCTGGGACCATTCCCAGAAAACCTGGGGTGGGATGGTGGCCACAGCTAAATTCTTAGGGTGGTCTTCCCCAGGGGACACCCAACAGGAGAGGGGAAACCAACCCTTCTAGAGCACAGACGTCTTGCTCTTTTTCTGTGGCATCTCATTTTATGCCCCCCAAGTCCTGTGAGGAGGGGATTATTATCCCCATTTTACAGATGAGGAAACTGAGGCTGAGAGAGTGTCAGTAAAGTGCCCGAGAGGGCACAGGAAGCCAATGGTGGCACTAGGCTTGCAACCTTGGTCTCCAGCGCCCAAGCTCAGGCTCCCTCCACCACAACCACCCATTCTCCTGCTCACACACAGGATTCTGCTCTTGAGAATCTGGTACGGAGTGACGGCTGGGTCCGTGCCTGTCCCCCAGCAGCTGGATGTTCCTCCACCAACAGCACCAGGGGCTGCAGAGGTCCCTGGAAGTGGAGAGGCCCATGGGGCTGGGCCAACAGTCCCCTCCCTCCTTGTTTGTGCTGCAAGTTGTATATCAGTGGAGGTGCCCGACCAGTCTCCAATCACAGGATCACCGTGCCATCTAAACAGCTCCTGGCAGGTTTATGGTGCTGTTGCCAGTCAATTAACCTGAGCTAAAGGCCAAGTAACTTTCCCAGGTGGGAGATGAAAGAAAAAACAACTAACAATAATGTTCCTAAAATTTGCCCTTTTAAAAAATTTTTATTTATTTTTCTTTTTTTAGAGACAGGGTCTCTCTCTCTCTGTTGCCCAGGCAGGGGCACAGTGGTGAGATCGTAGCTCCCTGCAGCCTTGAACTCCTGGGCTCAAGCGATCCTCCTGCCTCAGCCTCCAGAGTACCTGGGACTACAGGCGTGAGCCACCACACCTGGCCAAATTTGCCCTTTTATTGAACCAAAAAGACATGATTTGTCTGAACATTTTCTCTTTGGGATAGAGATGTGGCTCCCCTAAGATTTGTAGACAACTGATTTCACCCAGATTTTTCTCAATTAGTTCACGCAGTTAACTAAGCATTTCATTCTACACAGTTTTCCCTCCCACTCTGCTGGCTTGGCTTCTGCATTTCCTTTCCATCATCATCATCAACGCTAGGGTCGGCTGTGTGCGAGACGGCTTCCTGGGGCTGGGATGCAACAAGGTATAGACGCACACCATCCGTAAAGGATCTTATGGTTTAATTTAAGGAGACAGGCTGGACACATCAAAAGAAAAACAGTAAGATGCAGAAAGAGGTGGTGTGGTGGGTGCAGGGGTGTGGCTCCCAGCCCCCCGGTGCAGGGGTGTGGCTGGCCACCGGGTGCTGAGCTGAGGCTACCTCTGCAGAAGGATCTGCCTCACCCAGGTGCACATCCCCTCCCTGGGGACGGCGTGCAAGTACAAAGGCCTGGCCCAGTCTGGGACAACTGTGAAGGGCCATCCCAGTTCCAGAATGTTCCGGGGGGCCAGCTGGGGCCTGTGTTGTGAGTGCTTCACAGCCCAACTTCTCCCTCTGCCCAGTCCGGCTTGCTTTCCTTCCCCGGCACGGAAGGCCCGATGCTGGAGGCACAGAAGCCTTGGCTGAGAACCACCTGCGGGGGAAGGGCACGAAGATCCTCCCCGAGTAGAGCACCATTTAACGCGAACACAACCAGACGCGTCCAGCTGACTTTGCGCTGCGCTTGATCACAGCAAACTCTCCGCCTGCGGGCCACGCCCGCAGAACTCTGACTTGAGCCTTTCCTAAAAACCGATGTTGCCGCGTCCAGCGAAGACAGAGGAAAGCAGTGGTGGGAACGGAGCCTGGGGCCTGGGTCTGTGCACGGCACGCCCACAGCCCTTGTTTGGAGCCAGCGCAACACAGAACGGCGCCAGCGTGGTTTCCTGATCTCTGGCAGAGAGCCACGGGCCAGGCAGATGGGACTGACCTGTGGCCATGACACTGGCCTGCCAGAGAGGGTCTCCTCTCTCCCCCACGTTCCTCCAGCAGGAACTCCGAGGCTGAAACCTTGCTCTGCTGCTGGCAGCCATGTGACTTTGGCAGTCCCTTCACCTCTCCTAACCTCCTTGCTGTATCAGTCCAGGAGGCAGCTTCCGTCCCCTCTGGCTCCCATGGGCCACCACGCGTCCTCTGGGCCATCACCACACCTGGCGGCACCCAGCAGGCCCAGCACGGACATCACCTGGCCAGGTTCCTTCCCTAGGCCACTTTGCTGTCACTGCCTGACATTTCTCTCTGTCTGTGAGCCGAGAACATTCTGTTACCTGTGCCCCAAGTTCGTTTCAGAAATCTCAAAATACACTGAACAAGCAAAGTAGAATGGTGAGGGGACAAGGAACCTCTCTGTTCTCCGGATACTGGCTGCTCCCCAGGGGCGGAATATCTCCTGGGACACTCACTCATCTTCGGCAGCAGAGACGGGAGGGTTCCGGTGACACTATCAAAAACCCAGCTTTGGAAGGACATGGCTCTCCTGACCCTCTGCACACCCCTCACGCCCCTCAAAAGCCACTGTCCCTGTGACAAAGTTCCATTTCCTGCAGTCACAGCGCTCCACCCAAATGGAGACCTAGACTCCAGCCCTTTTTTAATGTATATATATTACATATTCTGCATAGTATATATATCATTTAAATAATACGTGATATAGTTTGATACGATTAATTACACAATACATTAATGTATTATATATGTAAGCAGATCTAGAAAGTTTAACTGACTGGTCCATCACTGGTCCCTGGGCTCATGACCTTGCAATGTGACCTTGAGCCCTTCCCACGCTCTGTCCCTTGAGTCTGAGCCATGTGACTAGCTACAGCCAGTGGCTTGACGAGCCCTTATGCTTCAGGCTTGCCCTCTTGCTGCTGTCTGGACGGCCTGCTGGACACACGGCCCAGCCGTCCCCTTGGCCCAGCTGGCGTGGAGCCAACCAGGCGAGGGGCAGACACGTGAGCAGGCCACCCTGGGCCCCTGCCCCGGCCAAACCGCCAGCTGACCACAGAGCTCAATCGAGCCAGCCTGGGCCACAAACGCTTCTCAGCTGACCTAGAGAACTGTGAGAAAGAATAAATGTTCATCGTTACAGGTCACTTTGTTTCTGGTGTTTCCGTAGCAGCAGCAGCAGACTGCCAGGGTGACGGCATGCCCGAGGCTCGGCCATGGCAGGGGAGGGGGGAGGGCCACGCCCATCCCGGTCACAGTGATGCCCTCCGCCGCACCTGGCACACCCCGGGCTTGTGGCTAATGTCGGGAAACTCAGAAGTCCCCCGGACACCTGACAGCAGAGCCACCAGGATTTCCTGGTTCCTGGCCTAGTGTTTATTCCAATAGCCAGTTATTTAAAAAACAAAAGCAAAACATGAGAAAGATGAGCCAGAGAGCAGACCTATGAAAGTATGGAAGAGAGCTTATGCGTTTCTGAGATGAGAAAAGAATAACCTTCAATGACCTTCATCTAAAAAGGCACCAAAGGAAGAGAACGAAGGCTGATCCCCCAGGGGCAGGCCACCGAAGGCAGCAGCAAATGCGGTCTTCCGTGTGCCCACCACGTGCGGCATCTGTCTGGCCCAGCCATCCATCCTCACGTGCCCGTCCTACCCCCAAACGGCCGCGGCTGTCCACGGGCATCTAGGCCAGTGCTGAGCAGAGATGCCAAAACCCAACCAAGACACAACAGAGGTTTTTTTCTCGACAGGTAGGGCGAGAATGGCCGTGAGCCGTAGGTGACCTAAATTCCTTTTTTATGATAAGGATGATACGACTCATAACAGCAGTAGTGATTCTTCACTGGATTGTTTAGAGACAAAAAGAGATGGCTTATACAAAAGCACACATCTGGCAAATGGCAAGTGCTCCATCAATATTAGCTAAATCTGATGACAATGTGCCACCGTGACGGTATCTGATAATCAATAATATCGAACAGCCATCACCGCCAAGAATGCAACTCCGCATCACGCAGTACCTGAACCGCGCAGAGGCACAGTGCTCTCTGGGCACTTATTACACGACATGCTGCAGACGGGAATGCGGCGCAGGGGACGTTAGCTTCAAGCCCTCGACCCCAGGGCCGTCTGCATGGCTGATGCCGTGCGCAGGGTGCAGCCAGGTGGAAGGTGTCCACGTTAGTCCAACAGACAAACAGCTGCCTGGAGCCCGCCTGCCGGTCTTCTGGGAGCTGAGCAGGTGACAGAGCGGCATCCCTCCCCACCTCTCTGCTCCCGGCGGCTGCAGGACGCGGAGTCTCAGCGGCTACACAGGAGGGACGAGCAGGGCCAAGGGGGGTGCCATGGGCCAGAGAGCAGCCTGGGCCCTGGAGCTGCCACTCCAGCCTCCACCACGTCCTCAGTTCTCTCCCAGCCCCCGGCACTACGATGTCCAGCAGGGAGGGGAGGGGATGGCAGGGAAGAGCCGGATCTCGGGAGGAATGCAGTCGAGGAGCTGTGGACAGTGTAAAGCAGTGACCCCTTCCTGCGGCCTTGGCCCACTCTTCAGGCCATGCTGCGGGGACCTCCGCTCGGCGCTTTCCGAACGGAGACTGCTGCCCCGGCTACGCTTAGATTCGGCTCCTGAGGCTGCCGTAGCACAGAACCACAAACTGGGGGCCTAAACCAACAGAAGGTGTTCCCTCCTAGCTCTGGAGGCCGGAAGTGTGAGATCAAGGCATTTTCAGGGCCATGCTCGCTCTGGAACCTCCAGGGAAGGGTCCTTCCTTGCCTCGCCCACCTTCTAGTTGCCCCACGTTCCGTGGCCTGTCGTGGCATTGCTCCAGCCTCTGCCTCTGTCTTCACAGGGCCTTCTCACCTCTGCCTCCGTGTCCAGATTTCCCTCTTCTTATAAGGACACCAGGCATTTGTATAGGGCTCACCCTAATGACCTCATCTTAATTTACATCTTAATTACATTTGCAATTCACAGGCACCAGGTGGGGGGTATAAAACTTCAACACATTTTTTTTGGAGACTAAAATTCAACCCATAACGCTGTTCATCTTTGAACCCTCAATACCTAGCACAGTGCCTGGAAAACAGACTTCAATAAGCTGACGGTCCCTAGCCCTTGCACTAACGGTAAACACGGTTCTTGGCAACTCTTCAGCTCTCTATTCCTTTATTTACAAATTGAAAAGTTTGTGCCCTACTTTCTAAAACTCTCCCTTTGCCTTGTTGCACCCTTTTTCTCCACCTCCCCAGCACAAATGGAGGTCACTGCAGGGCTATCCACCCCGCGGGGCTCCCTGCTGCGGGAGGTCCACAGGGCTGCAGGGCTTCCTGTCGCGAAGACGGGGCCTCTGCCTTGTGGACAAGAGGCTGGCACCCTGGGGAGACCGAGAGCAAATTGGTCTTTGTTGTACATTCATCAGCAACTTCACTGCCAGGGCAGAGTATATCAAAACACAGAGGCCCTGGCAGAAGCCCCAACGCCGGGTGATACCCGATTGGTCTGTGACAAGCCATGGGCTGGCAGAGAGGGCTTCCTGTCAACAGGAAGTAAAGGATGGAGATTACATTATTTTCAAAGTAGGTAATGGAAGAAAGAGATGAGTGAGATTCCAATTAACCATTTCAACGCAGGGTTAAAACAAACGGTCCAACAAGTTATCAAAACCAGTGGGACACAGCTAAAGCAGTCCTGAGAGGAAAGTTTATTTCCATAAATGCCTATATCCAGAAGTTGAAAAGATCACAAATAGACAACCTAATGAATCGACTCAAAGAGCTGGAAAAAGAAGAACAGACCGACCCCAAACCCAGCAGAAGAAGTGAAATCATTAAGATCAAATCAGAACTAAATGAAATTGACAACCGGGAAACTATACGGACGATTAATAAAACAAAAAGTTGGTTCTTCGAAAAAATCAACAAAATTGACACACCTTTGGCTAGACTAACGAAAAGCAGAAAAGAAAAATCTCTAATAAGCTCCATCAAGAACAATAAAAGAGAAATTACAACCAATGCCATGGATATACAAGATATAATTTATGAATACTACAAAAACCTTTATGCACACAAACTGGAAAATGTGGAGGAAATGGACAAATTCTTAAAAACACACAGCCTCCCTAGGCTCAACCAGGAAGAAATAGAATTCCTGAACAGACAAATATTAAGTACTGAAATTGAAACAGCAATAAAAAAACCTTCCTAAAAAGAAAAGTCCCTGATCGGATGGTTTCACACCTGAATTTTACCACACCTACAAAGAAGATCTGGTGCCTATCCTGCAGAAATTATTCCACAACATCGAGAAGGATGGAATCCTCCCCAACACATTTTATGAAGCAAACATAACCCTGATACCAAAACCAGGAAAGGATGCAACAAAAAAAGAAAACTATAGACCAATATCCCTTATGAATATTGATGCAAAAATTCTCAACAAAATTCTAGCTAATCGAATCCAGGTGCTTATCAAGAAAATAATTCATCACAACCAAGTGGGCTTTATCCCAGGGATGTAGGGATGGTTCAACATATGCAAATCTATAAATGTATTTCACCATATAAACAGAAACAAAAAC
>VBSM01000865.1:4721429-4743883 GCA_008086735.1 Cheirogaleus medius | reverse complement strand
AAAAAAAAAAAAAAGCAGAAATGTCAATGTCAATAAATCTGTAATGGAATATTTGTGAAGGAGCTTAGCAAAATCATCTGCATAGCATAGGCACATACATCACCCGGCTGAGATTCCTGCTGCAGGTCAAAGTGCAATCCCCGTACCCCAGTCTCCGTCCACATCTCTCCAGTCTGTGAGTTTTACTCTGACCAACCCTTATCTCTAAACAGTTGGATCTGATCCAGGCTGAGCCCCTAGCCTCATGGTTCCTCTCTCACTCTCTAACCCACCGTGGGATTAGACACCAGAGAGACCGAAGGTAGCAAGTGCCTGTGACGGCTACAGGGAGGAAGGGCAGGACACCGGTGGAGAAAGTGGGAAGGAAGATTAGGTAGAAAAAGCCTCAGACTACAGCTCAGTTCTGAGAGTCTTCAGTTAGAGGATGCTGTGAAAGGAAGGAATGGGCCTGCTCTGGGACATCGCATCCTGTCCCTGCCTGGGGACAGCTGGGGAAAGTGTGAAAGACCAAAGGGGAGGTCTGGGCTGTCAGTCAAGGGTGCCAGACCCCTTGGCGCCTGCACAGTGACTCTCCCCTGGGCTGGCCACGACCTCCAAGCTGCATCTCCTCCCACTACTGACACCATTAAAACTGCATCAGCTTCTCTGGGAGGAGACCCACCAGAGCCTGCCTGCCTCAGTGCCCAGAGCCGTGCAGCAGTGCCTCCCCCAAGAGTCAGGCAGGCTGGCCTCTCTGGCCCATGTACATGTTGTGGTGGGTTAAACTGGGCCCCCTAAAAAGGAACATTGAAGCCCTACCCCCCAGTCCCTGTGAATGGGACCTTATTTGCAAATAGGGTCTTTGCAGATGTAATCACAGTGAGATGAGGTCACACCTGATGTCGGTGAACTCTGATCCACTGCGACTGGTGTCCTTATGAGAAGAAAACACAGAGACGCAGAGACAAATGCAGGAGGTCGTGTGACGATGGAGGCAGACGTTGGAGTGATGCGTCTACAAGCCAAGGGACACCAAGGATTGCCGGCGACACCAGAAGCTGAAGGAGCCTTCAGAGGGAGCGCGGCCCTGTTGACGCCTTGATTTCAGACTTCTGGCCTCCAGAACTGTGAAAAAATAAAGTTCTGTGTTTTAAGCCACCCAGTGTGCAGTACTTTGTCACGATAGCCTGAAAACTGACACGCGGGCCTTTCTCGGCTGGGCCTCCGCCCATCTGTCCCAGGCCCTCTCCCGCCTGCAGCTCCTGCTCTCCTCCCCCCACTGCCCCAGCTCCGGCTCCCGAAAGGCCCCCCCCAAGCCGCCCTCCGAGGGCTGCGCTCCCAACACAGCACGGTCCACGCCACACCCATGAGCACTTAATTATACGCTGCCTTGCTTGATTTATTTCCTATCTCACCTTGCTCCATAAAAGGGTTTTAGGCAACGACTGCTTCTGTTGTTTGCCGAGACATCTGTCTCTGTTATAATTTTTCAACACTGACTCGACTGTTTATTTTTAGAGCCAACTAGTCTCAGACCTGAGACACCCGAGCGTACCACAGGCCCCCACGTGAGGTTTGCGGGGCCTGCGCGGAGAGGTGGCCACACTGCCCGGGTGCAGGTCTCGTAGGAGCCTGGCTGGATGGGCCCCACCTACCTTTACCTTCCGACGCCAGCACACCACACCTCTGCAACGCTCACCCATGGCGTCAGAGGACATTCCGTGTCCAGGACGTGATCCTGTCGCTTAACCGGCCAAGGGTCACGTGAACGAAAGCAAAAGCTACGATAATGACATGTGGGATTTGGGCAGGGCCCCAAAGTTAAACCCACTCAAGCCTCAAATTCCCCAAGTCCTTTAATAGCTCTCAGTAGAAAAAAAACCAAACTTAAATTCCAGATGGTGCCACGTGAAAGTTGCGCACAGAAAGGGGGCACGAGGGCCGATTCCAGGTGTGAAGCAGAGGCTGCTTGCATCTAGCGTTTCAGCGGCCGCAGTTAGCACCCACAGACCTCGAGCTTCCATGTTCATTCAGACAGAGAGTAGCTCGTCTCCAGTCAAGGCCAGAGAATCACCAGGTTCTCGTGACGCAGGTACTTTGGCAGGGTGGCTTTACAGGCGCTGCTGGGCGTGATTAACCTGCCTGAGGCCAGCAGCGCCCGGCGTCTGCCCGGCCTCGGGGAGGCAAGTTCCGACCTGTGACGGAAGGGCTGAGGGTTTGGAATAGTGATCCTGTTGCAGGATCCTGGGGGAGCCCCGGGGGCCCCTGCTTTCATCCCCTCTTCTTCAAGATAGTGACTCATTCAAGGTCACAGGGCCGCAGGGAGCCACACGGGGCCATGCTTGCACGCTGCCAGCCTCAGCCATGAAAATGCTGCACAGGCCTTTGCTTTAAGACTTGCAGGCGGAAGTACATGAGACAGCAGTGTGGAAAACGTGAAGCCCTCTATAAATATGCAGTATTTCTATGGTCACCGTTGCCTCCCACACACCAGAGAAGCCTACAGAACGAAGGACATGAGTCTTTCGCTGGGATGTCCGCTTTGGTTTGTGGAGTCTGCCGGGTTGGGCATTCGGAGCGTCCTGGGCAGGGGGAGAGTCCGCCGGAGCAGAGGGGCCGCGGGCGGGGTGCAAAGGGTCAGCCCAGGAGGAAGAGCTCCCAACTTCAGGCAAACCCCTGAAGACTGACCTCCCTGTCCTTCCTGCCTGTCGGCAATGGGGTGCTCAGGTGCCCCTTTTCCAGAAGGCTGCTCTTTATTTGCCCAGGGGTAGGATGCCCCCCCCATCTCCACTTCACCATTAGTGGGCTTTGGGGGTACAGGGAACCCCCCAGGCTCCCGGGGCCATTCCCATGACCACCTCCTCTGGTTGTCCAATCCTGTTTCTCATCTTTACTTTAATGGCTGTTATATCTGTGCCTTTCATTGTATGTGATCTCATATATTTTTTTCTTCTAAGCAGGAAAGGTACAAATCACGCATTTGTGTGTCACTGCAGCTAAAGGTCAGCACCAGAGTGTTTCAAGTTGCTGAGGACTGCGCAGGGAAAAGCGCCGCTGGTGAAGCAAGCTGGTATTTCCACCTTGCTGTTTCCTCCTCTTGGTTTTGACAATCTCATCACTTATACAAAGACAGATGCTCATTAAGTAGTTAATTATTCATCCAAAGGGCATGTATTGACACGTAATTTCCATGTGGCCAGCACATAAGTACCGTGTTCTCTAGAGGACACAAAAGCAAAAACTCAGTCCCCACAGCAGGAAGATGGGTCCTCTCTGTAGAGCGCAGTCCGTCCCTAACTTAACTGGAGCTCACATTTACTACCTGCCTGCCCGGGACAGCTGCTGCCCGGGGAGCTTCCCATCCACCTCTGATCTGGAACTCGTTCTTCAGCGGTAGGTATTGTCACTATGTCGCAGATGAAGAAATCAAGACTCAGGCAGATTAGACGACATGGGGAGCTCACACAGCAGTGAGCAAGGCAGGTGCCCAGCCCTGGAGCTGTGAGGGGGCCAGGCCGAGGGGGCTCACTCTAGGTGACTGACCCCAAACTGAAGTGGCCCCTGTGCTGCCCGGGACCATGGTAGACCCCCAGGACCTGCTGCCCTAGAGGACCATCCCAGACTCTCCTCCCCTTCCTCACTGCTGGCCAATAACCTGTGGTCCTGTTTCTCTGACAAAAGGGACAACCAGATGGGACCGTTCTCCAGGGCCCCTCTGCCAGCAGCAACCCCCCCAGACGCTGCTCTCTCTCCTGTCAACAGAGGCAACCCCCCCCCCCGCTCCCTGGAGAGACCCTCCCTTCTTTTCACTAGAAACCACCCCTGTCCCACCCCTGGCTTCCCTGCTCCATCTGCGTTTCTTTCCCTAATGCAGAGATTCTTCCTCTTGGGGGCCTGTCCTCAAAAATGCTGACTTACTTTACGTGGGGTTCCACTCAGGTTTTCGGAGACTTAAAGCTTCCCAGGTGACTCCAACGCCCACAGCCCCGCGCACCTGCGGGCTGCTCCTTTCCCACGCCCCAAATTCCTCCTTGACCCCACAGCACCCCCAGCTCCCGCCCTTTTATCTGCTCTCCTTACGTCGCTCCTGCTAAGCGCTGTCTAGCCCGCTGCACCTGGAGTTTCTCTGATTTTTCTCCAGACCCTCGACTGTCCTGCCTGTGCTCCCCAGGCCCCATCACTAGGCCCACTGCTGGGCCCTCAGCCCTCGCCTCCTCGCCTCCCCGCCTCCCAGCAGTGCTGGTGGGCTGGTCCCTCCCTCTTTCTTGGAGCCCTTTCCATGCTCGGCTTCCTGACATCACACTGTGGTTTCACTCCTGGCTGTTTTTCTAGTCTCCTTCGCTGGTTCTTCCTGACTTGCTGGTGTCGGTGGCCCCAGGGCCCATCATGGGATCTCTTCTCTGTGTACTCTCGCACCCTGGGTGGGCTCATCCAGTCTTGTGGCTTCATAAATTGCCTGTTCAGTGATGATTCCCCAGATGATAGCCCGGTCCGGACCACTCTCCACAAACTCCAGGCTTGCATCTCAACGCCTACTTGACATCCCCACTTGGGTGTCTCATAAACACCCCAGACTGCAATCCTGACCTCCCGCTGCACACCACAGCCGCTCCTCCGTCTCCCTCTCGCCGTGGCCTGGCCAGCCTTCCTGGCGCTCAAGCCAAGACTGAATGGTGGAGTTGCCTTCTTTTTCACATCCACCTCCCATCCTCAGAAGATGCGAGTGGTGCTAGCAAGGCACATCCAGAACCTGCTCCTCACCCCCTCCTCTGTGCCAGCCTAGTCCAAACTGGATCACCTGTCACCTGGTAACCAGCTTCTACTTCCACCTCTGCCCTGCTACGTTCTCTTCGCAAAGCAACAGTTAGAGGGATCCTCTGCCAAAACCCTCCCAACACTTTGCATCTCGTTCGTGGCGTCCCCATGACGACCTCTAAGGCCTTTCGAATCTGCCCTCCACCTGCCTCTGACCATGTCTTCCACCGCTCCTCCCCTCCTACCTCAGGGCCTTTGCACTGGTGCTCTCTCTTTGTCTGGATACCCAGACAATTCATTTTCCTCTTCCCTACAGCTCAACTCTCAAAGGGCTCTGCTCAGCACGTCCTTCGTGGACCACCCTTTAATTCCCTTTCCTGACACTCGTATCTCCTCCTTTGCCTATTTTTCCTCTTGGCACGTGTCCCCTTCTTTCACACTCTCTACTTACCTACACATCGTGTTTGTCGTCTGCTCCACACGAGGCAGTAAGCCCCATGAGGACAGAGATGTTTGTTTTGTGCAGAATCTAGTGCGGTGCCTGGCCGTAGGAGGTGGTCAGTAGGTGTTTGTTGAATGAATGAATGTGGTGCAGCCCAAGCGCTACGGGAGATCACGAAGGAAGAAGACGTGCGTTCGGTTCTGCAACCACTACTATTAATATTAGGTGCTGAGAGTGCTTCGTGAAGGAGACGAGCTGAGTCTTGGAGGAAGGTTAAATGATAACAGTAATAATAGTCGGGATGGACTGTAAGACTGGTGAGATCCTAGGAACTGTTTCTTCAGAGTTCCACTCTCAGGTAGAGGGAAGGGCAAACCCTAGAGAAGCCAAACCCAAGGCGGGGTCAGGAAGTTGGGAGGTAAAACAGGACTATTAGCACTCCGGGGTATGAAATCGAGCGCGGTGGGGCGCAGGCACAGGCTTCTGAGCACTGCACAAACTGTTAGGCCCCTGTCACAAGCCACCCTTGGTAACAAAATTTCTTCCCTTGGCCGCAGGCAGTAAGATAAAGAGTGATTTACATTGAGTGCTATGAATGTGGTTGGCTGGAAGTGGTTTCTCATCGATACACCTGTCTGTAAGGGAAACGTTTTATAGGGGAAGAAACAAAAGATGCCCATCAATAGTCAGTGATTGGGCCATTATTCCCGTTTCCAGTCAAGCCCTGACAATCGTGCATTGCCATGACAACCGCTCCATGCCAGACGAGGCTGGTTTTAAGTCCATCCGATGCAGACATGCTGTATGCACTTTTCAACCTCAGTCTGAGATGCTAAAACCACAAACTTTGGCCGCAAGATCCCAAGTAGAAAGCCAGAGCCCCACCTTCAGGGGACGGAGGGGTGGGGGGCGTCTTCACGGCCCTGCTCCAACCCTCCCTACCCTCTCCACAGCACGGCCTGCGTTAGGTCACGCCGTGGCTCCCACCCTCCTGCCTACTCCCTGCTCCCTCTCGCCCACACCCACCTCGCTTTTGCCAAATACTCTTACTTGTAATTTGTAAATGCACTGGTGGAGGAGAACAGTATATAGACAAATAAACCGAAAAATGAAACAGCATGGAATGTTCTGGAAATCGCAGCAAATCTGGTTTGGACTGGAGCACGTGGAGACATCCGGGAGTGTGTTGAAGAGGAAGGACTCTGAGGGTCTGCAGACAGTCGGTTGGCTCCAGCTCCCCCACTGACCCGTGATGTTCTGGGCACGTTCCTCAGCCACCCGACCTGTTCCTTCCTTACTCTTGGATGGAAACTGGGTGGTCCCAAAGCATCTCTGGTTACTGTTGGATCAGGACCATCATCATCATCATCATCATCCTTCAGTCACCACTAGTCACAAGAGCGGCCTCATGTCAGTAGCAGCTGTCTGTGGCTGAGGGCAATTTCCAGAGCACAGCTCAGAGAGAGGCAGCAGGGAGGGGAGAGAGCGCCCGTGCCTGGAGGGCCCCACTGCACCCCTGCGGGAGGCGCAGGGAGGGCTCAGTTGCCACTTCTGAGGCCCTGAGGGCTCGGGGACTTTGCGGTGGACGGAGGGATCCACCTGCACTTCCGGTGACAAGCTCTCCAGCTGCTTTTCGTGATCCCGGCTCCTGCCCCGAGTGTCACACCCCCAGGGGGGAACCCAACAGCACCCTTTCTGCCACCTCCACCCCAGGGGACAAATCTCCAGCTCTGAGTGACATTCTCAAAGCCCCTCCCCTGAGGGTTGAGATGAGGGGGCAAACACCGTCCCTTCCAGGGTGGGATGGGGGATGGGACCTTGGCTTGGGTTAGCCTTGTGGCCACCCCACCGCAGAGCATCCATCCAGATCGGCTGAGGCCTCTGTCACGGCTGCTTGGCGGTCCAGCTCCCTCTGCCAGACTCTGCCCGAACTTGTCAATGCTCCAACACCTTTGGCCACGAAGATTTTCTCTGAGCCTCTTTAACCTCAATTCTTTCAAGCCCTTAAGATGATTTTGAGTGACGAGTCATAAAACTGTTTGGGGGGGGGGGGCCCATTTTGTTCTCAGCCTTTCAGGATTTCAGCCACAGTCAGGACAGAAAAGTCCCACTTTAAAATTCTGATTCACCAGCCTGCCAGAAACGTCCTTGCCCCACACTGCAGAGAGGGAACTGCTGGGAACGGAGAATGTGGCACCTGGCAGAGGCAGGAAATCAACCACCTGGAGAATTTACAGATATTTGCCCAGGTCTGGGAGAGCTGTGCTTCCTGTATACAATCTCATTTCATTTCTAAAACAGGCCTGAAAAGTAGGTATTACTGTTGCCATTTGCTAGATGAGAAAACCGACTCAGGTTACATAATCTGTAAGGATTGGTCCTTGCTCTATTTCCACCTTTTTCCTAGTGTTCCGTCCGTTCTGCAGAGGCTGAAAAGCAAAACCTACACTTCCCGGCTCCCTCCCAGCTGGAGCTCTGTGTGCTTCACGGAAGGCAGAAGTGGGAGCAGAACCTGTCCTTGTCTGGCTTCTGTTGCATGACCAGCGTGGTCATGGAGGTCCTGGGTTGCTTCGTTGCTGTCTTTTCCGCAGCAGGGGTAACAGCATCATGATGCCAAGAGGCAAGGTGTAGAGCTTTCATTTTTATCTGTTGTAGACCTAGCCCTTGCAGCGTGGTTCGGGAGCCAATACATGCAGCAGGGACAGTTTCCCGATACCTGTGTCACATCTGAACTGGTTCCCTGGAGCCCACAGCACCTCTCAATTCCCTCCTTTCCTGGTGGTGTAGAGGTGGCAGCTGCCGTGGCCGGACACTTCTGGGAGTCTTTCCCGAAAGTCCTACCTGGAGCCCTTCCTGCCAGTCCTTTGAACACATTTGGAAGCATCTAGTTCCTTGTAATAAATCCCTTTCTGCTTAAAATAGCCACAGTGGTTCCTGTTACTTGCAACTGAACTCTGATTGATAGAATTGGTTCTCAATACTTAGAATTAACCTGTAGACAAAGATTTGTAAAGCTACCAAACAGGATATAGATACTGTAAATCTTGACTGTAAAAGGATTAATGGGACTGACAGATACAGGAAGGTGAGAAGAGGCAGAGGGAAGTGGGAGTGTGAACATCTGCAACTTAGCTACCTAGTTCATAAATCGAGAATAGATGTGTTGGTTTATTTTATATTTTTAACAGTATAGATGTAATTAATGGATGAACCAAAAGTAAAAATATAACAAAAAAACTTGGAAAAGGATGGAAAGGAGGAGAGAAGATAGTTAAAGCCTCATTTCTGATAATAATACTATGCAAAGTTGATTAGTGGGAAAATAGGGTTAATGTATATTTCTAGTTAGGAAGTAACCCTTAGGAGAACAAAAACAAAAGTTGTTAAACTTGGCTAACTCTGAGAGAAGGACTATAAATACATTACAAGGAGAAAGATTTTTACTTTTCATTTCATACTTTCTGTACAATCAAAACTTGTATTACTATGTATACATAATTACTTACATAAAATACATTAAAATTGTGTAAATGCTCAATAATAAACATATCGATGCCTGGAGATTTCATTTACCAATGAATAACCCGGCTGGACTTAGATTATGGACGACAAACTACAGACCTCAAATTCTGCAGATGTTGCTCCATTTGGCATTTCATGTTATAGAGAAGTCTAATGTAGACCTAATTTTTTCCCTTTGTAGACAAGCGTTTTTTTCAATCATGCATGTAGGGTTTTTTCCCTTTAGCCTTAAGATTAAAAACTTCGAGCAGGATACGTCTAAAAGGAGACTTCTTCCCTTTATTTTTTTTTTTAATCAGCACTCAGTGGTTCCTTTCGATTTGAAGATAAAGTCTTCCTCCAGTTCAGAAAATCTTTCCTATTTTTTTCTTTCATGTAGTTTCTCTTTCTTCTCCTCTACTGTTTTCTTCCTAGAATTCCTGTTTCTGTAGCTGTCTATTAACCTCTCCTTGGAGGCGCCGCCTGACTGGTCTCTCCACGGCTACTCTCAGGCACCAGGCGCCTAGCACGCTGGTCCCAGCTTCATCTCCTGAAACACAGCATTCCGCGCTCTGCACGCTTCACAGAACCTGGCCACCTAGGCTTCATCCGAACCCAACCCAGCATTCTTCCCTGAGTTAAAGAAATCCATAGTGAAACAGTAATCACATGTTATTTCCTTAACAGAAAAAATACCTAACAAAGTTACTGAAGCAAGAGAGGTATTCTCATTACATTCTGGATAGACAAAGATTACAAGTAGGGAAAAAGAGCCAAGATTTTCTGTTTGATAATGTAATCACCTACCTTGTAAACAAATTAAAATCGACTGAAAAAATCTTAGAACTAGTAAGGTAATTCCATGAAGTGACTGGCTGGAAAATAAATACGTAAAACTTATGCTTTTAAAAAATATAATAACAATAACCAGCTAGGAAATTAAAGGGAAGAAAGATGTGACTCACAAAATAAGGCACACCATCCAAAGTGCACACAGTGACTCAGGCACCTCCCACAGGATTTTTAAAAATTTGAGTGCGTACTTTTTTTTTTTGACCGTGTACTTTTAAAGTTCCTCCAGAAGGTTGAATATAGGAGAAGAGGCATTAATAGTTTGGGGGGGGAAGTGTGTAACAAGGGGAGAGCATGCATAGCACACAGTGTGACCAGGGAAAGAAGTGGAAATAGCAGCCCGAAATGTGCGGCCAACCAAACCCCAAATAATCCTGTAGTCAGGCATGATCATGACAGTTTAAATCGCAGATGATGAGCTGTATAACTTATATAATTATGTAATAGTGTGATTCTAATATAAAATTATATTTATAATTTATATACATGTTATAATGTGGTTGAGAGGGTAGCAGTGGCTGATGTCAGGGGTTAGAGAGGGGGGAGAGAACATGAAACGTCTGGGGCCCAGGGAGATGAAATAGACATCCTCGTGGGAACTCAGGCTCTTCTCTGCCATTAAAATGAATCTGCAGAAAGGATCCGGGAAAGTCATTATCAGCCTTACCCCGCCTAGAAGCATCTGTGTTCTAGTAAGCCTTAACCTGCCAGGTGAAGAACAGAGTGTTAAAGGAATCCAAGACTCCTTTGGGGTGGGCTCTTTGGCCCTATGCTCCAAGCTAGCTGTCCTTTTTGCTGAGTGTTTCAACGACTATCTTAAAGGCGTATTCTCATGCCGTAAACTACAAATACTACAGCCAGGAGTATTTTAAGTGTGCAAAAAGGCAACATTTTTAGAAAGAATTGTAAATACACACTTCCCGGATTAATGGTAATATTTCAACTCTGCTCCAGGAAAAACCTGCTGCTATGGTTTGGGTATGGTTTGTACCTGCTAAAAACTCATTTAATTGCCCAAGTCACCGAGTTGAGAGGCGATGGGGCCTTTACGAGGTGTTTGGGTCACGAGGGCAGAGCCCTCACAGACAGGTGGATGCTGTGTCTAGTGTCTTTGGAGAGAGTGAGTTCTCGGGGTCACGGGACTGGACTAGTTATCGCGAGAGCGGGGCTGTATAAAGCGGGGCTTCCCCTCTTGTTTGGGCCCGAGTGCGCATGTCTGTTTGCCCTGTGCGTGGCGTCAGTAAGGTGAAGCCGCTCTCCCCAGAGCGGGCAGACGCGGCGCCATGCTTCCCAGACTCCAGCCGCCAGAATCAGGGACTACACAAACCTCTTTTCTTTATAAATCACCCAGTCTCAGGTATCCCGTTATAGCAGCAGAAAACGAACTCATACGCCTGGCATGAAAACTTGAAGTCACTTCGACTGCCATCATCCGGGTACTTGCTGAGTACTTTGCTAACAGTAAACTACCTGTCTCAACATTTAAGCTTGAAAAGCTGTAGCAACAGGTCCTTTCTTTTCAACAATCATTGAATATGAAGCCTCAGGAGTCAGATCAGTTATAAAATGTAGAGGCTCTTAACTTTGAAAAGCCCATGGAGATGCATGATAAAGAGGAAAATACCTAAAGAATCAGTTCAAAAAATGTTTTTAAAGTAGTTGCTCATAGAGGAAGTTGGAAGCAAACAGTTTTTTTGTTTGTCTTAATGGGAAGTCTTGGTCCAATCTTTAATGCTTTAAACTCTTTGATTTTTTAACTTATTTGGCTCTTTAAGCTATATTTGTGTGTAATTGTGATAAAAGTGAAAGCAAAATAAAAACCCCACTTCTGGCCTCCCACCTCCCAGGTTTCGGTTGCCTCATGGTCACATCGCGACAGGCGGCAGTCCCAGCCCCTTTTCTCTGCTGTCCTACCTTGCACCCGACCAGCGTCCTAGAGACGAAAAGTCGAAGGAGGAGCCCACGTCCCTTAGCCAAAGATGGAAGACTGTCCAGGGTCAGCCAGCGGGCTCGGTAAGGAAACTATATTTCATCACTAAAATGATGAGTAAAAATGTTAACAGGAATCAAATCTTTAAAGAATTATAATGCTAGAGTTAGGCATCAGCCACGTGGGATGGCAAGGATGTCGTTGTGTTTTTTTAAGCTAAGTATTCTTCAAGGCAGTAAAAGTTCATCACATAGGCGGCTATGGCCCAATTTTTCAACCTGGAGACTATGTGCAAGGATCCGACCACTGGAAACCTCCACCCTCTTATTTTCCTATCTCAAATGCGGCTGTAAGAGTCACGTGGACATGAAGACTCACATCAGCAAATCTGTGTCAAAACCTAAACTCTAATGCAGACAATTTGAAGTTCAACCTTATACTGGGCCAACTAATTCCCTTACTATTTAGAAAGTCATCCCCAAATGAGGCGAAGCCGAGGACTGACCATGCTTTATAGATGCCTTTACCCATTCCTCCAAATTCATAGAATAAAGTAAAATTAGGTTAATAAAAATCATTATGCCTGTATCCATCAGGGTTCTCCCGAGAAACAGAGCCAAAGGGATATAGAGATAGATGAAGATGATAGATAAATGTAAGTAAATCGCTACTGCAGCTGTATCTATCATCAAGACATCTATATCATCTCTAGATAGATATCTGTTATATCTAGTAGTGGCTAAGCAAAAACCCTGTTCTCCATTCGAATTGGAAAGTTCTCTATGAACTCAAGATTGATAGATTTGGTAGATATGATAGAGAACTTTCCAATTCAAATGGAGAACAGTGTTCTTTTTCTTTTTTTTTTTTCATTATATTATGGGGGTACAAATATTGTTAGGATTACATATATTGCCCCTGCCAACCCTCTCCCCCTGCTGTGCTAGAGCTTCAAGCATGTCAACCCCCTTGAGGTGTGTGTCACACCCATTATGTAAGTATACACTCTTCCCCTCCCCCCACCTGCCCACCACCTGCCCACCACCCGATAAAAGATTATTTTTTTTGACATTTTGGTTACATTATATTTCTTTGCCTCTCCCTAAGAAGGGTTAGAGGTATTCCCTTCCCCTCCACAATGCTCGCCATATCCCAAGGATGCGGGTCTCCCCCGACCCGACTCCCTGATGAGTACTACCACCATTTGAGCACCATAGTTTTAATCAGTCAGAACCAATTTGATGATGAGAACAGTGTTCTTATCACGCCACTTTGGTAGTCCATCTGTATGTTCTTTCTTCCACACTGAGAATCCTGCCTCTCAAAGATGTGGAGAATAGAATTAAAATATCCTATAATTACTTCTTTGCTTTATCCCACATACTGTAGTCTCAGAATAATCATACTAATACTACCACGTTAATTACGATTATGAAAAATACTTAAGGCTTTGTTTATATATGCTATCTCTATTTCTCCTTTATTTGTTGTGATTATAGTATATATATCATCAGATCATATAGTCATCACATACTACAATCTTTCCTTTTAAATCCTGACTTATCAGAGTTTTACAAGTAATTGTATATTTAATTCTCACCACCAGTCCTTATGTTGATATTTGCAGACATTTAGCCATCTGAAGCTTATTCCCTAGCAGATGCCTTAGGAAGAGGTCAAGGGAGCAGTATTTCCTGAGTTCTTCCATGCTGATAAGAATGTGTGCTCTTTATCCTGAGATGTATTTTTGCTTGATTGATATAAAATCTGTGGTTCCCATCTTCTTTCCTTGAGTACCTTAAATATGTTATTCTTGTGGCATAAACTGTTGATATTGAAAAGTCTTATGATAACTAGTATTCTTCAGAAGTCAGCTTCTCTATTTTCTCTAGATACTCAATTTATTTTTTTATTTTTCTTGAAAGTCCTGTAATTTTACTAAAATATTGTATGTTTTGGTGTTGATTTTTATTTTTATGGGTCAATATTTCTAGGTATTGTCTTTCAATATGTAGTTTTAAATCTTTGTTATTTCAGAAATGTTTTTTGAATTATAGTTTTTAGTATTTGTTCCGACCCCTTGCTTTGGTTTTCTTTTTCAGGGACTCCTGTCATTCATGTGTTGGATCTTGTCTATCTTTGTCACACTCTTGAATCCTCTTACTTTTTTCTTTGTCCTTTTTGGATTTTTAAATTTCCCTTCTATTTTCCTTGTCATTGTCTCTTGCATTTATTTCTTCTTGTGTTTCTTCTAGTTTAATCATCATTTCTAGTTCTTTTTCATTTCTGTCAGCTTATTTCCGAGATTTTCTAATTTTGATTTATGTTGTTCTTTTGTGTCTATGTATTTATTTTCTTAATGCTTTGAGACTTTTTTTAAAAAATACATTCTAACATAGACCACACCTAATGTACACGCTGCATATAATCCCCTTCCGTTGAGTGTGAGCAGGCCCTATTGAAAATGAAGGGATAGTAATCTCATGATTAGGTTACATTATATGGCAAAGGTGAGGGGATTTTGCAGATGCAACTAAGACCTCTAATCAGTTGGCTCTCCAGGTGACTCCTTAAAATCAGAGTCTAGAGGTCAGAGACTGAGAAGTCAGAGAGATTTAAAGCTGCAGAGACACTCTCTTAGTGGCCTTGAAAAAGCAAACTGCTGTGTTATGGAGGGGGCTATGTGGCAGGGAATAGTGGGTGGCCTCTAGGAGCTGAAGGTTTTAGTTCTATAATCACAAGGAACCAAATTCCTCCAACACCCAGTGAGCTTGGAAAAGGCCCCTGAGCCTCACACAAAATTGCAGCTCCAGTTAGCACCTTGATTTCAGCCTTGGGAGACCCTGAGCAGAATACCCAGTGAAACTGTGCTGGGACTCCTGACCCACAGAAACTGCAGAATAATAAATGTATGCTGCAAGGGGCTAAATTGGTGGCAGTTTGTCACGCAACAACAGAAAACAAATAACATTACAATTTTGATCTCTTCAGTGAGCATATTACTCCAGTGTGCTTTTGTTGTTTGTAAGGATGTTATTCTCCTTTTTTCCTTCTGATTTGACCTTGATATTTTTCTGCTGTTAATTTTTGCATGCTGTTAGTTTTCCTGACTTTTATAAGAAGGCTTGGTTCTAATAGCTTTTTCTTTTTAACTTAGAGATCCTTCTGTTGTTTTCTTGTAGCAGCTTGCTTGCTGAATTTACTGGCTCGCTTTCCCTGCTTTTATCTCGACGTTCTCTTTTCTTCACTTCTAATATCCCTATTCTGCTCAATCTTGATTTCACTCCAAGTCATTTCCCCTTAGTGTGGGGCCCTATCCAGCCAGGGGCCCTGGGGGGCTGGCTCCAAGAGTTCAGAAGTTTGGACTGATCCAGCCCTTAAGGATTTTGCAGCAGGACCCCCATATTACCTCTCTTGGATAAGCAAACCCCTCCCCGACGCAGCCACTGTCCTCAGTCCTCCAACCGGCCAGCTGGGTTCTGCCTACTGTTTGTTTTCAGAGGCCCTTTCCCTTCCCTATATTCTCCCACGTAGACGCGGACACTGCGCAGGTCTTATGGCGTTAGTGGTTTGTCCCACCTGCTTATATTTTGGGACTTATAGAGATACCTTGACACCTAGTTATCCTGTGAATGTTGTGCATGGGTGTTTGTTTTTTGCTATCTAGTTGCCCTTTCTGTTTTTACTTGGGGATTTGGGACAATCAAAAGACTATGCTGTTACCTCCACTGTGCATCTCTCCAGAACTCCCCCAGTATCTTCTTTATGGCTTGAGAAAACTTGATTCCCAGAGAGGTTAACTAATTTACTTTAAGTCACACAGCTAGTGAGTGGGGAAACCAGCAGTTGAACCAGGTTCTAATTTCACCGCCCTTATTTTTTCCACTACATTGTGTTAAATTGCTGTGCTGTAGCAATTCCCAACTCTAGAACTTAAACTGGTTTCCCATTACCTAGACCAATTAGTCTAGAGACCTTCAGCACTCCAGGCTCCACCCTACCTGTCCGGCCTCATTGCTGTACCTCCCTCAAGCACACCCTTGTTGTGACCCCAGAGCCCCCTCCATTCCTGCCCTGACGCTTCACTTCATACCCATCTCCTCTCACAGTCTGAATCAAGTCCCCCTCTGCCAACCAACTACTAGCAACTTCAGTGACATTTTAAATTCATGATTTGCAGAGGTCGGGGAGATATTTGTGCTTTTCCATCCCTGTCTGTAAGAGTTTCCTGTGGCTGTTGTGACAAAGCTCTGCAAACTGCGTCGCTTAAAACAGCAGCCGTGTATCGTCTCTTCGTTGTGAAGCCCAGAACCCCCAAATCAAGATGTCGGCAGGGACACGCTCCGTCTGAAACCTGTAGACCTCTCCTTGCCTCTTCCAGCTTCTGGTGGTTGCCGGCAACCTGCGGCATTCCTTGGCTTGTGCGTGCATCGCTGCAGTCCTCCGTCTCCACCTGGCGTGCCCCTGTGTGTTGGCCCCCACATGGCCGTCTTCTTATAAGGATGCTGGGCATGATGGAGTGAGGGCCCATCCTACTCCAGGATGACTTCATCTTACCCAATCATATCTGCAATGACCCTGTTTCCAAGCAAGGACACATTCTGAGGTCCTGAGGGTGAGGAATTCAGCATTTCTTTTTGGGAGGACACAGTTCAACCCAGAACGCTCTCCTTCCCCCGCCGCTTTCTCCCGTGTGAGCAGGCGATCTGTCTTTCCACTTTTTGCTTCAGTGGAGGGATGGGAGGGCCAGTACGCCCTTCTGGCTTCTGTGTTTTCTAGAAACCTGAAGACATTGGGATGTGCACAGGATAGCTCGGCCATAAGCAGGAAGCACGTAGGGGCTTCCTTCCAGAATGTATTCGCGGCATGGCCCGGGAGGGAAACAGCCAGAGGCCAGAGGGAAGGCTGCCCGGGACTTCGGGTTTCCAGATCATCCTCTGCCCCATCTGGCTCCCGCGTCCCAGTGTGGCCGAGAAGCGAAGAGCCCCTGGACCTGAAGGGCCGTCCCCGCCAGCCAGGGAGCGTGGCTCACGCGTTGTGTGGGACCTCTGCGTCCCAGGGCAGGCGTACGCGGCCACGTGTGCTAACGGTGAAGGTGTGGACTGAAGGGGTCTGAATCGGGGTACCGGCCCCGGTTCCCTCGCGCCAACTGGCAAATAATTTACTGTCTCAACCACAGCATCCTCCTCTAAACCACAGAGATAACAAACACCACGACAGCTTCCTGTGGAAAACATGAAATGCGGTGTCTGGCGTGCCCGGCAGGGCGAGGGTTTAATAACCACAGTCGCCGCCTCTCGCCTCTGCGCCGTCTCCGAGCTTCAGGTCCCCGATCTGTCGTGCGGAGATAACAAAATCTTACCACAAAGCGTTGCCTTGAGATTCAAAAGAAAACAATGCGTGTGAAAATAATCTGTAAATCATAAAGTACTGTAAAAATAAAGCTGTCATTGTCCAAAGAGTTGCTCGGTTGTATCTGCCATTGGCAGCCCTCGTTCAGGAGCTCCTTTTAGCAGGGAAGCTGTGTCTCTGCTGTGCCCGGGGCCGCCCGCTGGGACAGGCGTGCTGTCCCTCCACAGGGGCCCGGGTGCTGTTTCAGACCGACACACATCCCTGCACCAGAGAACTTTTCCTTCTTAAACCCATTTCTCTCCTAAACCTGCCTTTGCTGAGTTCTCTTTTAGGCAGGATGATTCATCTAGCGGCCTTTTGTTTATCAGACCGGCCTGGGCCCCGGCTTTGTGCACCCACCTGAACGCTTTGATAGTGATTGCAACCACCCGTGGAGGCACACCACGCACACACGTAACACACCACGTCTTGCTGATGGGTTCCTCCAGCCTTCCCCGACCAGTGTGAATCTAGAGGCCCTTGGAACCCATCCCTGGGTGCCCCTAACAGACAGGTCCTCAGCCGCACCCTCTATGTTGCCATACCTGCTGTGACGCGTGTCCCTCTCCTGCAGGGTGTCGCAGTCCCTTCTCTGTGACATCCCTCCCTGGCAGGCATCTGGTCCAGGGGTTGTCACGGTCATGTGGGGGCCGAGAGAGCAGCCTTGGCCACATCCCTCGCCCCTCATGGGTGCCTTGTCGGAAGCCCTGGGAGCACAGCACAGCAGCAGCTTTGGCGCGGGCTCTGGGACACCCAGGGCCTGCCTCTGTGCTGGCCACCCCAAGGCGCTGGGCTCAGCAAACAATAAGACTCGGGAAAATCACCTGTGCTGGGAGCTGGGTGGACTCTCAAGAAACATTGATTTTCGTCAAACCTAAGTCATGACCAACAGCATGGTGCACCACTGTTTCAGATACTGCCAGAAAGAAACACCTGACAGTTAAACTATGGCATGTATTTGATTTTAAGCTGTGTCCTGATTTGAGAATTGTTAAAATACCAAAAGAAGTGTGTTTTAGAATCGATGAAATACTGTCCAAGGCACCGTGTCTCCTTCTAAAGAGCCATGAACTTCCTGGGGAGGAAACGCACACGCAACTGGCCCCAGTGTCTGACTGACCCTCAGAGGAGTCACAGGGATTCGGGTGTTTTAGGAGTTGACAGTGGGCAGTGGCTGTCATTGGCTGGACCTGATTGGACCAACGTCATCTAGGTGGAGTTGAGCAAAGTCATTGAGAAGAGAGAGGAGTATAAACACAGGGAGAACAAGGGCAGTAAAAGGTAGAAAGGTGCCCAGACTGGGAAACTAGGATATGATTAGGTGGGAAAGGCAATCTTATTTCCAGACTATGATCAGCCCTAAGGAGTTTGATTTTATTCTTTGAGCAGTGGAGAGCCATAGAAAGTTCTATAGCAGGGGAGAGAGGCACACCAAACAGTACTTTAGGAATATTCATCTGGCAGTGAATGCAGGATCTAGAGAAGGAACAGACTACAGGCAGGAGACTGTTTAAGACACAATATCAGAAGTCCAGGTATGCAGCAAAGAGAAGAATAGCAGGGTGAGATGAAAAGGAAGAGACGAAGGGAAACTTGCACAGAAAAAGTAAACAAGCAGGACTTGTTCAGGAAGAGGGACGCATCAAGACTACATGCAAATGTTTAAGTCTGGACAGCTACAGATGCATTGCCAGAGAGACTCAGAAGCCCTACTGATCTTGTCAAAGGAATACGAAAGTGAGCCCTGTACTTTCCAGGTGACAAGGCACCAAGGGCACTGGCGCTGAGGACCCATTATGGTTGTCACAGCGTCCTCCTCTCTCAGTGGTGTTAGTGACTCTGCATCTGTAGTTACACCGCACTGGGGAATGAAAGCACATCCTATTGTTATAAATATCTTAGGCATTTCACAAACAGTCTCATTTGGTTTTGCAACTTCCCTGTGTAGTAAAGCAAGGGCGAGTTCCACTCGACGTGCAGCAAGAAATCAAATGACCTTTATAAAACTCCCATAAGTCAGCAGTAAATCTGGGAATAAATCCAAGGTTTTCCGATTCAGTGTTTGTATGTGTGTGTGTATGTTTGCTCTAGACCTTGCTACCTTCAGTAAAATGGAACAAAGTACTGTATCAACATTAAGCACTTTGTGAATTCTAGGTAATGACCCTGCTTCTCCGCTCAGCCTGGGAGAGACGATCTGTTCTCTGCTCGTGGGGGGAGAATCTCCCTGTGGATTCTACGCTGTCTCCTCCCCAGTGCTGGCGGAGACGCATGGGCTGCGCTGCTGTGACCGCACAGCCCTGGGCTCTTAGCCCGTTAGTCGGGAAGGCTCTCAGAGAAAGCACTACTTCTTGAAGTCAAGGTCCAGGGAAAACAGTGTTAGTAAGTAGTTTTTTCCTTCTTGTCCCCCAAATGGAACTGTGTGTTCAAGGGGTAAGTCCGGTTCTGTTGTCTGCTCATGATGGGCTCTGAAGTTTGTCCATCAGTGAATAAATAAACGATCAGGAACCTTCACTCCGATAGAGCCCAGGCCGTGATCTAGAGGGTGGAGGTGCCACAGGGGACACAGCCAAGTCTCTGTCCTCAGGAACGTTCAAGAAGAGGGAGAGAGACCGACGTAAGTAAACCTGTAAAGAGGATCGTGGCAGGCACAGACAGGGCTTGAAGAAGACGCGTGGAAGCCTGGCACCGACACGCCTTAGCTGTGGTGGTCGAGAAGGGCCCCTGCGAAGAGACCAGAGCAAAGGGGACGGGGACGGCAATGCCGGGGAAGCACTGGGAGCAGAGCAAAGACCAAACTGCTTCCCGTGGACAGAGCCAGGCACCGGGCCTGGTCTAGTGAGCCGCAGCTGCCTTTCTCCTCTGTTCCCTGTCCGAGCTTCAGGACCCTAATCTGTCAGGTGGAGATAACAAACTTTTACCAAGATTCAAATGAAAACAATGTTAGCTTTGCGCAGTGGCAGTATCATAGCCAATGAGGTTTATCCGAGGCGCGATTATTGCTAATTGAAAACTTTTCTCAAAAGAAAACAATGCATGTGAAAATAATCTGTGAATCGGAAAGTACTACCAAAATAATAGCTGTTATTGTCCGAAGAGTTGCTCGATTAGCATCTGCCACAGGTGCATGTTGACGTCGGTTGTTCAGGAGCTCATTTAAATCAGAAAGCTGCCCTGTATAGGGCCACCCAAGGGGACAGGAGCTCTGTCCCCAACACAGGCCCTGAGGCCAGAACCAGTTTGACCTGAGCAAGAGACAGAGGGAAGGCCAAGATGGCAGTGGGGAGGGCAGGAAGTGGCAGTGTAGGGCTGGCCGTCCTCACAAAGAGTTTGCCTTCTCCTGCTGGGTGGCAGGGAGACCCGGTCTGACTTCCCCTGTGGAACAGCCGCCCCAGCAGCAGCATGTGGGGTGCCCTGTATTTTCAGGGGTATAAGCAGAAGCGGGGGCCCAGGAAGTGGTCCAGGGGCGACATGATGACCCAGGCCAGGGATGATGGTGACCTGGACTAAAGTTGTAGCATTAAAGATGGTGGAGCTAAGGAACAAGAGCACTTGATGAATTTTGGCTGAGAAATTGCATGGGGTTCATTTACTGAGTAGGGGGAAGGTTTGCAGGGAGCAGATTTAAGGGCATTCAGTAGTTCCCTTTGGGCCATGTTAAGTTTGAGATGCTTTTTGGCATCCAAGGGACAATGCCAAGCAGATGATTTGCAGTCCTGTCAGGTACAAGGTTTGGATTGGTGTTATATATTCTTGGTATCATCAGTGCAGAGATGGTAGATGAAGTCATAAGATCACTGCATTGGTTTCTTGTGACTGCCACGACAAAGCACACACACTGGGATATTTATTCTCTTGCAGCTCTGGAAGCTGGAAGTCCAAGATTAAGTGTCAACAGGACCACGCTCTCCCTGAAAGTCCTAGGGGAGAATCCCCCCTGGCCTTTTCAGCTTCTGGTCAATCCTTTGCATCTCTGGAATTCCTTGGCTCATAGCTGCATCGCTCCAATCTCTGCCTCCGCTGTCAAATGGCCT
The DNA here is from genome assembly GCA_008086735.1 of Cheirogaleus medius. NCBI lineage: Eukaryota > Metazoa > Chordata > Mammalia > Primates > Cheirogaleidae > Cheirogaleus > Cheirogaleus medius. The sequence goes on along the minus strand of VBSM01000865.1, from coordinate 4,722,999 downwards.
TTTCTTCCCTATCTGTCTACGTCCAAACTCCCTCTTCTTATAAGGACACCAGTCATTGGATTTAGGGCCCACCCTAATCTACTATGACCTCATCTTAACTTGATCACATCTGCAAAGCCCGTATTTCCAAATAAAGTTCTGGCAGACATGAATTTTGGAAGACACCACTTAACCCAGGGTAGTCACATAGGGAAAGTGTGTAGGTAGAGATGAAAGCTAAGTTCAAGTACAGGATGTTGGGATCCCAAAGTTTAGAGGACAGAGAGAGAAGAAGCTGTCTGGCAACACGCAGAATGTGGGAGCACTAACGCCGGGAGGATGACAGGTTCTCGTTTGATAGCACACATTGTATCTGCCAACTTTGGTGACATCATCAGCTGAGAGCTGGGAAGAGGACATTTTAGGGGAGTGAACTGGGAGGAAGAAGGTGGCAGCGGGCACATGTTTGAAATTGAGGTTCCAGAGGTGGGACAGGGTTTGGTTGTGACAAAGTCTTGTGAGTGGGTGGCTGGGGCAGGCAGGGCTGAGGAGGAGAAGGAACCACGAGGCCAAAGCAGCGCACAGAATCCAATAGTGCAAAAAGAAATATGGCTCGCAGCCCCCACCCCCCAATGGTGAAAGAAAAGGCAGAGGAAAGAAAGTCAACTCTCATTGCCAGGACTGAGGGGCCGAGATCCTAGAGGCTGGGGGAGTGAGCCCAACACTCTGTCCCCCTGCCAGGCTGCACGGCATTTGCTAGGTCCCACCTGCACGGGATGGCAAGAGGCCAGGAAACCACACAGAGAGCAGCTGCAAGGAGGCCCCGCAGGCTTCCAGCAGCCTCGCAGAGCTGGGAGGACAAGAAGCCAGAATTCTGCACCGGCCGGGAAGGAGGGGCCCAGGAGGCACCTACGCTTACTTGGAGGAAGGGCAGCTGGAAGTTCAGTGTGGGATGGGAATGACAGTGGGAATGAAGGAGCTAGACATTGACAGAAAGAGACAGTTAATAGAAACAGGGGCCCCGATAATTTACTGTCATCATAAAACCAGTGAAAATAGGCTCCCAGCCTAAGATTTCTAAGGCCCTGCCAACTCTTCACTTGCTTTATTATGATAGTTAAACTAAAATATAAAAACTTCACTGGGTAAGATTTCCTCAAGTGAATCAAGACTTTTCCAAGAAGTGATTTGTTATTTTTTTTATAGACAGGGTCTCTCACTCTGTCACTCAGGCTGCAGTGCAGCGGCGTGATCACAGGTCACTGCAGCGTCGAACTCCTGGCTCAAGAGATCCTCCTACCTCAGCCTCCAGAGTAGCTGGGACTACAGGCGCGTGCCATCATGCCTGGCTAATGCTTAAAAATTTTTTAGAGATGGGGTCTCACTACATTCTCCCAGGCTGTCCCAAAGGATCTGTTAAATATTGAACAATCAAGTATGTGTAGAAATTAGAGGTGAAGGCCAGTGCATTTGTCTTGGCCAAGGGGAATCTTCAGTCACAATTCCAGCTCTTGTCTCCTTCTGGTGACTCTGCCCTTTGTAATCTTAGACTCGTCGACTTGTCTTGAAAGAACTTAGCTTAACTTTTTTT
>VBSM01000865.1:4682272-4721329 GCA_008086735.1 Cheirogaleus medius | reverse complement strand
AATCCCACAAATATTCATCAAGCGCAAGTGCCTACCGTGTGCCGGGCAGCGTGCTGGGAGCTGGGGCTGCAGAGACGAAGGGTGTCACAGCCCAGGAGCGAGGTGGACAGACAGCAAACAAGGACAGCAGCGCCCAGTGGCAAGTACAAGGAGGGAAGTGAGGATGCGGCGCTCTGCAGCAGACCCGTCACCAAAGCGAAAGGCGTCAGGGCAGACAGCAGGGAACAACCCAAATGCTAAACAAGAGAATAGCTCATTGTGATAAAATGGCCATTTAAATTAATGTTTCTAGTGGCACAAAAAAAGTGTGCACAGTATGACTCTCGGTGAGAAAGGCCAGCTGTGAAGCTGACTCTAAGTCTGAGACCCCTTGTGCTCTTCATAAACAAAACTCTGCTGGCAGTCATCGGACATGCTGAGTGTCTCCTGTCTGTCTCTGCGGGTCCGCTGTCGGCCTCCTCCCTGCTCTGCGTCCAGGGGGCTGGCCTGGGTGGGCTTTGTCAGCGCATCTTGATCTCTGGCTCCTGGTTGGCTCGGACCAGTGGAAGGCACCACCCAGCGCGTGGGCCAAGGCAGGAGAGAGAAGTCGGGAATGTGTCCCCCATCTCCCTCCCTGTGGTGGCCTCGGCCCTGCTCCGTCCCCCGGCCACTGCTCTCAGCACCGACAGGCTTTGGAGGCTGTCCCCATCACCTCTCCAGGCTGCAGGAGCAAAGGTGCCCACTGTCACCAACTCCAGGGTCTGCATCGTCCACTGGGGCTCCCTGCACTCTGCCCGCAGCCTTGTAAACAGGCTTTTATCAATCTCTCCTTGGATTACCTGAATGGTGGATGCCAACCCTCTCCTCCTGGAACCCTGACAAATGTACATCTGGTCTGTGGGATCGTGGGTCACTCTGTTGTTCTCTCGTGTGTGTCGCTAGTTTTCTATAGCAATCACCTTTGGGGGGTGTGGCCAGCTCATGACTCCTCGTTTTCTCTAAGAGCCATCCCCAAATTGTAGAGGTGGGCCCAGCCCCATGTTTGCACTAAGTGACTGTCACTGACTAGGCTGGAGTGGAGACCAAAGGTCACCTGAGCAGCCACATGCTCTCTCTCAATGCCCAGTCAGGATGGAGAAGGCCTGGCCAGGTTAGTGCGTAGGTGTTCTGTGGACAGAGAGAGGGACAAAGCCAGACCAGAGTGGAGTAAAGAGAGAAGCAGACCAAGAGGTGTCCTTGGACCCTTAGACCCTTGTTTTGTCAGAGATGCCCTCATGACCTTTTCCTCCAAATTAAGACAACGGTATACATACTGTCATGCCATCAGCTTCATACCTCACTACATTGAGAACTTTCTTCCTAGTCATTAAATGTGCTTTTACAATATAATTTCTACTGATTATAAAGTTTTGCATTGCATGGATATTATCATGATTTATGTCTTTTAAAAGTTTCTCCTAGAATATTGCCTGGGATCAGAATCAAATATATTGGTCTATATTTTGTGGAAATACCTGCCCCTCTTTGGAACTCAGGGCCATAGTTGCTTGTCTTTCTTCTTCTTGCGCTTTTGCTAACTTCCAGCATTCTTATGCACATCATACCTTCATCAGTGTCTTCTGTATACACTACTTTCCTCACCCTCTGAAATATAATTTCTTCAAATCAGACAGTCATGCAACCTCCTCAATAAAGATTCACATTGGTCGCCCTAGCTCTGTGCTAGATCCGTGTTACGGCATTAATCATCACAGCATGGTCTTGTGTAACCTTCAGAATGATCCGTGCGCTGGTTTCTATTATCTCCCCTCAGAGCAGGATGGTCTCAGAGGGTGAGTCTTGTCTTCCTGTGTTAAAGTAGCAGGTCAGGGCTGGGTCGAGCAAACCCCGGTGCTTCTGACTCAAAGAGGATGCATAACACAGCCGTCCTCGGCCTGACGTTTGTCCTGCCCTTCATGGTTTGAAGACAATGGTCCTTGATAGAACAGAAGCCAAATGAGAGTTCAGCAGCTCTGGTTTTTCATCTGTTAAATTTCACCATCTGTCCCAAGCAGGGAGTCTCTTTCTTGTTCTGGTTTCTCTGAGCATGACTAAGATCTATTTAAAAAGTTGACCCAGCATGATTTGTGAGCTTTAGTTCAGGACAGCTTTTGGCTTTCATGACGCAGTTCAGCCTCCACCCCTCTTTTCTATGTGTCCCAGGTTATGACCAGTTTAGCAGCAGTTGAGGATGTGGGTTTGAAGTTTGAATCTTGGCAACATACCAGTCACTTACCAGCTTGGTGAACTCAAGTGACTCTGTCTCTCTGTGCCTCAGTTTCCTCAGGTGAACATCACCCTTCCTGTTTTCCAAGCCTCTGTGTAGTCCCTCCCACTCTGCGTCGGGGCTGGCCCTGTGACTCAGTTTACTAACAGAAAGCAGTGGAAGTAATGCAGTCCCACTTCCAGTTTAGGCCACAAGAAGACCTGGTGGCCTCTGCTTTTGTGCTTTGGTGGAAGAAGTCTGGCTGCCTGGCTAGCAAACCCAGGGGAAGAAGGTGTATGGCGAGGGTATAGGAGACCCAGCCTCCACCTGTCCCCGCCAGGTCCCCAGACACAGGTGAGCCATGCCAGCCTCCAGGTGGCTGAAGCCTCAGTGCACGCCATGTGGGATAGAAGAACTGAATCTAGTCAACCCACAGACTCCTGGAGCTAATTGAATGGCTGTTGTTTTAAGCCACTGAAATTTGGGATGGTTTTTAAGCAGCAATAGATATTGAAACATTGCTAAATGGTGGGATAAACTAATGTTTATGGTGCTTAGCCAGGTGCCTAGCACATGACAAGAGATCAATATACGGAAGCTACTCTTATTTGACTTTGTCAAAGCTATGTGTGGATTGAAAGCTCCCTTGAGACTAATTCTTGGAACACAGACTTTTGACAGAAAGGTCTTGAGCAATCTGAATCGTCACTCCATCCTCCCTTGGTACCATGACCAGAGGGGAGTTACTCTCCATTCATTCTCCACTTAAAGATATTAAATTGGCATCCAGGGAAGTACAGGTAGATCTGGGGCTGAACCCGCTACCATGACAGTCTTTTGACATCTCTGTTGCCTCTACTAAGTTAGTGCTGGGCCTTCCATGGCTTCTTCCAAGAAGCCAGGAGCTTTTTGTTTTATTGGCTGTGAGCCCTTGGGAAGACGACCCTCTCTTGTGAGACAGGTGTGCTTTCCCACGGGAGCTGAAGAAGGTGCAGCTTGCCTTGCCTGTGTGGAGGGAGTGGGCTGGAGGGTCTCCACGCTTCAGCCCACCCGTTTGCTTCACAAAGCATTTCCCCCAGATCAGTAAGATTGGTTGTTCCATCACCTGAGAACTGGGTAAAGGAGAAGGTGGAGCTGGGAGGCCTAATCCAACATGGCCAGGGCACACCGGGAGTGGGGACAGAGACTCACCCCAGGAAGGAGCTGGGGCACTGCCCTCCATCTGGGGACACTGGATCTGACCTGTGTCACATTCCTAGAACTGTCCCCTCACATGCAGGAGTCAGGATAAATCATATTGTAGTCATGCAAAATTATTTGATAATTATAAAGATGAAACTACACTTTTGCAGTGACAGTTTGCAATGGAATGCTATTTTCATATTTAGAGCATCACTGTCTTAGATTATTAACCCTGTACATTGAGACTTTGGGGCACTGTAGTGGAGTGATGGGCTGTTTTATTTTTCACGAGCTAACGAGAAAAGAGCAGCATCAGTCCTAATGTATAAATAAAGGTTTGCAGCAAGTAAAGCCAATGACATTAATTGGTGCCGCTGAGCAAACCCAGGTTTTACAGCAATTTGGATATTTTAACATGAAGACAAAGTGAAAACAACAATAAGAAAACCTGAGTTATGGTCAGATCATTCTGGAAATTGCACAAATATATCATTTCCAGCACGCATTGGTTTCCTTCAACAGCCTATGCTGACCCTAGGATCATGTTTTTTCTTTCTGCAGGCATCAATAACCAATTTTAGCATTCATTTCTTGTACCTGAGCCTGGTAGTATTAAATTAGATATTTCTTGAATGTAGATTTCAACATTGCCCCAGTGCTAACTTCATGTAAGCAACAAATTTTACTGTTTGAAATAACAGCCTGTTTAAACAGGCATTTCAGATTGCTTGCTGGCAGAATTTGGTTAAACATGAGGTGTGACGAATCACACAGCTAACAAAGCCCTTACGTTAATCATGACATTTGGTACAATACACTGATATGAAAAGACATTCTCTACATTATTAGTGAAGCCAGAAATACTATAGAGGATTAAATATTAAACCAGACCTAAGACTGTAGTTTTTTCTATTAAAATAAACATTAGATATTTTCTTTCTGCCAAGAGCATCATCCCTCATATTAAATTAATGCAGTCCTATAATGTCTTGAGAGTTAGTTTGTAAACTTGTTTCCCTAGTTGAGTAAATACAAGGAGTTCAAACTTTCATACAGTTAAAGTACTTTGCAAATTTGTGTAAAGTACTATTACGAGAAAAACAATGTAATTCTACGCCAGGGCAATGTGGCTGGCCATCCTCAGGAGGGGTGGATGTGGGGAGATGGCCAGGGGTGTGCGGTGACAGCACCCCCAGGTCAGTGCACACGTTCCTGGGGAGCTTCAAAGGCTGCCAGGGAGAATGTGTGTGCCACCCTGTCAGGGCAAGGGACTCTGGGATTCCAGGGGTTCTTCTGGACGGGGCTGAGACCCAAAGCCCAGTGTTGTCATCCTTGCCATCATCTTCTAGCCCGGGTCCTGTCCTTCCTCACACCAGCTGGGGAGCCCGGAGTGGCTGTTAGACAAGAGGGCTCACAGGAGCAAACGTCGCTGGGATTTGGGGCCAAAACCACTTCTTTCTCCTAAAGAACTAAGACAGGAATAGACAATGGCACAGGTATAGTCTTTTTCGTTTCCAATTTGTCACAGCTACCAGGAATAGCGTATAAAGCTCACAGACAAGAACCACCTTTCCTCGGTTCCCGATAAAGTATCTAGTCCCCTCTGTTTTCATTCGTCCATTCATTCATTCAGCAAAATTTATTGAGGCGCAGGCTCTCAGCCCCGCGGGTTCCCGAGGGGTAGGGGGCTCAGGTGCCGTCCTAGAGGGGCCACAGTCCTCCAGGGAGGCAGACCAGGAACGCGGACCCTGCGCAATGGCCGAGAAGGGACAGCTGGCCTGGATCTTGAAGGAGGAGTTGTGGGCATGGCTGGGATAGGAGGGCAAAGGGCACGAGGGCAGAGAGGCGCTGAGCGGTGCAGGCGCTGGCGCGGGGGGGGGGGGGGGGGGGGGGGGGGGGGGGGGGCAGGTGCCCCGGGTTAGGGCAGGTGGCGCGGGGCGGGGCAGGCAGGCGGGGGCGCGCGGCTCAGAGGAGGGGTCTCCCGAGGCAGGGGCGGGAAGCGGAAGGGGACAGGTTAAGGCGCCGCCAGCTCTCAATCTGCAGGCAGAGAGAGAGGCGAGGGACTTCAGGTAGGGGAGTGACATTCTGGGAAGGTAACCCTGGCAACAAAGCGGAGGATGCAATTAACAGGCAGCAGTCCCTCCGGGGCTGTCGAAATACTCCCAGTGCGATGCGGAAGGGGACGCGGGCCTGCGCAGGAGGCCGTCTGCGCGCCACTCCTGAGGCGGTGCCCGCAGGGCTTCACGACTCACTGGGTTGGGGGAAAGGAGAGGAAAACATTAAGAATGACGCCAAGGTTTCTACCCTTAAAAACCAGGTTGATGCTGGCATAGCGGGGGATTAGAGACGGGAAGAGGTTCTGAATGGGAAGGGAAAAGAGAGTAAGCTGAGTTTGTCCCTGTTGAGCTCATAGCAAGAATATATGCAGCGAATAGGCGGTGTGGAGTGTGAGAGCATGAAGACACCGGAATGTGGGCTCGCGTCATCAGCACAAATACGACGCGCTGCGGTGGGTTTGGGACACGCAGCTAGCACGGCGACGGCACGTACGCAGGACGCAGGACGCGCGCCCCTCTCTGCCCCTCTGCGCAGTGGCCTTGCCGTCCCCCCCGCGCTCTCCCGCAGAGCCAGATGCTCCCGGGTCGAAGGGAAGGAATTTCTGAGGGTAGGGGTGGGTAACAGAGTCCAGTGCTGCAGCAAAACCAAACAGGATGACGTCTGAACCAGGCTGGGGGGGCTTGGCATTTGGGAAGGCATTAATATTTTCTTGCCTCTCTTGCAGAAACTATTTTTCGTCGTTTTAACATGATGTTTATATTTTCTTTCATGAAAGTAACTTGAAAATTACAGAATAACACATAATAATAGTCACCTGTAATTTCACCATAACTGGCAATATTTTGGTACATTTATTTCCGATCTTCTTTCCTGTGCATCTATAGCTATATGTCCTTGCATAGTTGCAGTCATACTACTATATACACAATTTGTGTCCTGGTTGTTCGTTTAATATTATATCATTTCCAATTATTTGTTTTCCTTTTTACTGTTAAGCGTGTGAGCAGTTTCCAAATTTTGCTGTTAAAATAATGGCTGCAATAAATTCTTTTAAAGCATAATCTTTCTTTAAATTGTAATATTTACTTAGAATAGATTTCTAGGAGTGGTCAAAATATTTAAACACTTTAAGACTCTTGATATAATAAAATGCTTTTCAGAAACATACTAATTGGCACTCCCAGCAGCAGAGTATAAAAGTATTTAAATGATGGCTCAATTTTTTTCTGTCCTGGTTTTTTTTCTTAAATTGGTGAAAATCCTTTTTGGAAACCAGATTATAATATAATATAAATATATGTATTGATATATAAACATACACAGACCTACACATATATTTGTATATGTACATATGGGTATACATATATATACATATAAATACCTTTCTCTGAATACTCCTAATGATCTGGGCACCGACATAAATGCAAAAGGCTTTTATCACCCCTTCTATAGGATAGTGATAATGAAACCAATTCCTTCTCTCTTGCTTAGGGGAAGGGAAGAAGAAACTAACATTTATGAAGCACATTTTGGTATACTGTTGAGTTCTTAAGAATGAATCAACAAATGAGCCACTTTAGTAGGACTTATTTCATCCTTAGAGCAACTGGCACATGATATAACATTTATCCCAGTTTTACAGAGGAAGGAAACTGAGGTTAATGATGGTAATTAGCTTGCCCAAGGCTGTGTAATTAGTAGGCAGTGAAACCAGAATGTTCACACCCACCCCTGTCTTCTTTCAAAGTCTGTGCTTTATTTCCTGTGAACCACATTGCAGAGAGATAGAGATTCTTGAATGGCCAGACCTTTTCTTGGTTCTTTCAAAGGATGCCATAGAGGGGTGGAACCTGCTGTTTTCTAAGACTCACTCCTGGTTTCTGGTTAATTAGGTGTTGAGAGAAGACCCCCAACCCTCAGAAGGAAGTCCATTCTCCAAAGGTATCCAGAACACTGCCCCTCCTCTTTGGGCATTTGTCGGACGTTTGGACAAAGCTAGCTCTCCGTTCATGTTTATTATATGATTGTGTAATAAACACCATTTACTAGTGAATTGGGCTACTGACAGCCTTTCCCTGAGAATTCTGGAGGACTGAATGTATAGTGTGACAAGAAAAACAGCATCCTGGAAATTCGAAAAAAAAAAAAAGAAAAAAAGAAAAACAGCATCCTAGGAAGCTACCCAGGGGAGCCACCCAGAGCACCCACCACAGGTACCAAATGACGCCTGTGGGTCTCTCGCGTGTTTACTTGCACTCTTGACTCCATTTCATCTTGCTGCTGTGTATTATTTACTCTGCAAACAATTGGTTAAATTGTATTTTTTATAGTTTATCACTGCACCCTGTCATGTGCCCTCTTTGAGCAGGCAGTTGCCCTGTAGGTCTTGGATCCTGCAGAAAGGCACCCGCTGGGTGCTGAGCGTCTGGCAACACCTGGTTTCCATAGCGCTCCCAGCAAAGCTTCCTAGGATGCTGTTTTTCTTGTTATACTGCACATTTGGTTGCTGAATTGTTCTAGATCCCCCTCTTGTGGGCCATCTATGAAATAAAACACACTGATTATTTTTAATCGCTGTGATGAAGAATACTATAGGTTATAAGGAATCAATTTCTGTGAATCCTACGAGTTGAATAGGACCATTGTTTTTCTTAAGAAATAGTACAAACTTATAAAATGTATGTAGAGAATAATATAAAAATACCCATGCACCCACGAATCAGTTTTATCAAATCTTAACATTTTGCCCCATATTTACTTTAGATCCTTTAAAAAAGTAAAATAGATAACAGTTGCAGGTCCCTGTGTACCCTCCCTCATTCCACACTCCCTCTCCCTAAGGCGATCATTATTCTGAACTTCTGTATTACTTCTGTACGTATTTTTATACTTCTTTACATATATGTATGTCAAAGCAATCCAAACTATTCTATTTGTTTTAAACTTCAGGAGAGGATATTATCTCACTGCATGTATTCTTTTGCAATCTGCTTTTCTCCATCACTTTTATGCTTTTGAAGTTTACCCTGTGGTTCTGTTTCACTCATTTGCCTCATCTGTGTGCTGTTGATTGTACAAATACCACAATATAATTACCTTGGTCTGGGACATTTAGGTAGTTTCAATTTTTCCTCCTAACAAACAATGCTATGACGAACATTCTTGGGCTTGCCTCGTTGTACATACGTGGGAATCTCTCCAGGCTATATCCTAAGAGTGGACTGCTGGGGCATCATGTTTGGCTTCTTCAACTTTACTACCTATTTGCAAGGTGCTCACAAAGGATTGTCCTGCGGTCCTTCCCCACCATCCTGCAGAGCTCTCCCCTTCCTTCCCTGTCGCCTGCCCTGCTGCGGGGCAGCCGGCTAGAAGAAACCACAGCCACCATTAGTTGAGCCCTCACTATGTGCCACACACCAGGTTACATGGATTGTGCAGATTTTCTTGTTTAAAAATGACGATGAACTTGGCAAGCCCGTTTTGCGGAGAAGCGGAGGAGTCCAGGAGTCTGCCCAAGGCCACACAGATAAGAAGCTGCCCGCAGAACAGAACTGAAACCCTGGCAGCCCTGCCTGTCCGACGCACTGGGCTGTGAAGGTCCTTAAAGACTCACCTGCGCAATGCCAGGCTGGGGGAGGACGCACCTTCCTAGAGCAGCCAGGCTGCTGAGAGCAGAGCGAAAATGAGGAGAAAGAAGGAATAGGCCACTTACTATTTTTAATTATGAAAGTCATTATACATGCAAAAGAGTATATTAACATTAAAAGTGTATTTAGCATTAATGTGCAAATAAAGAAAAATCACAAAATGAACAGGTGGGAAGGGAGTGAAAGACATGGAAGCTAAAGGTATCTAGAGATCTTAGAAAAAAAAGACTTTGGTGTTAGTAAATAGCATTGGAAAACTTTATATTAATTATTTTTAAAACATGTATTAGTTTTCCTTTCAATTGCTCAGACTCGGTGAATGTTTTATGCTAGCGCTGGAGCCTAACCCTGCTTCACTCTGTACTGGGGATGGCGGACCTATATGTGGCATGGCGGGACAGAGGGGCAGAGAGGAGTGGATAAACGAGCTGGGATGGGTATCTAACTGGAAACAAAAAGAAAATGGAAGAGTGGGGGAGGAAAGGAGAGAGAAACGGAAACGCATGGTGCAGTTGTTCTCCCTGCTCAGCCCCCGAAAGGAGCTGTGACATGCTCTGAGCTCCCCATGGAGCTGCCTGTTCACTCTGATTTGACCAGAGTCGGGTTTGACCAGGACACTTTGCTTTTATTTCCCCCCTTTTATTATTAAGAGAAGGATTTAAGTAACCCAAAAATCAACAGAACCTGATATACCACCTAAGGTTGAATATCTGCTTGAATTACAGAAGAAAGGTAGGAGAGTGTTTGTATTGTTTTTACTGAGACAAAGATGCGTAGGCTGTATCTTAGAGCTGTTCGTGTTTACTGTACTCGGAAAGGAAATGACTTCTAAAATAGAGTAGTCAGAGCAAACCAGAAGTGAAAGTTAAAGTCAAGAGGAAGCAAAAGTGTTGATATGGAAGTGAAACTGCTTTTTAAAAAGCACATCAAGAGCATAGCTGATAAAGCGGGTAGTTTTCTTAGCATGAGTCAAAGGATACAGCTCATCTTATGGGCATCTGTGCACTGAAAATATACTCAATACATTGATCTTGACTTTGCTAAAACGTGCAAAGGGGAAAGGAGTCTGTTACGTCAAGACACCTCAATACCTTTAGTGTCATCAAAACTGGGTCATGTGCCTTGGCCTTGACTTACAGGTCACATTCCTCGCCTTTGAGCCTGTCATTTCCCCACTTAGAATGCCTTTTGCTACTCAAATTTCCCATCAGAATTTTAACCATCCAATGAAGGACTTTGAAAAACCTACTTACATGTATTATGGAAAAACACAGATTCACGAAATGCTAAGTCAAACTTGCCAACTAGGAATTCAGATACAATACAAACCCAAGGACAAATAGACCAGAGGGACAGAATAGGAAGCTCGGAGGGAGACTTGCACATGGTGGTCACAACAGAGGCGGCCCAGACGTCAGTGGGCAGAGTGAGCTATTCGCAGGTATTGGCAGGTGTTTCGGTGAGTGGGGGAAACCCTATGTCACATACAAAGGACTACTCAGGATGGATTCAGGACTGATATGAACAGCAAAGTAAGTTAACAGGAGGTGAATTTCTTTGTGATCCAAGGGTAAGGAAGGACATCTTAAATAGAACTTTAAAGCATAGCCAGAAGGCAAAAAAAAAATTAACAATGATTATATTACATCAAAATTGAAGATTTCTGAAGGGCTCGCTGACAAAAGTTAATATATAAACAGAGGACAGAATGAGAGAACACACTTGCAATATCCCGAGCTGACAAGTAATTAGTTCCTAGAAAATTCTAAGAGCTCGTGCAAAGAATGAAGAAAAAGACAGCAACTGGAAAAACAAAGATAAGACACCCATAGGCAAGTCACAGAAAACACCCTGAAGAATACCAAGCATGAAGGAAAGCCTAGGGTCATCAGAAATCAGAGAAATGCAGATTAAAACCATGTTCCTTTTCGTCTATCAGTTGCTGGGTCCCTGCCAGAGCAGCCTGGACAGAGGGCTGGAGCCTGGCCCGGGACAGCCTGCGGGCAGCACCGCCAGCACCCGAGCAAGTGTCCCTTCTGTCTCAGAAGGGCTCCTTTCTTGGGAGTCTCTATTTGCCAAATTGGAAACTACAGTAGTGAGTTAGAAGGTGAAGAAAGCCGTGAGGCAAAGCCAGCGGACGAGCCCAAAGGGCAGCTAAAGCCTCCAGGGGCGTAGGTGAAAGCCACAGGCCCTGGGAGGCGAGTTGGCGCAGTGAGGAGATGGGCCACATGGCCCAGGAAGGGTGAGCCAGCAGCTTTGCAGCTCCTAGTCCTGGGCGGCTTGGGTGCTTCTCAGTTCTGTTCTTGGATTTGTTATGTAATTTTGCTGAATATCCTTCGAGAAACCCTCCTATCTCCCACCCCATACAGATACACTCCCTTTATTTGAGTTAGCTTAGTGCATCCCTTTTCCTTGCTCTCTCAAAGCCACAAGAATCGAACGGCAAAAATGCGGGACTGGCATTGGGGCGGAGCAGGAGCTTGTCACTCGTAGTTACTGGAGCAAGGCCTTTAAATGCTGCAGAACGGCGATTCAAAGACTTTCAATACCTAGGCAATCAGAGATGTTTTCAGACTTGTGACATCTAAATAAATAAATGTTGTATCTAGATGAATATTTATATTTATTTATGTCTACATAAATGTTTTACCTCCCACCACCCTTTCTCAGATTCTTGGGTATATGTAGCACCCAAAGTTTGGAGTAAGTTAAACAGGCAGAAGTCAAGATCCAGGGACAAGGAAGTCCAACATGGGAGAGGGCAGAGGGCTGGTGGGGAAGGGAGATTCTGAGTAACACCCGGGCATCCGACATCCGGACATCCAGATGGGATGTTTCCAAAGAGAAGAAAGGAAGGAGAAGGAGACAGAGGAAGAGGAGAAAGAGAAAAGAAAAGAGGAGGACCGCCTCGTCTCATAGTCCCTGTGTTCACCATTTCTGTTCTTATCCAGGGTTTTGTTTGTTTAGCTCCAGGCTTGACCTTCCAGAGGTAATTAGTCCGTGGAAGGGACTGGTTGGACCTGGGAAGGCCATCGGTGATGTTCTGTATGACTGAGATATTTTTACTGGCAGTTTAGTTAATCTTTAGGATTAAACAGTTGGATAATTCAGAATACAAAGCATGACCTTGGCAAAGCTAAGGTCCTCCTCCACCGGCCCCCAGTAAAATGACCACAGGAGGTCAAAATGATCCCCAAGGTCTCTTCCAGCCTGGGTATTATTTTATTTTAAGTGAAATCTATAAAAGATTCAGGAAAAAAAGATAAAGCAATTATTTTAGAAAAATGTTAGTGGAGGATGGAAATTCATCCTAGCTTCCACTGAGATTCCATTAAATCAGACTAAAGCAAAGCAATGATCAGAGACACAGAAGATCTTTTGGGTTTATTTGATTCATTTGGCCACATCCCACCAGCCCAGATCCCAGTAGCTGAGGTCTTGTATTTGCTTTTAGTACATTTCATGTTGAGAACAATCCCAAGAGCTTACGCATCTCTCCAATCCACTTCCTTCATTTGTCTGATTTCCCAAGATGCTGCCTGAAAAGATTATTAGTTGGCATGTGAACTAAGCTACCAACACCAAAAGTTTCCAAATAGACTGTTTCTCATTAAGTCATTAATATTTTGAATAACTAACCTGGGGCCCTAGAGTTTATGTAATTTCCATCGTTAGAGCATCTTCATTCAGCAGATGTTTTTGTCATCCCAGAACCAAAGTTGTCTGGCTGTTTAGTAATTGAAGACAAAACTGACCATTCACTCAAGAGGCCACTGATTAATATCTGAAAAAAAAAAAAAAAGCAATTTTGGTTTTGGGTATTAATTATCCACAGGAACTGGCCTCAAATCCATTTATGGGAATTGAACCAAAGAATTTGCCTTGAAAAAAATGCCTTTTTCTTTTTTGAAGACATGAGCAGCTCTAGCACAGGACCGTGGGGTCTGTGTCCCCACTGTAGTCTAGTACAGGGCTCAGTACACAGTGTCATTAGCTGGTTCACCCAGATATCACATAGGAGGTGCCTAAAGGCGAAAAACAGTATCTTCCCCTCTTCCCAAATATTCACATTTTACCATTGTTTACAAACTCCTCTTTCTGGTCCTTAGTGTCATAACCTTCAGTCAAATAAAACGCTGGCTCAGAGTAAGAGCCATCAGCACAAGTTCCGTCCAGCAAGGTGGGTCTCTCTGGGAGCTGGCCGGGGCAGACCTGCCTGGCCTTTATTTCCCAATTCTCCCCACCCCACTTCCCCAGCCCTGGGCCCACACTTTGAGAAATCGAGCCATTAATTTCTAATGGGAGCCTCTCAAACTATTACTACAACCCTGTTTATGAGTTTCCAGGGAGAACAGCCCACCTGCATGGGAAAGGTTTACCACATGGTTATGGGAAAAATGTTGCTTGTACCGTGAGATGATCAGATCCCAGCCGACGGATGGCAATGGAGTGTTGGAATGGTGGTGTAACCAGAGTAGGTGGGAACTGGATTCTTCCAAGGAGTTTTTAAGATAAGGAAGAGTGCAGGTTGGCAAGGTTGATGACTACCGCATGGAGGAACTTGGAGATAAGAAGGGTGTGTTGGGAACGTCAGAAGGTCTGTAGGCCTTGCTCGCTGGAGCAAAGAATCAGAATGAGCTGGAATGTTTGCGTAAGTGAGCCCCCTGGGCTGGTTGGAGAGAACCAGGACTACGACTAAGGTCACTTTATTAACTTTTAATTTCTTTATTTTTTCCTCCTCCTTCCTTTTGTTTCCTTTTTCTCCCTAAAGATATTCACATTTTGGCATCACTTACCAATTCCTTTGTCTTGCCCTGAGTGTTATTTGAGAATTTATCTAGCAAATGTCTATTAGCACCTATCACGTATCAGGTACAGTGTCGTGGAGCATGGCTTAAAACAATAGAAATTTATTCCTCATGGTTCTGGGGGCTAGAGGTTGACATCAAGTTGTCAGCCAGGCTCTGTCTCTCTGAGATTCTGGGCAGAATCCTTCCTTGCCACTTCCTTTCTGGGGCTGCTGGTGACCGGTGGCATTCTGTGGTCTGTGGACACATCACTCCAGTCTCTGCCCACCGTCACGTGGCACTGTCTTTGTGTGTCTCCCTTCACATGTGAAGACAAGACCCATACGGGGCTGGGGTCCTGCCCTCCAACAGCTAATAACCCTCAAAGATGCTCAGGTGTTTTGCAACAGTTGGAAAATTTCACACCCAAGTGTGGTCGACCGCTTTCTTTTAACTTGCGCTCCCCATTTCTGCTCCTCTGCCCTTTGTTTGTTGAGAGTGGCGCTTTTTTTCTTGAGAAGACACAGGACAGAAGGAGGTTTTCCTGGCTCACAGTTTGAAGTTAGATCTATCTTAGCAAAACGATGCCCTTCCCTGTCATGTGTGCTCCTTTCCCTTCTCAGTCTGACTGAGAACAAAGCTCGGGTCTGCTTTGTTTCTCCCTGTAATTGTTTAATTAGAATCAACTAGGATGAAATTTGCCTGCTACTTTGAGAGAAAATGTACCATTTCAGCTTCGTAATTTCCTTTTAGCCACACAAGGAAAGTTCCAGGCTTTGGGGTCACTCCCATGAAACTGACCTCCAAGGTGCGAGTGTCCCTACTCTCCCCGTCCCACATTCCCTGCCCTCAGTGATTTTTATCTTCATCCCCCCTCGACCTCCTCCATCGACTCCTAGCAGCTCCTGCTTTGTGTCACGACCTCGTCCTATGCCTTGTGTTGCAGACGTTGTCCTCGCCCCTTATGAAGCAGTTCTGGCCAGGGTGAATGGTCCAGTGCTCTCTCCCGACGCCAGGCTGTGGCTGCTCAAGTCTGTCCCACACAGTTCAGCACTTCTTATCTTATCTTCCCCTAATTTCTTCACGATTATTCTGTCTCCTGGGCCACCCTGGGCAACACCCGTGTCTTACACGTCCTTTATGTCTACAGAAAAATAGTGAACCCCCAGCACATCCGCAGTGTCGCATTGCTTATTTTGCTTAACACCATTCATTTCTTTGTCTTTATCCTTTTCTTTCATGACTCCTATATTTGGGGTAGGCTGCACCCCTGTTCACAAGTACCCCAAACACAATGGAGCAGCAAAATGAGACTGTGCTTCCTGCTCACGAGACTACGCAGGGCGGATAGTCCCAGGTGCTGCCGATGGCCATCCAGGAAGCAGGCTGACGCGGGCTCTGCCATCTCGAGCCAGGAGTGTCTAGAATATAAGGCTGGATGGGGGAGAACTGGGTCACATGGGTATAGTCTTCTGTGACTCAGGGTTCACTTTCCTGGCGAGGGTCACTGGAGCCAGTCCAGCCACACTGTTGGGATGGCCCCTTTAAGCTTGGAGAAGACGACGGTCCACAGGAAATGAAGCGGAAGTGCCACACCTCCCTCGGGAGAATATCGAGGAAGGGCCAGGAAGCTCACGGAAGAGGACTTGTTAGAGTGGATTTATTGCGTAAGGCCAGAGAACTCACTGCCCAGCCATGCTCTGGGGTGATCCAGAGGATGCTACTTCATTAATGAAATAACAACAGGAGCGCACCTAAAGGAGGCGTTGGCATTTTTTTTTTTTTTTTGAGACAAAGTCTCATTCTGTTGCCCCGGCTAGAGTGAGTGCTGTGGCGTCAGCCTAGCTCACAGCAACCTCAGACTCCTGGGCTCAAGCGATCCTTCTGCCTCAGCCTCCTGAATAGCTGGGACTACAGGCATGCGCCACCATGCCCGGCTAACTTTTTTTCTATATATTTTTAGTTGGCCAATTAATTTCTTTCTATTTTTAGTAGAGACAGGGTCTTGCTCTTGCTCAGGCTGGTTTCGAACTCCTGACCTTGAGCGATCCTCCCACCTCGGCCTCTCAGAGTGCTATGCTAGGATTACAGGCATGAGCCACCGTGCCCGGCTGTTGGCATTTTTTAAAAGTTTGGTAGTGGCTGTCCTCTGTAGCCCAGAGACAGCAATAGAAGAATTGCTGTGGAACTATGTTCCTTAGCACCAGTGGAGATGACGGAATGGAGGCCAGGTTGTGGCGGCCACTAACCTGGCAAACACAAACTGAATGTAATTACCAGAATAGATAGAAAGGCCAAAGTGGTGACTAAGGCCACGTGTCAGTGAGTGCTCTCTGGTGACAGCTAATAGATCATTGCATTGCAAAAGGCACAATAGACAATCTATTAGGGTGTTAACTTGACTTTTATAATTAAAAAAAATTTTTTTAAGAGCTGGCAAGCTGAAGGTTGACACCAGCTATTCCAATGGCAAATCACGGTTCCTCGCCAAGTTTGCATATCCTAGAGCCAAGTTTCCACTGCTTAGTTCGAAGACCCAGAACTCATCTCTGCAAGGAAGGCTCGGTCTCCTTGACGACAGCCCCTGCAACGCTGCTGCAAGTACATACGGCACAGACTGTCCCGTTTTTCCCCAAAAGAACTTTAGCCATTTGTCAGGATGACTGAGCCCTAGGAAAAAGGGAATACGCTGACTTTTCAAAAATGGTTAAGTGTGGTTCTGTCCATAACTGTAGATATGGGATCTGACCCTGATTTCAGGGAATCCAAAACCTCATCATAATCCACCTATCTGGGGGGGAATTGCAGCGGCCAGGTGATAGGTGGAGTTTTACTTAAGTCTGCCTGACGGTGGGCTCGATGGACCCACAGATGTTCCTTGTGGTTATTTCTCTGGTTCCCACGTGTACAACTGGGATAGACATACCTAGCAGTTGGTAGCATCCTTATATTGGTTCCCTGTGTAAGAAGGACCATTATGAAAGGTCAGCTAAGAGGAAGCCCCTAAAACTTCCCACCCCCCTCCATCCTTCCAAGATAGTGAATCAGAAGCAATCCCACATTCCAGGAATAATTGCAGAGATTGCTAACACCAGCAAAGACTTAAAGGATGCAGGGGTAGAGGTCCCATCATAGCCCCATTCGGCGTCCTTGTGCGGCCCTTGTAAAACCCAAATGGACTGCAGCAAATGACAGTGACTGTCTTAAACTTAATCAAGCGGAAGCCCCAGTGGCGGATGTGCTATCTTCAGTGGAAAATATCTACAGGCCTCTGGCACTTAGCGTAGAGCTATATTGTTACAGAAAATTCATTCTCGTCTATCCTCATCAATGCAACAGTCTGCCCTCACATGGCAGGGACAGCACAAGCCACTAGGCTCCCTGGGCTGTGTTAACCCTGTGCTCTCTGTCACGTGTAGTTGGCAGGAACATTGCCCGTCCAGACCTTCCGCAGATCTTCCACAGCACGTCACGCTGGTGTGATACCGCCACCATCATGTTAATTAGACCCAGACGCCACATGCACCGGATGGTAGGAGGTAAACCCCATGAAGATTCAGGAGCTTCAACAGTGAGGAAGTTCCTAGAGGTCCAGTAGTCTGTGGCATGCCAAGATATTGATTCTAAAATAAAGGACAAGTTACTGCCTTTGGCATCTCCTACCACTAAGAAAGAGACACGGCGCCCAGTGGGCCTCTTTGGGTTTTGTAGGTAGCACAGATGTCACTCGGAATACAGACCCAGCCCATTCTGGGGAACTCGAGAAGCTGCCAACGTCAAGTGGACCTAGAGCAACAGAGAGCTCTGCAGCAGGTCCAGGTTACAGTGCAGTGGCCCTTCTACTCAGGCTGTGTGACGCAGCAAGTGTGAGGTACCAGAGGGACCTGTGATGATTAGGACACTGAGGGGAGGGTCCTCTGGCCAGCCCCGTAGGAGAGCTGCCCTGCAGACTCGCTAGGATTGGGGAGCATAGATCTGCCTTTTGGAAAACAGCTCCTGGCTTGGACCCTAGCAGAGACTGAGCTCCTGACCGTGGGGCACCAAGTGTCAGTGTGGCTAGAGCTGCCCATCACGCGCCAGGTATGATCAAAGGCACTGGGGACAAGGTCAGGTGGGTACAGCAGCAATCCATCAAAGATGGGAAACGCTGTACACCTGACCATCCGCCTTGAGCGGAGGGGGAACTGGCCTGAGGCACAAGTATACCCAGACCCTTGGCCGTGGGCAGTGGCTGTTGAGTCCAGGGCCTGGAATGAGTGAGACTGGAAGACCAGAAGCAAGGGAGTCTGAGGAGAAGCCACGTGCATGGACCTACACGGGCAGCACAGACGGAGCCCACCACAGTTCCCCATGTGAACACTCAGCAGAGAGTGTGCACCTCAGACGTGGCCAGCCCCTCCGTGGCCACGCAGGGCTGGTGCAGTGCCCCTGGGAGCAGATCGTACTCGCAGAGGCCATTCATGGGCCAGCAACGTGACCTCCTCTCACCAAGGCTGGACACCACCCCGTCCACAGTGAGATGAGGAAGACTGACACCGCCACGTGGGAACATAGTATTACACTGTCACTGCAGTAAAAGGTCTGGGAGCTTCTTACAAGACTATACACTCCTAGGTATTTATTCTGAGAAATGAAAGCATATGTCCATAACAATGCATGTGCAAGAATGTTCGGAACAGCTTCCTTCATAACAATGTCATGCTGGAAACAGCCCAGTGCTCTGGAATGAATTGAACCCCCCAAGACTCATATGTGAAGTCTTAACCCCCACGACCTCAGGATGTGACTATGTTTGGAGATAGGGCCTTTAAAAAACAACTAAACTAAATGAGGTTGTCAGGGTGAGCCCTGATACAATCTGACTGGTTCTCTTGTAAGCAGAGAAATTAGGACACACATTACCAAAGACCATGTGAGGACACAGCAAAGGACTCGCTCTCTGAAAGCCAAGGAAAGAGTCGGCAGAGGAATCTAACCCTGCTGACAGCTCAGTCTTGGACTTCTAGCCTCCAAAACTATGGGAAGATAGATTTCTGTTGTTAAACCAATGAGTCTATAGTATTTTGTTACGGCAGCCCTAGCAAACTAAAATGCCCAGCTATTCATCTACAAAACAAGGGATAAACACACCAATTTTTAACACAAAAACCCTACCCAGCAAGAAAAAATAAACTGATACATGAAACAATCTCAAAAATAAAAAAAGTGAATCTCAAAAACATTATCCTGAATGAAAGAAACCTTGCACAAAATACTACGTACTGTATGCTTCCGCTTATATGAAATGCTACAATAGACAAAACTAATATATGGTAAATAAAATAAGAATAGTGCTTTTTTCTGGGCCCACGTAGTGATGAGGATTGACAGGAAAAGGGCATGTGGAAACTTCCTGGGTCTGTATTTTTTTAAAAGACTTGGGTTAGGCCGGGCATGGTGGCTCACGCCTGTAATCCTAGCACTCTGGAGGCTGGGGCAGGAGGACTGCTTGAGCTCAGGAGTTCAAGACCAGCCTGAGTAAGAGTGAGACCCCATCTCTACTAAAATAGAAAAATTATCCGGGTGTCGTGGTGTGCACCTGTAGTCCCATCTACTCGGGAGGCTGAAGCAGGAGGATCACTTGAGCCCAGGAGTTTGAGGTTGCTGTGAGCTAGGTTGACGCCACGGCACTCTACTCAGGGCAACAGAGTGAGAGTCTGTCTCAAAAAAAATAATAAATAAAATAAAATAAAATAAAAGGCTCGGGTTACACAGGTGTATGCATTTGTCAATCCAAGAAGCAGAACCAAATGGAGACACATATGAAGAAATGTATTGCCAGGACTTGGTGAATATGCAATGGTGGGGCTGGCTAGCAAGTCTCCCATCTGCGGGGCAAGCCCTAGAAGGGTAGTTAATGACATGACTTGCTTTCCTCTCCCTTGGGAAAAATCATGGAAATAAAATTCTGTGGTGCAGCTGCGTTAGAAAACAAACCGACAATTACTCAAAAAATTAAACATAGAATTACAAGATGCAATTCTACTTCTAGGTGTATACTCAGGAGAATTGAAAAGGTGTCCACAAAAAACCTTGTACATGAATATTCATAGCAAAAATCTTTGTTCAAAAGTTGTGTTGAGTCACTATTTTCCTCCTTAATTTTTTGAGGGTATGACATACATATGACAAAGTGCACAACCCTCAGTGAACGGCCCAGTGAATGTTTGTGTGTGTAGGCTCCATGAAGCCTTCACCCAGACCAAGAAGATACGGAACATTCTGGCACTCTGAGAGGCTCTCTCTTGCCCCCCTTAGTAACTAGCATTCCCACACCCAAGGTAACCACTTCTCTGGCGGTCACTCTTTGTCTCTTCATGACCGTCATAGAAACAGAATCACACACTTCTGTGTCTTCTGCCGTGCCCGAGGTCATGTCTGTGAGATGCACCCATGTCGCTGCGTGTAGCTGTGGTTTAGTCTTTTTCATCGCTATTCTGTATCCCATGACATAAATACACAACAATTTAAACATTCTACTTTAAATGGACATTTCACTTGTTTTCATTTTGCGATTATTGTGAATAAAAACTTGCTTTTAAGTATTAATATTATTATTAATGTATAAAGAAGGACATTCTCAATAACTCTGTTGAAAAGACGCTCAAGAGTTATACCTGGAGGTCATTATCACTCATCTAACGGCCACAAAGGTCATTAGTGCCCATCAATCTGCCCCAGGAGGTCATTATTGCCCAATGTATTTGCCCCAGGAGATCACTGCTGCTCATTGTATCTGCCCCACCAGGTCATTATTGCCCATTGTATCATCCCAGGGGTCACTATTGCAAAACCATCTGCCCCAGGAGGTCAATATTATCTAAGGTATTTGCCCCAGGAGATCATTGTTGCCCATTGTATCTGTCCCAGGAGGTCATTATTACAGAACAATATGGCCCAGGAGGTCATTCTTGCCCAAGATATTTTCCCAAGGAGATCATTGTTGCCCATTGTATCTGCCCCAGGAGGTCATTATTGCCCTTCTCTCTGCCCCAGGAGGTCCTTATTACTCAATATATTTGCTCCAGGAGATCATTGTTGCCCATTGTGTCTGCCCAGGGGGTGATTGTTGTCCAACCATCTGCCCCAGGAGGTCATACTTGCCCAATGTAATTGCCCCAGGAGATCACTGTTGCCAATTGTATCTTCCCCATGAGGTCATTATAGCCCAAGCATCTGCCCCAGGAGGTCATTACTGCCCAGTGTATCTGCCCCAGGAGTTCAATATTGCCCATGATATCTGCCTGACAAGGTAATTATTGCCCAGCCATCTGCCCCAGGAAGGCAATAGTGACCAAGGTATTTGCCCATGAGATCATTGTTGCCCACTGTGTCTGTCCCAGAAGGTCATTATTGACCTTCCATCTGCTCCAGAAGGTCATTATTGCCCAAGCATCTGCCCCAGGACATCATTATTACTCAATATATTTGCCCCAGGAGATCATTGTTGCCCAACCATATGCCCCATGAGGTCATTATTGACCACTGTATCTGCCACATGAGGTCAGTATTGCCCATTGTTTCATTCCAGGAGTCACTCTTGCCCAGCCATCTGCCCCAGGAGGTCATTATTGCCCAACCATCTGTCTCAGGAGGTCATATTGACCACTGTATCTGCCACACTAGGTCAGTATTGCCCATTTTATCATGCCAGGTCACTCTTGCCCAATTATCTGCCCCAGGAGGTCATTTCTCATTGTATCTGCCCCTGGAGGTCATTATTGCCCAATATCTGCTCCCAGGAGGTCTTTATTTCCCATGGTATCTGCCCCAGGAAGTCATTACTGCCCAAGGCATCTGCCCCAGGAGGTCATTATTGCCCAATATATCTTCCCCTGGAGGTCATTATTGCCCATCTGTCTGCCCCAGGAGGTCATTATTGCCCAATGTATCTGCCCCAGGAGATCGTTATTACCTAAGATATCTGCCCCAGGACGTCATTATTGCCCAATGTATCTGCCCCAGGACGTCATTATTGCCTACCATCTGCCCCAGAAGGTTATTACTGCCCAGTGTATCAGCCCCAGGAGTTCAATATTGCCTATGATATTTGCCTGAGGAGGTCATTTATTGCCCAGCCATCTGCCTCGGGAGGCAATAGTGACCAAAGTATTTGCCCCAGGAGATCATTGTTGCCCATTGTCTCTGTCCCAGGAGGTTATTATTACCCAACCATCTGCCCCAGGAGGTCATTATTGCCCAATATATCTGCCCCTTGAGGTCATTATTGCTCATTTTATCTGCCCCCGGGAGGTCATTACTCCAACCATGTGCCCCATGAGGTCCTTATTGCCCACTGTATTTGCTCCATTATGTCATTATTGCCCACCCATCTGTCTGAGGAGGTCATTATTGCTCAATGTGTCTACATATGTGTCTTCCCCAGGAGGTCATTTTCACCCCCTTTGTTGGCCCAGGAGGTCATTATTGTCCACCTATCAGCCCCAGAGGTTATCACATCCCATTATGTCTGCCCCAGGAGGTCATTATTCCCCAGGCATCTCTCCTAGGAAATAAGTATCCCATTTTTTCAGCCCCAGTAGATCATTACTGCCCATTGTATCAGCCCCCGGAGGTCAGTATTGTCCACCTATCGCTTCCTAGAGGTCATTTTTGACCATGTGTTGGCTCCAGTATGTCATTTTATTCCATCCAGATGCCCCAGGAGGTCAGTATAGCCCATCCTTCTGCCCCAGGAACTCATTATACAACTACGTGCCCCAGAAGGTCATTATTACTTATTGTATCTGCCCCAGGAGGTCATTGTTGCCTACGTATCTGCCCCAGGTGGTCAGCGTTGTCCACGGCGTCTGCCCTAGGAGGTCAGTTTGGGAGGTTATGTAAGGGTCCCAACACATCGTTCCTCTCACAGGCTTTCTAGCAGATGTCTGGTTTCAGGAGAAAGGCTGAGTCACCTCCTCAAAGAGCAGAGGGTCAATTCTGCTCAGGTATGTTAAAAAAGAAGAAAGTTCAGAAGCATTTGGCTGAACACCTGTACTAACAGACAAGTACGATTTTCAGTCATGGAGTAAAAATTAGAAGGCAGTCAAATAACCTGCCGCCTAATCCCTAAATTTCTTGAGGTATTCTGAAAGTCTGTTCTTTTTCTTCAGATTATTCCTGAAGAGATCAAAGTTACGCGTCGCCTAGAGAAGGGAGACGCCCTGGATTTTGACCTAAGAAGAGGCTTTCCCTATTTCCTCAGCGGAGAGTGAGGATTTCAGTCTCTCCCTAAGGGCCCCTTGCACTTTGGAACTCCTGCATTCCACCTGCTGGCTGGAGCGCGCAGGCGGGGCTCTGGGGCCAGCGACGCCCTGTGTGATGTCATCGGGCTTTGTGAGGCACCCGACGCTGCATTGTGAGCACTACGGCGCGACAGGGCCACCCGGCACGGTCAGGTGTTGCCTGGCATCCAGGCACCTCAAAGTCTGCCATCCGGAAAAAAATTACATCTTTCGGATCCTTTGTCATATCCTGCCTGACTTCAGCTATGACTGTGCCTGGGAAGTACATCAGTCACAAAGCAGCCAGTGCAGGTATCTCATGGGAGGTGGGCTGAGCTCCCTGTGCTGGAGCTGGGCACAAGGACGGGAGCCCTTCCCCTCCGAGCAGGGGAAGCAGCACGTCCAATAACTGACTCCTGCTGGGACATTGGCTCTGCAGATGAGGATTAAGAAGACTCACTTGATTTTTTTTAAAGGGGGGAGCAGCACCAGGCTGGTTATAGCATCCTAAAGGTGGATTGGACATGCGATAGCTTTGAAAAACAGGGCCAATTTTCATTATATACTTCTTTATGCTCTTAAAACGTATACCAAGTGAACATATTACTTATTTAAAAAAATCAGTAGCGGCCGGGCGTAGTGGCTCACGCCCCGTAATCCTGGCATTCTGGGAGGCCAAGGCGGGCAGATCGTTTGAGCTCAGGAGTTCAAGACCAGCCTGAGCAAGAGCGAGACACCATCTCTACTAAAATAATAGAAAGAAATTAGCTGGACAACTAAAAAATACATATATATAAAAAAAAATGAGCCGGGCATGGTGGCGTATGCCTGTAGTCCCAGCTCCTTGGGAGGCCGAGGCAGGAGGATCACTTGAGCCCAGGAGTTTGAGGTTGCTGTGAGCTAGGCTGATGCCACGGCACTCTAGCCTAGGCAACAAAGCAAGACTCTGTCTCAAAAAAAAAAAAAAAAATCAATAAAAAAAAAATCACGTTAGTATCAGAAAGTCATAGATCTGGTATGGAGATCAGTACTAAGATTGTCCTAGGAACTGGGGTTAAAAAATGCTGATTGTTTATAGAATAATTAGTTGTTACAGAATCTAAAGCATGGTCATGTTTTCCTGACTCTAAAGACTCACATTTTAAAGCAAATTGCAGAGAGAGCTGACTACTCTGATGTGTGGCCGTTCCGCAAGCCATGTGTCACCCAAAGGCCTGAGCTGCTCGTTTCTACTTCAGGGTCCTCCCCCTGCACGCCGTGGGCCACGACGTCCTCTGCCTCTCCAAAGTGCCACCACACGTCCAGTAACTTCCTGTCTTCCAAGCACGTGTTAACATTGTTAGCTTTATTTATATTCGTTGTGGAGTCAGGAGGGAGAGGAGACAGACACGTGTTCAGTCTGTCATCCTTAAAGGAAGGCTCTCAAGAGCTTCTTCCTTTTTTGATGCATTATGAACAGCTTCAAACCTAAGGGAAACACAGAGAAAAGTATCGTAAACGCTGCGTCGCACCCATCAGCTCTGTCGAACCTTATGGTTTTGGCTTGTTTTCTTCAGAGCTTTTCGAAAAATAAGCAGTAAGAACAACAGGGTAGGAGCCCTTGTTCCCCCCCGGCACCTGCCCCAGCGGCAGTCACTGTTGCAAATCTGCAAATCCACAGTTCCCATAGCCCACTTTCTCTCCAGCATGTGACATTGTGTGTTTTTACGTTTTTAACAACTTGATTGGTGTCAAATAAGATTTTTAGAGACCTGTGCTCTCTTTCCAAGATGGATTGGGCATGGACTAGGGGTGAGTAAGCCTTCGTCACCTTATTTCCTGTATGCACAGGTGTATGTGCCAATGGCTTTAAATGATGCCGTGTGCTTTATAAACATGTTATACACTTTGGTGTTAAGTAATCTTATGAATATCAATTTTAAGAGGTTTGTGCTAGGCTGGGTGTGGCGGCTCACACCTATAATCCTAGCACTTTGAGAGCTTGAGGTGGGAAGATCGCTTGAGGCCAAAAGTCTGAGGTTGCAGTGAGCTATAATGACGTCACTACACTCTAGCCTGGGTGACAGAGCGAGACCCTGTCTCAAAAGAAAAAAAAAACAAACCCACAAATAAACAAAAAAAGTGTGCTAATATAAAAAAAAGGTACACTTTATGTATGTAAGGACTGATATCTGTCTTTAAAACACTGAAAATTGAATTCACACCAAGTAGATGATCATCTATAAACCATTGGACTATCTAATACTGCTTCTCTTAAATCATTCTGATTTAGGAAATTGAAAAATGGACCATGGATGACGCTAAGTTTACAATGAGAAAGGCTATAATTCCATGTTTATTCTGTGTGTCCTTGACATTTGGGATCTGGGCAGCTCTATTTTTAATGTATATGCGCCATCACCCTGTGAGCAACCAGCAGAATAGAAGCCAGGAGCCTATATCAGCTTGGTTCCTTGAACAAAATGTGCAGCAACAAGTTATCCATGACTCAGAGCAAATATCAAAACCACATGTAACAGTCAAACATGAGCCTGAAGAACTGCAACCGTTTGCTGTGTTAGGTAAGTATTTTGATTTTCTCTGTTAGCCATTTTAAAAGAAAAGTACACCACAAATTTAAAATTTGGAAGAGGGAGAGAATGTCCTTTTTAGAGCAATTTAATTTTTAAATTATGAATATTTTATATATGCATAGATTTATACACAGAAAATAAAGCAGGCATGCATATACTTACCACTTACATTTAACATTTTTTATGTAATTTGCTATATTTGCTTCAGATAGCTTTCTGTTTTGCAAATAAATCAATTTTACTAGGTACAGTAAAACCTTTACCCCCTCCTCACCCCCCCTCCAACCTCAGAACTTGTAGCTAGCCTAAAGGGATGGGTTTCTTTCTCATGCATGCCTTCTCCACTTCCTCTGCATGTTAGCCCTAAGCAAAATATAGTATTATGCCTTTTAAATATATTTGTAGATATTCTGATGTACGTATCTTTTTGGAACTTGTTTTTTTCACTCATCGCTATATTTGTAAGAGTTTTGGGCCACATTCACGCGCATGAAGACCTAGTTTACCAAAATCAACCCAGACAAAGACGCAGAAATTAAAGCCTTAAGGAACAGGCCTCCATTCTGTGGATCCCCGCTCTGTGTGGCTCTCCTCCTAGATGACCAGGTGTTGGCCCAAAACCCCACCCCACAACTCGAGCCTGTGGCCCACAAGAGCCCCTCTGCAGGTCCCCTGCCCTTTTCTCTTAGGTCACACCCTAATTCTGGCTCTTAGAATCCTACCGATCACTGGGATGAGCCCCCGGGGGAGCAGTGTTGCTTTCTGGAATGGGAGTGGACCCCACTTCTCTGCCACGTGAGACAAGTCTTGTGATGGCATGAGATCGGTCCAGGCACCAGAGGCCACATATGGGTTTGGAACTGAGGCTCCAGCTAGTAGCTGTCACTTGCCTGTCCTCTTGCCTGGGGCAGATCTCTGCAAAAACTGCAGCTGTGGTCAGTGGCTGGTCATAGAGTCCAAGGATCAGGATGCTGGCCTTCTTACTATCTCTGTCTTAGGCACATGTTTAATAGCCGTGGGTATCATTTATTTATAAAGCTTTTAGAAAAATACTTAAAAACACAAGCAAAAAAGTGAAAATCAGCCATCATCTTTAGCACTTAAATTCATACATATATTATGTATGTGTGTATATTTTATATATATATATATATGAGAAATTCCTTCCTTCATTCTTACCCCAAACAGGTGACTGCTTAACAGTTTGATGTGGACCAAATTTTTTCTATGACTTTACATGTGATTTGCTTTAACAAAACATAATAGTATAATAATCTCTTCAGCTAAATACATGTAGAGCTGCCTCAATCTTTAGTAATTGTGGAGTATGAATACATCAGAGGTTATTTAGCCATTCCGCTACTGATGGACATTAGTTCGTTTCCTATTTTCTTACAGTTGCAAGCTGATGCAGGGAACTTCTTTTATGGTACATACACATAAGGAGAAACACACATTTAATGTTGTATTCATGCAGAACAGATTCCTAGAAATTGGAGTGCTAAACCATGGGGCGCAGGCATTTCTTTAAGTTTTAGCAGAAACTGCTAAATTACTCTCCACTGGTGTAACCAGTTTACTCTTCTACCAATGGTGAAGGAGAGAACAGATTTCCCCATTACCCTGGCTGACTCTAGACGCTATCATGTGTTTAATTTGTATTCTATGCTTATTGGTAAAGGGGTGCAGGGACCTTGCCATGTGCATTCTGACCCCTGGGTGCCTAGACCAATACCTGGTGACGAATGGCCCTGTGCCTCTTCCTCCCCCCACTACCTCTCAGGATGCTTTCTGCTCTCCTCAACTCTCTATTTTACTTTTTGTCACCACGTCCTCTGATGACTGTACACCGTGTTTAGGAATTCTCACTTGTCCTCTATTTCATATTTATAAGTCTTTTCACCACACCTAATATTAGTTCCCTAAAAGGGAGAAATTCCGCACAGGATGTTGCCTCCCAGGTCCGGATGAGAGAGATTTGAAGGCCTGAGCGACCAGGCACAGAAGCTGAGCAGAGGGCAAGACCACAGAAGCCAGAGCCCCTAAGCGGAGGCGGCACGTTGCGGATTTGTAATCTCAGTAATTCCCCCGCAGAGAAACTCAGAAACAAAACCTTTTTCGTTTTGTGTATATTGTGATTTTTTTTTTTTTAATCCCATCCTTGGCCTGGGAACAACTTCTTTCTGACAACTTGACAAGATTTTTTAATTTATCTTTTTGAAGATATATTCTGGCCTTTAAATTCTAAACTCGTTTCTCTGGAGGACTGATTTTCCAATTGCTTTTTAAAATATGAGCATAGCAAAGTTATATCTTAGAATATTAGTCTTTGTTCTTTATATTTTATATTGCTGTGAAAATTTCACTCCAGATTAGTGTGTGTAGAATTTTATATAAATGGAATCATAAAATATGTACTCTTTTTTGACTGGCTTTCTTCAATCAGCATATTTATTTTGAGATTCATGTTGCTGCATTTGGCAGTAGTTCATTCTGTTTTATTGTTGAGTGGTATGTTCCACTGTATGAATATACCACAATTTATCAATTCACCTGTTGACGAACATTTGGGTTGTTTCCGGCTTTTGGCTATTATAAACAGTGCTGCTATGAATACTGGAATATAAGTCTTTGTTGTTTCTCTTAGGTAAATACCTAAGTATGGGATGACTGGGTCATATGGTGTATGCTCAACCTAAAGAAAATGCAAACTGTCCACCTAAGTACTGTGCCACTTTATACAAGTTTATGAGAATTCTATTTTCCCTAGATCTCCGCAAACACTTGACATGGTCCAGTTTTTAAATTTTAGCTATTATAACGGGTGAGTAATAGAATTTAATATCATTGTGGTCTTAATTTGTATTCCTCTGATAACTAATGATTTTTGTGCACCTTTTCATGTGCTTAATGGACGCCTACATATCTTCTTTTGTAAAGTATCTCGAGGCTTCTGTCCGCTTTTAAATCAGGATATTTGACTTACTGACTTTTAGGACTCCTTTATACATTCTGGATTCAAGTCCCTTGATATGTGAGTTGCAAATATTTTGCACAAGTCTGTGGCTTGTCTTTATATTCTCTTCTGAATGGTTTTATTCAAAACACAATTTTACATTTTGATAACATTCGATTCATCACATTTTCTTGTATGGTTCATGATTTTTCTGTTTTATCTAAGAAACCTTAGCTTACTCCAAGTTCACAAAGCTTTCATTCTGTTTTCTTGGAGAAATTTTAAAGTATACAGAAGCTGGGTGCAATAGCTCACACCTGCAATCCCACCACTTTGGGAAGCTAAGGCAGGAGGATTACTTGAGGCCAGGAATTCAAGACCAGCCTGGACAACATAGCAAGATCCCCATCTCTACAAAAAATAAAAAATTACTCAGGTGTGCTGGTGTGTATCTGTAGTCCCAGCTACTCGGGAGGCTGAGGCAGGAAGATTGCTTGAGCCCAGGAGTTCAAGGCTGCATGAGCTATGATTGGTCTACTATACTCCAGCCTGGGCAAAAATTATTTTTAATTAAAAAATAAAAGAATGGCCAGGCGTGGTGGCTCACACCTGTAATCCTAGCACTCTGGGAGGCCGAGGCGGGAGGATCGCTCAAGGTCAGGAGTTCAAGACCAGCCTGAGCAAGAGTGAGACCCCGTCTCTACTATAAATAGAAAGAAATTAATTGGCCAACTAAAAATATATAGAAAAAATTAACCGGGCATGGTGGCGCATGCCTGTAGTCCCAGCTACTCGGGAGGCTGAGGCAGGAGGATTGCTTGAGCCCAGGAGTTTGAGGTTGCTGTGAGCTAGGCTGACACCACGGCACTCAAGCCCAGGCAAAGAGTGAGACTCTGTCTCAAAATAAATAAATAAATAAATAAATAAATAAATAAATAAAATAAAATAAAATTTTTTTTTAAATTAAGTATATGGATATCCAGTTGATCAAACACCATTTGTTGAAAAACCCTTATCCCCACCTTGGCAGCTTTGTTAAGAATCAGTTGACCATTTTTGTGCAGATTTATTTCTGAACTCTATTCTGGTTATTTTAAAAATTGGGTTATTCTGAATCTTTTGCTTATCCATATAAATTTTAGAAACAGCTTGTCAATTTCTACCCCAAAAAAACCTGCTGGCATTTTGAATGGAATTGCACTGGGGAGAATTGACATCTTCAGAATATTGCTTTAACTGCATCTCACGTATTTTGTTATGTTATGTTTTCATTCAGTTCTATGTATTTTTATATTTCCATTAAGCCTTTCTCTTTGGAAGTTTATTGTTTAATTTCTAAGTGTTTGGATAACTTTCTGGTGTCTTTCTGTTACTGATATCCAGTTTGATTCCATTATGGTCAGGAAATACACTCTCTGATTTGATTCTTTTAATTTCTGGGGGTTTGTTTTATGATCCAGGATATGGTCTGTTTTGGTGAGTGTTCCATGGATGCTGAAAATATATATTCTGCTATGGTCAGGTAGAGTGTTCCCTGTATATGTCAATTAGATCCTGTTGATTGTATTGTTTAATTCTATATCCTTGCTAATTTTTTGGCTAGTAGTTCTATTAATTGCTAAGAGTAGATTGTCGAAGATCCCAACTATAATTGTGGATTTTTTCTGTTTCTCCTTTCAACTCTATCAGGTTTTGCTTAATGTTTTTTCAGGATCTGTTGTTTGGTGCGCATTTGACCCTTGAACAACGTGGGTTAATAAGGTCATCACCCCCCTAACCCCGCACAGTCAAAAATCCACATATAACTTTTCATTCCCCCAAATCTTTACTACTAATAGCCTACTGTTGACCAGAATCCTTACCAATAGCATAGTCGATTAACACATATTTTGTATGTTATATGTATGACATACTGGATCCTTACTGTAAAGTAAGCTAGAGAAAAGAAAATGTTACTAGGAGAATCATAAGGAAGAAAAAATATATTTACTATTCATTAAGTGGAAATGGATCATCACAACGTCTTTATCCTCGTTGTCTTTACACTGCGTAGGCTGAGGAGGAGGAAGGAGGGGGGTTGGTCCTGCTGTCTCAAGGTGGCAGAGGCGGAAGGAAATCAGTGTGTAAGTGGACTGTGCAGTTCAAATCCATGCTGTCCCCGGGTGGACTGTATTTCTATGTAGGATCATTTAAGTCTTGCTGGCAGATTGATCCTTCTACCATTATGTAATCTCTCTCTCTGTCTCTAGCAATTTTCTTTGCTCTAAAGTAGATTTTACGTGGTATTAATCTAGCCACTCCTGCTTTTTTTTTTTTTTTTTTCCAAGACAGAGTCTCACTCTGTTGCCCGGGCTAGAGTGCCGTGGTGTCAGCCTAGCTCACAGCAACCTCAAACTCCTGGGCTCAAGCGATCCTTTTGCCTCAGCCTCCCGAGTAGCTGGGACTACAGGCATGCACCACCATGCCTGGCTAATTTTTTCTGTATATTTTTAGTTGGCCAATTAATTTATTTCTATTTATAGTAGAGACAGGGTCTCGCTCTTGCTCAGGCTGGTTTTGAACTCCTGACCTTGAGCGATCCTCCCGCCTCGGCCTCCCAGAGTGCTAGGATTGCAGATGTGAGCCACCGCGCCTGGCCCACTCCTGCTTTTTTGATTGATGTTTGCATGGTGTAGCTTTTTCTACCCTTTTCCTTTCAATCTACCTTTGTCACATTGCAGTGAGTTTCTTATAGACAGCATATAGTTGGATTGTATATTTTTATCCACTCTGCCAATCTATATCTTTAACTGGTATTTAGGTCATTTGCATTTAATATGTTAGGGCTTAAGTCAATCATTTTATTATTTGTTTTTTTTGTTTGTTCCTTTCTTCTGTTTATCATTCCTCTGTTTCTTACCCTCCTGTGGGTTACTTGAATATTTGTCAGAATTCCATCTTGATTCATTTGTGGTATTTTTTATATTGCTTTGTGCAGTTTTAGTAGTGTTTGCTCCAGGTATTATACATTATACTTGTCACAGTCTCCTTGTGTTGATGTTTGGCCACTTAAAGAGTAAAAAGTAAAGTCCTTGAGCCTCCTCAATTTTAAAATATAATTATCTTTAGTATTACCTCTACATGCATTACACCACATCAGGTGATGTTATAATTTTTGCTTCAACTACCAAATCTGATTTAAGAATCTTATGAGAAGGATAGTCTGTATTTACTCCTGTTTTTTACTCATTTGATGTTCTTTTTTTTCCCCCTGAAGTTCCAAGCCTCCTTCTCTTATCATTTCCTTTTCTTTAGAGAACTTCCTTTTGCTACTCTTTAAGGGTGGGTTTGCTATTCACAAATTCTTACCTTTGCTTCATCTGAGAATATCTTTATTTTCCTATAATTCTTGAAGGATATTTTTGCTGGAATTTGCTGTTGACAATTCTTTTCTTTCAGTACTTGGAAATGTTTTGCCACTTTCTTCCCTCTTGCATGGTCTCTGGGGAGAAAGCCATGGCCATTCCAACCTGGTCCCTCCATGGGCACGGGGTTATTTCTCTCTGGTTGCTTGCAAGGGTTTTTCTTTGTTTTCAGTTTTCAAGGTTTAATTTTAATGTATCTTGACATGAATTTCTTTGGTTAAGCCCATTTGAGGGTTTGCTCAGCCTCTTGACACTGTAGATTTCCATCTTTCCCCAAATTGGGGGAGTTTCTGCCGTTATTTCTTTCTTTCTTTTCTTTTTTTGAGACAAAGTCTCACTCTGTAGCCTGGGCTAGAATGCTGTGGCGTCAGCCTAGCTCACAGCAACCTCAAGCTCCTGGGCTCAAGCAATCCTTCTGCCTCAGCCTCCTGAGTAGCTGAGACTACAGGCTTGTGCCACCATGCCCGGCTAATTTTTTCTATATATTTTTAGTTGGCCAATTAATTTCTTTCTATTTTTAGTAGAGACGGGGTCTCGCTCTTGCTCAGGCTGGTTTCGAGCTCCTGACCTTGAGCGATCCTCCCGCCTCGGCCTCCCAGAGTGCTAGGATTACAGGCGTGAGCCACCGCGCCCGGCCCGCCGTTATTTCTTATAGCACTTTTTCAATCCTATTTTCCCTCCTCTCATTCTGTAACTCCTATAATATGAATTTATCTCTCTGTTTCCCACAGGTCCCTGAGACTCTCTTCATTTTTTTTCATTTTCTCTGTTGTTCACATTGGGTAAATTCTACTGATCTGTCCTTAAGTTCACTGAGTCTATCCTTTGTATCACTCTAATAGTAAGCTCATCCAGTGAGTTTATTTAGATGCTTGTATTACTCAGTTCTATAATTTCCATTTGATTCTTTTTATATAATTTCCGTTTCTTTGCTGAGATTTTTTTCCCCATTGGTTTCAAGCATTTTTATGATAGCTCCTTTAACATCCTAATCAAATAATTCCAACCTCTGATTCATCTCAGTGTTAGCATCTGTTGATTGTCTCTTCATTCAGTTTGCAATCTTCCTGGTTCTTGCTAGGACAGATGATTTTTTTATTGTATCCTGGACATTTTGGATGTCGTGAGACTTTGGGTCCTATTTAAGCTTCTTTTTGGTAGGCAGTCTCCCTGCATGCCTGAGGTGCAGCAAAGGGATCAGGTGAGGGTGTGTGTGCAGCTTCCTGCTGGGCCCGTGCGCACCACCCAGTACGTCGCCTCATTGCAGATGGATGGAGTGGAGGTCGCCCTTCGGCTGCCCCGATACCATCCCCGTGAAATGGGGCACTGACTTGCATGACATTGTCGTCTCTGAGTTCAGCTCCCTGCCGGACCCTGCTGGCACCAAGGGGAAGATGTGGGAAGCAGAATGTCAACTAGCCCTGCCTCCCATGCCCTCGTTCTGCCTCATTGACACCAAATAGGAGAGGCTCAGCTCCCCAGTGGGCCTCGCTGGCACCAGGGAAGGAGAGAAGTGCAATATCAACCACCTTGACTCACACTACCTGTTTCTCTCTTGTTGTTGCCGGGTGGGGGGTGGAGGTTCAGCTCCCCACTGAGCCCTGCCCACACCAAGGGCTTGGAGAACGTGGAGCGCGACTAGACTGACCTCGCAGAACCTCGCTAATTCTAATTGCTGCCAGGTGGGGTTGGAGGCTCACCACGCCACTGACACTAACTTAAGGAGAATTGGAGTGTCACCTGCTTCCACCAGGTAGGGCTGTGGAACACCAGCTTCTGCTGAGCCTGCCGACACCACCCAGGCAGGTAATGAGAACGTGCCTGCTTCTGCTCAGTGAACGATTGGGTTCTGCTCAGCCCCAGTGGTGTTCGACCGGACCACGGTAGGGATTGCCAAAGCTTTCCTGTGCTCAGGCTACCCTTTCTCCAGCTCTTTAGCTAGGCGGGATGGGCTGATCTTGGAGCTTTTTTTGTCTGTGCCTATTGGGATGTCCAGTTGGAGGCTTCCACACCCCCTGTCTGGGAGTATGGGAGGCAATAAGAAAATCTGCAGGCCGGGCCCGGTGGCTCACGCCTGTAATCCTTGCACTCTGGGAGGCCGAGGCAGGAGGATTGCTTGAGCTGAGGAGTTCAAGACCAGCCTGAGCAAGAGTGAGACCCCGTCTCTACTAAAAAAATAGAAAAAATTAGCCAGTCAACTAAAAATGAAACAAAAAATTAGCTGGGCATGGTGGCGCATGCCTGTAGTCCCGGCTACTCGGGAGGCTGAGGCAGGAGGATCACTTGAGCCCAGGAGATTGAGGTTGCTGTGAGCTAGGCTGATGCCACGGCACTCTAGCTGGGCAACAAAGCAAGACTCTGTCTCAAAAAAAGAAAAGAAAATCTGCAGAGCTCACTATGTCCCTCATCAAGTCCCAAGGCCCTTAGGCCACCAGCATCTTTCAGAGCCGACTTTTCAGTTGTAAGGAAGAGGATCTGAAAGGAATGGGCTGCTCCCTCTTGACCAGAACCCCCTTCACATATAGCCTTTTATATTAATTTTGGAAAGCACTCCTTGGGCATTTAGTTGCAGCTTTTTGATGTCACTGAGTACAAGCTCATTACTATTAGGTCTCTATTTGACTCATATCTCTTAGTCTAAAGTGACTTTATGCTCTGTCCAGTGAATTATATACTTTTTTTTTTTTTTTTTAGTCAGTGTCTCACTCTCTTGCCTGGGCTAGAGTGCCGTGGTGTCAGCCTAGCTCACAGCAACCTCAAACTCCTGGGCTCAAGCAATCCTATTGCCTCAGCCTCCCGAGTAGTTGGGACTACAGGCATGCGCCACCATGCCCGGCTAATTTTTTCTATATATTTTTAGCTGTCCAATTAATTTATTTCTATTTTTAGTAGAGGCAGGGTCTCGCTCTTGCTCAGGCTGGTCTTGAACTCCTGACCTTGAGCGATCTGCCAGCCTTGGCCTCCCAGAGTGCTAGGATTACAGGCATGAGCCACCGTGCCCGGCCTATATACTTTTTTAAAGGATATTGTGACTCCTGTATTCTTTGACTGTTCTTTTGCTTTTAACCATTTTAGCTTATTTTGTTTATCTTTTATGACTATATTTTGTTTTTTAGTCTCACCTAAAATATTTTATCTTTTATTAATGAATTTACCCCAACTTCATTTATTGTTATGACTGATTTGGGTTGTCCTCTCTTAGCTTGTTTTATTCTCGCCAATGGAATTTTGGGAGAGGGATTTCGGCTCTCGTTCTTGCCCCTTCCCTAATTCATTCTGTGACTACAATTTCACACTACGGTTGTGAATTTCACGCAACGGTTGTAAACTTCACACTGTGGCTGAGCAGTTTCCTTCCATGGAAGACTCAGTGACTGCAGAGTAGCCAGTTGTTCATACTTTGTTAACGAATCTGCTTCGATTTGTGTAAATACTCTGTTCCCACCTTTAATCTTGTCATGTGGGGGTAGTTTAGATTCCAAGAACATAACCTGTCTGATTATGAAAGGTGTGAATTCAGGATAGAGTCGTTCCT
Source organism: Cheirogaleus medius (assembly GCA_008086735.1). NCBI lineage: Eukaryota > Metazoa > Chordata > Mammalia > Primates > Cheirogaleidae > Cheirogaleus > Cheirogaleus medius. The sequence continues at coordinate 4,685,700 of VBSM01000865.1, read as the reverse complement.
GTTGTTCTGCATCAATGTGACAACAGTAAGCCTTTACTTACATGACTCTAATAACCTTTTCTTTCAGATAAGGATTTTAACTATTCGGACCCAGAATTTCTTGGTGGAGTTTCAAAATATGGATTTAATACCATTATCAGTAGAAGTGTGGGCTTTGAGAGAGATGTACCAGATACCAGGCATAAAATGTATGTTTCTTCTACCTATATAGATATGTATTTAAAAACCAGTTACTAACCAGATTTTAATTTTAGAAAATTCGGAGTCTTATAATACGGATTCTTATTTTTAGAGCTTGAAGTCAGATAATGTCAAGATGCCATTTCAAGATTCTAATGCTCATAGTGTAGAGAATATCTTCTCCATTGGCACAGAGTGTGCTCTGGGGGGCTCCAAGAATTGAGTCACCCACAGATCTTTTCATTAAATCACCAAGAAGGGGTTCTGGCCAAAAGGGATTCATTCCTGATATAAAATGCCTTGGACAGATACCCATTTTTTCCTTCAAAGTCTGCTTTTTTAAAATTGTTCCTTCAATCATTTGTGTTAATGCATTTTTAAAAAATTTGTGGTAAAATACATATAACATAAAAGTTACCATTTTAGCCACTTTTAAATGTACAATTTAGGGATATTAAGTGCATTCACATTGTTGTGCAACCGTCAATACCATCCATCTCTAGAACTTTTTCATCACTCCCAACGGAAACCCGGTATCCATTAAACAACTTCCCGTTTCCTCCTCCTCCCGGCCCTGACAACCACCATTCTACTTTGTGTCTCTGTGAATTTGACAACTCTAGGTATATCATACAAGCAGACTCATACAGTATTTGTCTTTTTCATGACTGGCCTATTTATTCCACACAGCATAAGGTCCTCAAGGCTCATCCATGTCATAGCGTGCATGTGTTAATGCCTTTTTAAAATCTGTTAGGTTCTGATGGTTTCAGATAAAAAGGGATGATATTCTGCATTAATTAAATGAGAAGTACTTAAGGAATACAGACATCTTCCACTAAAACAGACAAAGGCCAAGTTCCAGGAGACAGGAGCAAGTGGGGCACTTTGCTTCATTGCAATTTGTGCGCAACACAAACGTGAAGCCACAGATACCACTTACGATATAGCAACTCGAGATGTAGTGATTGTACATAATTACACATGACCTATCTGGATCATAATAGAAGAAAAAGAATTTAAATTTACTCAAACCCTACAACATGACATGAATTTCATTTAGAGGACAATGTTTTACTCAACTGAATATTTAACTGCCACAAAAGAAGGTCAATATTTTTGAATGCCTTTAGGTTATGGATTTCTCTATGTGCCACAATTTCTTCCCCCTAAATCTCACTTTCTATAATAGTGTGAGTGCCTTTGTTTCCATTCCCCACAACACGGGATTATTTGTTAGGAAAAACAGAAAGTTTAGAGATATTTGTCCAAAAAGGGAAGTGGACTTGGCTGTTTAATATTAAAAATACTAACTAATTTAATTGTAAACTTAATTCTGTATGAAGAACGCTACTATGTTTATAATACATTTTAACTGCTAAGAGTAGCTACTACTATCTTGGGTCCAAGCAGATTTTCAACCATTATTATAGTAACCATATTATTTCATTAAATGGAATTTCCATTTCAGCATTGCCTTTTTTTAAAATTTAGTTTTTATCTTTTAATCAAAACTTAAAATTGTATATATTTATGATGTACAACATAATGTTTTAATATGTGTATACATTGTGGAATGGCTAAATCAAGCTGATTAACATATGCATTACCTGACATACTTACCATTTTTTGTGCTAAGAGCACTTAAAATCTACTTTCTTAGCAATTTTCAAGTATACAATATGTTGTTATTTTAGGTTTCACAATGAGTGAGATCATGTGATATTTGTCTTTCTCTGCCTGGCTTATTTCACTTAACATAATCTCCTTCAGATTCACCCATGTTGTTGCAAATGACAAATTTTTTTCCTTCTTTTGTTAAGGCAGAATAGTATTTCATCGTGTACATGTAATTTTCTTTATCCCTCAGCCATCGATGGACACTTAGGTTGATTCCATATCTTGGCTATTGTGAAAAATGCTACAATGAACATGAGAGTGCAGATATCTCTTTAACATACTGAGTTCATATCCTTTGGACATATACCTAGAAGTGGGATTGCTGGGTCATACTGTTTTTTCATAATGGCTGTATTAATTTATATTCCCACCAACAGTGTGCAAGGATTCCCTTTCCTCCACATCCTTGACAATACTTGTTAGATTTTGTCTTTTTGATAATAGCCATTCTAACAGGTGTGAGGTGGTATCTCATTGTTTTAATATGCGTTTCCCTGATGATTAGTGATGGTGATCATTTTTTCATGTACCTATTGGCCATTTGTGTGTCTTCTTTTGAAAAATGTGTGTTCAGTTCCTTTGCTGATTTTTTGATCAAGTTTATTTTCTTACTATTGAGTTGTTTGAATTCCTTATATATTTTGGGTGTTAACCTTTTGTCAGATGTATGGTTTCCAAATATTTTCTCCCATTCCGTAGGTTGTCTCTTCACTCTGTTGATTGTTTCCTTTGCTATGCAAAAGCTTTTTAATTTGATGCAGTCCCATTTGTCTATTTTTGCTTTTGTTGCCTGTGCTTTTGGGGTCATATTTGAAAAAATCATTGCCCAGACCAATGTCATGGAGTTTTTCCCCTATGTGTTCTTCTAATAGTTTTACAGTTTCAATTCTTATGTTTAAGTTTTTAATCCATATTGAGTTGATTTTTGTATATGCGATAAGATGAAGGTCTAATTTCATTCTTATGCATGTGGATATCCAGTTCTCCCAGTACCATTTGTTGAAGAGACTGTCATTTCCCCATAATATGTTCTGGGCATTGATAATCAATTGACCATAAATGCATGGATTTATTTCCAGCCTCTCTATTCTGTTCCATTGGTCTATGTGCCTGTTTTTATGCCAGTACTATGCTGGGATTTTTAAAAAACATTTTTTCTTTTTGTTTCTACACACAGCATTGATAGTGCTTGCTATTTTGGTTATTATTAATACTATAGGTTTGTAACAGATTTTGAAATCAGGTGGTGTGATGCCTTTGGCTTTGTTCATTTTGCTCAAGATTGCTTTGGCTATTTGGGGTCTTTTGTGGTTCTATATGAATTTTAGGATTTTTTTTTCTATTTCTCTGAAGAATGACATTGGAATTTTGATAGAAATTGCATTGAATCTGTAGATCACTTTGGGTAGTATGGACATTTAAACAACATTAAATCTTCTAATCCATGAACATGTGGTATCTTTTCATTTGTGTCTTCTTTAATTTCTTTCATCAATGTTTTATAGTTGTCAGTGTACAGATATTTTAGCTCCTTGGTTAAATTTTTTCCTAAGTTTTTTTTTTTTTTT
>VBSM01000865.1:4662888-4682172 GCA_008086735.1 Cheirogaleus medius | reverse complement strand
GCACTCTAGCCTGGGCAACAGAGTGAGACTCTGTCTCAAAAAAAAAAAAAATGATCATGTTGTTTGCAAACAGTGATAACTTCTTCCTTTCTGATTTGAATGCCTTTTATTTTTTTCTCTTGCCTAATTGCTTTGCCTAGGAATTCCAGTATTATGTCCAACATAAGTGGCAAGAATAGGCATCCTTGTCTTGTTCCTTTTCTTAGAGGAAAAGCTTTCAACGTTTTGCCATCGATCATGATGTTAGCTGTGGGTTTGTCATATATGGCCTCTATTGTGTTGCGGTACATTCCTTTTATACCTAATTTGTTGGGTGTTTTTAATCACAAAATGATGTTGAATTTTGCCAAAGGCTTTTTCTGCATCTATTGAGATGATGATATGTTTTTTGTCCTTCATTCTCTGAGTGTGGTTTTCCATATTTATTGATTTGGTCATGTTGAATCATTCTTGTATCCCAAGGAGCAATTCTACTTGATCATGTTGAATGATCCTTTTAATATACTGTTGAATTTGGTTTGTTAGTATTTTCTTGAGAATTTTTGCATCTGTGTTCCTCAAGGATATTGGCCTATAATTTTCTTCTCTTGTAGTGTCCTTGTCTGTTTTTTGTATCAGGGTAATGCTAGCCTCAGAAAATGAGTTTGGAAAGTATTCTTTCCTTTTCAATTTTTTGGAAAAGGTTGAGGAGAATTGATATTAGTTCTTCTTTAAATTTTTGATAGAATTCAGCAGTGAAGTCATCCAGTCATGGTTGGACGGGATATGTTTGTTACTGATTCAATCTCTTTACTCATTATTGGTCTCTTCAGATTTTCAGTTTCTTAATGATTCAGTCTTGGTAGATTGCATGTTTCTAGGAATTTATCCATTTCTTCTAGGTTATCTAATTTGTCAGCATATAATTGTTTATAGTAGTTTTTTATGATCCTTTATATTTCTGTGGTATCAATTGTTATGACTCTTTAATTTGTGATTTTTTTATTTGAGACTTCTTTTTATTTCTTTTTAGTTTTTTTATTTTTAATTTTTATGGGTATATAACAGTTTTACATATTTATGAGGTACATATACTATTTTGATATGAAGATATAATACAATGTGTAATGATCAAATCAGGGTTCATCGAGATATCCATCACCTCAAACATTTATCATTTCTTTGTGTTGGGAACATTCCAAATCCACTCCTTTAATTATTTTAAACTATACAATAAATTATTGTTCACTATAGTCACCCTCTCATGCTACGAAGCACTAGATGCTGAAAAGGATGTGGAGAAAGGGGAATACTTGTACACGGTGGGAATTTAAATTAGTATAGCCACATGAAAAACAATATGAAGGTTGTCATTGTAATGGTGCACCTGTCCATTGTAAGTGATGGCCCTTCTCACTCAGTGTGGCCTGAGGACCAGCAGTCCCTGGAAGCTTGTTAGCCAGACAGAACCCCGGGCCCCACCCCAGAGCTAATTAATTAAAATATGCATCTAGCAAGAACCCCAGGTGATATTTATGCATGTTTAAGTTTTATATCTTTATATTGGTTTGATAGGGCTGCTATAACAAAGTACCACAAACTTTGTGGCTTAAACAACAAAAATTTATTCTCTCATAGTTTTGGAGACTAGAAGCCTGAAATCAAGGTGTTGGTAGGGTTGGTTCCTTCTGAGGGCTGTGAAGGAAGGATCTGTTTCAGACTCTCTCCTTGGCTTGTAGATGGCCATCTGTTCCCTGTGTCTCTTCAGATCACTTTCCCTCTGTGTGAGCCTGTCTCTGTGTCCAAAGATGCCCCTTTTATAAGGACACCAGTAATACTGGACTAGGGCCCCCCCCATTGACTTCATTTTAACTTGATTATATCTTCAAAGATGCTGTCTTAAAAGAACGTTACATTCTGAGATACTGGGGTTTAGGACTTCGCCGTATGAATTTTGGAGGATGCCATTCAACACATAACAGTCCTGCTTTGTATTATACTATTGTTAATTTATATGATCAGCAAAGAATAGATTGGCTCACTGAGGATGACCAAACCCAGGCCTTGTCCAAATTATTTTTACTCTTAAAAATAGCTCATTTAAGTCAGAAAAAATTTTTCTAGATAGAAATACCACATCAACATTTATTGATGAATTTAGAAAATCCCACACAACCAGGCTCTCTTGGAGGTCTGAAGAGTCCTCACGTGGCATGGTTTTAGGCTCTGCCACCTTCACCGTAGTGAAGGGACTCCATTTATTTCTAGTTTTTAAAATGATACACCAAGGACTGAATATTAGAGATGTGTTAAAAGCAGCACAAGTCACCCGGAACCACCTCTACCTCTCTCATTCTTGGTATTATCCTTCCATTAATTCATCCCAGCACCATCATATTCTCTCTCCCACTACTACTTCCTTTCTCATAACTCAATGACCTTACTGGAATCTGAGCCTTTCAGTTACTTTTCCACATGTTTCTGCACAGCCATGTGTTCCCACTGCATGTTGCAGACCCGTGTGCAGGATATCACGTGTACCCCTCACTCCCATTCTGGTCTTTTCCTGGTTCTGTATCTCACATAGTCAGCTTCCACTGAGTAGGCATGCCTTCTGTATCTTCATCTAGTCTTGGATAAAGATGTTGAGCAGGACAAGGCCCTCTCCTTTCATGGTGACTTCAACTCATGCATATCCTGAAGGAATTGTCCAGGATTCCTGTAGGATTGCCTTCCCAGCACTCCTTTCCTAGTGTTTTCCTTTTCACATGATTGCAGTGGGAACAATGATTTTATATTTTGACCCTAGTTTTTGGCCCCAGTTGTTGAGCTCAGGGATGGGCACCTGGGCCAAGCTGGGCCAGTGAATTTTTTCCTATAAATTTTTGGTCTTGGGGAAGAGAAAATCCTATCAGTTTCTCCTGGGGTGCTGGACTGCAAGATATGCTGATATCAAACACATTTACCACTCTGTGGAGTTAAAGAAGTGGAAATGAGCCCAGTTGCAGAGAGAGAATAATAATCATAGTGAGCCTATACTTCTATATGCCAGGCCCTGTTCTGACCATCACACACATGCTAATTCGTTGAACTCTCACAACCCTGTGAGGTAGATAGATGTTGCTATTATTATTATCACTAGATCATTCCCAGATGTAAAGATAAGAGATGTAGAGAGTGTCCAGACGTCACTCAAGCATCTCGTTCCAATAGCTATTTTGAGGCTCCAGCTGCATTCCTGTAACTAGGTCTTGTGAGACATTTGGCTCACCTTTCAACATACCTCCCTTCCTTTTGTTTAAGTTAGCTCTAGTAGGTTTATAAAATTTACCACCAAAATATTTCAAAATACAACCAAATAATAAAGCAATCCAAACTGCAATTAACAGTTAATGACTAATATTACTAGAACTCAGCTTCTATCGTTCTTTCATGTACACAAAAAAATAATAAAACATTTTTGTCAAGTACTTGGAAGAAATCCAATCACACCATATCTACTACCCTTTTGTGTTGCAGCAGACTCCATAAATAAAAGAATAGGGCACAATGAGTTTTCTTTAAAGGGAATACAGTAAAAATGTGAACCTTTCCATGTGTATGAGTCTAATAATTCATCTTTTATTATAGAAACTAAAATATGGATATAATTTGTATTTATACTATGTTTAAAATATAACTAAGATTACCAAAGAGAGTCTCAGGAAAGAGCACCTAGTACTGGCATTAAGAAGAGGGAACTGATTCAGATAATATTAGAGTAACATAAGTTAAAGACATTTTTATATCTTAATTTTTGTATTTTTAGGTGTCCTGTCATCTTGTTATCACAATCATCAATGGAAGGAGTAAAGAGGAAAAAAGATGAAATAGGGACAGGGGTTTGACTGAGACCCTAAAACATCCAAGGCTTTTAAATGGATCATTTTCTTCCTATCATTTATGCCTGCAGGTGTCGTCAAAAGTATTACTCAGTCCATCTACCTACGGCCAGTGTCATCATCTGCTTCCATAATGAAGAATTTAATGCCTTGCTTCGGACATTATCCAGTGTTGTGAATCTCACTCCACATGATTTCCTTGAAGAAATTATTTTGGTAGATGACATGAGTGAATTTGGTAAGATAGAACACTGATTATCTAATCTACTTTGAAGGTAGTGCTCTCCCTGATGGCACTTGAGTATTTTATATGAAGAATATTTTTGGTGGGTGTTGAGGCAGGCACTACAATGCCTCTTTTGTAGAGAGACCCAGTCTAAGCTGGGCATGGTGGCATGTGCCTGTAGTGCCAACTACTCGGGAGGCTGAGGCAGGAGGATTGCTTGACCCCAGGAGTTTGAGGTTGCAGTGAGCTATGATGATGCCACTGCACTCTAACCTGGGCAACAGAATGAGACCCTGTCTCAAAAAAAGAAAGAAAGAAAATTAGAATTTCTGTGGAATAGCATGGTTTTTAGGAACCAGTCATAATGATGGTAAATCGTTTCAAATTTCCACAGTTGCAATTTATAAATTGTCTAATGTTGGATATTTTTCCAGATGATTTGAAAGAAAAACTAGACTATCACTTGGAAATTTTTCGAGAAAAGATTAAATTAATAAGAAACACAGAGAGAGAGGGGCTGATTCGAGCAAGGATGATTGGAGCGTCTCGTGCATCAGGTAGGAACATTCCTGAGGACATGAGCCAGTGACATGTCACAGAGATCCTACTTTCCTGTGCAGGAGCAATCCCATGCACGAATAATCCACAGGTAGACTGTATCTCCACTGGCTTCACCAGAAGAGTGGAAATATTACTCCAGCCATATTAGCCTTTAATCTTTTTTTGCCTCCAAAAGTATTCTGCTGAAGCAGAATACTGTCAGTCTGTTATTTTGAATGAAAGATATTATTTGGCAGGGACCATAATGTCAGCCCCTGTCACAGGCTGAGTTCCCCTGGTGCAAACTCTGAGGTGGAGTGAGGAAGTGCGACCGGACGGGGTGTGCAGGGAGATGAGGCACCCGCCACGGGCAAGTCTGAAGCTAGGACGGGGAAAGTTCAGGGCCCCACAATGAAATGACAAGAGAAAGTTTACTGGGGTAGACGCCTGTGAAGGATAAAGGAGAGAGGAAGTAGTGTGGGCGGAAGCTTCCGGCCTGACACCTATGAAGGGAGACAGAAGGCGGCCTGACACCTATGAAGGGAGACAGAAGGCTTCCGCTCGCGGTGCGCCTTTCAGAAAGGCTCGGCTGGTAGTGGGGAGCCCGGGTGCAAAGTTGGCCGGTTGAGGAGTCCTGCATTGGGCCTGAACAGCCCACCTTTAATACCCCTCGATACGCACACTGTGCTTAGTCACTGGGTTGGGAGCACTCTGGGGAGAGTGTGACCTCCGCGTCAAATGCAGTAGATCCCAAAGCTTTGGCAGCAGGAAATTGTCAAGTGCGCTCCTTACAGCAGCTTCTCTTGAAGGGAGCTCTGAGCAGCACAGTCTCAGGGCTGCCACCAAGAGCGGTTCACAGAGGTCCCTGATCCAGGTGAGGGGACCAGGCATGGACCAGTCATTGGATGTGAACACCACCCTCCCCTCCCATGGGAGGAGGCATCGCTTTGGACACTTTAGCCATGGCCAGCCAAGGGCAGGCCCTCAGGAAGGACTCACCTGTGAGCCATCAGCTGTCAACACTGCGGGGCGCTGAGTCCTGAGGACATATGAGCAGCTCACCGAGGGTCCATGCTGCCTATTCAAGCTCCACAAATATCCTTGGAGGAAGTATAGGAAAAGTCATGTATCAGGCAGGCTTGGCCTCATTCCCTCACTCATCACAGGCCCTAAAGAGAAGTTGGCTGAATCTGGGACAACCAATATGGTTCTTAGATAGAATGAAAATGAATGCTTGATAGGTTATCTCAAAAACAATAAATGGTATAATCCTTTCTATAATTACAGAGGCCAAGAGAAGTAGAGCAACTTTTCCTAACAATGAACTTCAGATTCTTACAAAATATTCTTGTGAGTGAGAGAATCAGCTGAGGAGCATCTATAGCACATAAATTTTCCCCATAAAATACTTTATGATGAGTGAAAAACAATGTTTCATTGAAATGTAGGTGCTAGGTGGCTTGTTCCCACATTTTGTAATTTAAATCAGTACTTAGAAAAATTCTGTATTAATTTTGCATACAGTATACTTTTAAGTTATTTTTCAACTTATAACACTACATTTATGGTGTTTGGGGTAAATCAAATTGTCAAAGTTGCAAATATTTAAATCTTTAAATGCTAAGGGTACAAGTGTACACTATATATGACAAAGAAGACATCACAAGGCAATATAGGAAGAGAGACTTGTACAATTTTTGTTTTTATTTAAATTTTGTTTTGTTTAAATTTTTTGTTGTATAAGAAAACCTTATACCCATTAAGCAGTTTCTCCCCATTTTCCCTTCACTCTAGCCCCTGGCAACCACCAGTCTGTGTTCTGTCTCTTATGGACTTATCTTTTCTGGATATTGCAAAGAAATGGAATCATATAACATATGCTCTTTTGTGTTGGCTTCTTTTACTTAGCATGATGTTTCTGAGGTTCATCCACATTATAGATGTATCGGTACTTCATTCATTTTTATAGCTGAATAATATTCCATTCTATGATAGAGCACAGTCTGTTTCTCCACATCTCCACATCTGTTGATGACTGTTTGGGCTATTTCCACCTTTTGGCTGTTAAAAATAGTATTGTTGGTAATATGCATGTACATGTATTTGTTTGAATTCTTTTGGGTATGTACCTAGGAGTGTAACTGCTCAGTCATATGGTAATTCTATGTTTACTTTTTTGAGGAGCTGCCAAAATCTTTTCTACTGTGGCTGCACCATTTATATTCCTACCAGCAATGTACAGAGTTCTAATTTCTCCACATCCTTGCCAAAACTTGTTATTTTCCATTTTTTAAATTCTAGCCATCATAGTGAGTATGAAATGGTACCTCACATGGGTTTTAATTTGTATTTGCTTAATGACAAATGATGTTGAGCATCTTTTCATGTGTTTGTTAGCCATTTATACATATTTGGAGAACCAGATGTTTATTTTAACCTATCAAATTAACAGACATGATTTTAAAATGCTAATAATGTTATATAATATTATAGAAGCTATTTTAGATAAAAGATGCAAAGGGTAAAACTGTGTTCTGCCAATAGCATGAAAAATTTATGTATGTTAAAAATGAGACACTTCTTAGCTCAGTTTTGGTTGACAAGAGGACAATAGATGTTATATTCCAAAGTGAGTTGTCAGACTGACCATGATAAATTTCAAAATAGATATCTGAGAATCAATGAGACAACTCAACCACACTGAATCCGATTGTTAGAGATTAGAGGAGATTTAAGGAGAAAGTTGCTGGTTGAAGCCTAGTGAGAGGGACTCTATTGGAGTTCCTTGTACTGGAGATTTAACACATTCTCAGCACATTCCTAACAAAATAAGGAGAAGTGAACTAATGTTAGTTGGACTGTGGCTGGCTGCAAAACCAAGGACACTGGCTTCTAGGTTAGTGTCTGTATTCATGGCAGAGTTTGCTCAGGTGACGTTTGAGTGAGAGCACTGCAGGGATCATCTTAGATGGTGTCCAGTGTGACTATCTAGAAGGATGGACAGCTCTCAGCAGAGGAAAAGCTGGAGGTAGAACACAGATCTTAAGGAGCTGAGGAGAGAGTGTGGGCCACTAGAATAGAATGCGCTTGCCTGGTGGAACTGTAGGCAAGAGACCACAGGAATGGGAAGGAGGGGGTCCTCAAAATTATCATACCGGACACACGCTGAGAGGAGAAGTCAGCTTAAAGGGCACCATGCTATCTTAGCACAGATCCAGGCAGGAAAGAACTTTCCTTCCCCCTCTCTCCTCCTCTCTCACCCACCATTCCCATCAGCATTGGACAGCATTCCAGTTGCTCCACAACCTCACCAACACTTGCTATTGTCTGTCTTTTTTATTCTAGCCATCCTAGCAGGTGTGAAGTGATATCTTGTAGTGATTTTGATTAACATTTCCTTAATAACCTATGATGTTGAACACCTTTTCACATTCTTGGTAGTCATCTGTATACCTTCTTTGAATAAATGTCTATTTAACTCCTTTGGCCATTTTTAAATCAAGTTATTTGGCTCGTTGTTACTGAGTTGTAAGAGTTCTTTATACATTCTGGATATAAGTCCTTTATTAGATTCATGATTTGCAAATGTTTTCTCCCATTTTATGGATTTTTTTCACTTTATTTATGGTTTCTGTTTAAGCACAAAAGTCTTTAGTTTTGTTGAAGTCCAATTATGTGTTTTTTCCTTTGTCACCTGTGTTTTTGGTGTCATATCTAAGAAATCATTTGGCCTAACCCAAGGTCATAAAATTTATGCCAATATTTTCTTCTGAGTTTTCTTTTCCTTTTTCCTCCCAACCCCTTAGTAAATTTGCATCTTCTGAGTTTTACAGTTTTAGCTCTTACCTTAGCTCTGTGATCTTTTTGACTTAATTTCTGAGTATGGTATGAGGCAGGGGTCCAACTTCATTCTTTTGCATGTGGATATCCAGTTGTCTCAGCACCATTTATTGAAAAGACTATACTTTCTCCATTGAATTTTCTTGGCCCTTGCCAAAACTCAATTGACCATAAATACAATGTTTTTATTTCTGTACACTCAGTTCTGTTTTTGTGGTCTATATGTCTATCTTTATGCTAGTATTGGATAATTAACTAGTTACTCAATTACTAGTAATCACTGTTTTGATTATTGTTGCATTGTAGTAAGTCTTGAAATCAGGGAGTCTTTCAACTTTATTTTTCTTTTTCAAGATTGTTTTGGCTAATTTGGGTCCCTTGCCTTTCCATCTGAATTTTAGGATCAATTTCTACAAAAAGAACCAGATGGGATTTTGATAGGTGTTGCACTGCATCTGTAGATTGATTTGGAGATTATCTCCATTTTAACAATATTAAGTCTTCTGATCCAAACTTCCCTAATGATGTTATGTTTTCTATAGAAAAGGTCTAAACTCTGCTACCTGAATTTTGAGGTTCCTTCCAAGTTGAGCCCATATAATGTACTTTGACAACACACACTTTTTGCTTTGGCCATGCCAACTATTCCCCTGTCCTCTAAGTAGAATAGACCCTCATTAAAGCTTGAACTCAACAGCAAAAATAATTATGCATCTTTGCATCCCAAGCACCAAACTCAATGCCTAAGAAGGTATCCTCTCAGTAAAAATTTGCTAAAATAAGTTGATCAGTCAAGACCAAGCTAAAATCTTTTTTTTCTTTTCTTTTCTTTTTAAAATTAAGGCCCAGCTCAGTTCCACCTGCTTATCAGGTTCACTGGCCTCTTCTGAACAACTCTGGCACACGATGTCCCACATTTTTGTACATAATAAAGGATGTGGTTCGTGTTTCCCCCCAACGCAACTGAAAGCACCTAAGAGCCAAATACATAGTAAATGCTCAGCCAGTACTCACTGTACTAAACTTTGGTTTGTATGATCCTGGGTTTCATCCATGTGGGCTAACTTACCCTGTTCTTGCCTCCCCAGGGGATGTGCTGGTGTTCCTGGACAGCCACTGTGAGGTGAACAAAGGCTGGCTGGAGCCCTTGCTATCCGCCATCACCAAGGACCCCAAAACGGTGGTGTGCCCTGTGATAGATGTCATCGATGAGACAACCCTGGAATATAAGCCCTCTCCTATTGTACGGGGAGCCTTTGACTGGAACCTACGATTTAAATGGGATATTGTTTTCTCTTATGAGATGGATGGACCAGATGGACCTACTAAACCAATCCGGTGAGATTTCTTCAGGTTTTGGGGAAATAGCACATATGTACTAGAACCTGAAAAAAAAACAAAAACAAAAAACAACCTTTCACTTTCAGAGATTATTCCTTCAATTTTTCTTGGGCTTAATAAAAAGAAATGTTTTGTTACTTATTTCTAGAAGTCTTTAATACAGTAATAGAATTTGGAAGATGTTAAGTTTCTTTAATTGAAAATGTAGGCTGGGTGTGGTGGCTCACGCCTGTATCCTAGCACTCTGGGAGGCCCAGGCAGGAGGATCGCTCGAGGTCAGGAGTTCGAGACCAGCCTGAGCAAGAGCGAGACCCCCATCTCTACTAAAAGTAGAAAGAAATTAATTGACCAACTAAAAATATATAGAAAAAATTAGCCGGGCATGGTGGCACATGTCTGTAGTCCCAGCTACTTGGGAGGCTGAAGCAGGAGGATTGCTTGAGCCCAGGAGTTTGAGGTTGCTGTGAACTAGGCTGACACCATGGCACTCTAGCCCGGGCAACAGAGTGAGACTCTGTCTCAAAAAAAAAAAAAGAAAAAGAAAATGTACCTCTCACCCCATCTCAGATAACCGCTGTGGTTAGCACTTCTCTGATTTCAGATGCCCATTGTTAGAATGTGAAGTTTGTTCTTAGGAGCAAGTTGTGTGTTGATCAATGAACCAAAGGCCAGCACTGCGGATAGCCCAGAAAAAGCAGACATGTTTGCCAAATTCATGTATAAAATATTTGCCCAAGTGTTTCCATTTGTAATTTCTTAGGTTGAGATGAACCTGACTTTTCCTAGATTATTAGTCTTGGAAAATATGAGAATAATTGCATTTGCTTTTAGTTCTAAGTTCATTATTCAAAATTTGAATGTTGTAACTTTTAACTGCATATATGTGAGGCTATTTTAGAAGAGGCTTCATTCAGGTTACTGCCTACATTTACTGATAACTTTGACACCAGACTCACTTCTCTTCTCTTGGTATTAATTTTCTTGCATCACAAACCACATGAGTGAACTTTCCAACACTACAGCTAATAAGCAGGTCCTTGATCTTTGCCTCTATTCTAATTTAGCTAGAGCTGTGTGATCTTACACAAGTTACTTAGCCTCTCCATGCCTTATTTTCTTATCTGTAAAATCTGGAGAATAATAATACTTCACAGGGTTGTGATGAGAATTAACTGAATATATAAATGTTAGCTATTTCATAATTGCTATCTATTTATCATTCCCTCAGTGCTTTGGAAAAACACTCAAACTGTGCTTTCCTCTAAACTCCACAATAATCAACCCAGACTGCTGTGACCGAATGTGGGCATTTTACCCACGCCGCACACAGCAGACACCTGCTGGGTGTCCTCTATTTCAAGTCCAAGGTTATCTACCCTCATATAGTGTCAGGTCCCACAGGTTTAGGGCTCAGTCCCCAAGACTGACCCCTCCTTCTTGCCAGTCACACGTCCAGGCCTCTGAAACTGTTGATGGACTGGCTTCAAACTGTGGGTCCCACAACCTCCTCTTGGGGATCCATTTGCTTGAGTGGCTCTCGGCACATTCACTTGCATTTCCCGGTTTCTTACAAAGGATATCTTAAAAGACACAAACAAACAGCCGGATGAAGAGATACGCAGAGCAAGGTCTGGAAGGGTCCTGAGCACAGGAGCTCTGTCCGCGTGTAGTTGGGGTGTGCTACCTTCCCGGCACGTGGATGAGTTCTTGCTCACCTTCCTCTCAGCCTCCACATGTCCAGCTCTCCAGAAGCTCCCTAAACCCTGTCCTTTGGGCCTTTTATGGAGACTTCATTGGTTGTCCATGACCGAAGCACAGGCAACCAAGTCAAAACGTGATTCGGCAGAAAGGGTGTGATCCAAACCCAGCAAGGCCTGTCTGTCCAGATTCTTTTTGCTGCCTCTGTGTGGCGTTCCTTCTTCCAGGGCAGAGGGCAGGGCCCTCTGGAATGAGAGTCTTACAACCCACAATCAGAGTGGAGTCCTGCCGTGGGCAAGGGAAAGGAGGACAGGAGACGATCAGAGAGAAAGATTCTGATCCCTGAGGCTGCTCCTGAGGCCTAAAGCGCCCCAACATTGTAACAAGGGAGTTATGAGCCAGAAACTGTGGACAGAAACCAACATATGTATCATAATGCCTTGCTCAGCCATCTCCTAGACCTCTCACCTTCCAAACTAGAGAATCCCAGTCTTTGGCCACAACCCACCGCCTCCCCGGCTGCTTCCTGCTCTGCTCCACGCACACCTACCTTGGGCATCACCCACACTTCCACTCCTTTGACTTTTTTTTCCCCTCATAGTTTTCTTCCTTCTGATGTGGCCTGGATTTTCTGATCTATAAATTCGCTTCTCCTCTTGCCAGTACCTCCCTGTGCCTCATCCCACAGTACTTCTGCCACGGTCAGTCTGCGGTCCTCCAACACTGAAGCAATGCCACCATCTATTTTCCTTGTTCCTCGATGTGAGCTGATGTATTTGCCAAACTTTGACAGCTGTGAACTGATGCCCCTCCACACTGGTGGTCTCCAGCCACACCCCGCCCTGCAGTCTCTGATCCGCTCACTCCCCAGAGCGGCTGTTCCAAACCTTTGTGACTTCCCTTAGTCCCAAGACCTGCCCCCACCCTGCGCACCCTACTCTCGATTAGCAACTTCATCTCCTAATTCAAGGACGCAATAAAGACTATCCAAGAATTGGAAGGAATAACTGTGAAATTATTTAGCACCTTATGCTAGGCCCATATGGAGTATTATATGGTCATTAGCACGACCCCACGTGAAGCTCTGTATCCACGTTCCAAATCTCCCACCACCTGCTCTCTAATGCTGTGATTAACCAGCTCCAGCAGCTCTGCCCTTTGCGATCATCTCACATCATATCATCTGCTCTGCTGGCTGTCCTCACAGACAGGCCCGCACTGCTGGAACTCTGCAGCATAGAGACAGCATGGCCTACAGGCTCCCTTCCCCACCCATTCCAATCTCCCTGTTTCTACAGTGATTTTCCTAAAACCCCACATTGCACATGTCACCAATCTAGCTTATTTTTAAAGTATTTTTGTTGTTGTCATGACAACACGCAGCTTCCTTTATGCACCTTCTACTGTCTATGACTCAGATCTCTCCTCTGCTCCGGACATACAGCTTCCGTGCACCCACATGCTGACACCTTCTGCTTTGCTCACACCATTCCCTTTATTGGAATGACCTTTCTTCTGTTCTCTACTTTTGTAAGAAAGCCTACTTTCTCTAGAAGGCTTAGCACAAATCTTAAATCTTTAATAAAACCATCCCTAACCATCTTTGGTTCTTGCCCCTAATCCTGAACACTTGCAGTTAGTTATTGTCAGTAGAATCACTTAGTATTCAATATATGATGTGATTTGACATTTATCTTCACACGTAGAGATGATCTATAACTCTCTGATTCTCTGGTATCTAACACAATGCTATATGTATTAAATCATTCTTTTGAGGGGTAATATTTTATTTTGGCTAGTCAAACAGACCTGGTTTGCAGTAGGGACCCCATCACTTGTTAGCTGTTTAGGACTGCCATGTACAGTTGCACCAGCTGTGCACTGCACATCTCCAAAGGAGATGTGTCATAAAGACCACAAGGTGAATGGCATACCTGGAGTGCTGCATTGAGGAAGCTCTCACTTGGGTCAGTTACCTCTCTCAGCTTCCGTATCCTCACCTGTAAAATAGAGATGATAATACTAAGACATGCCTCTTAGGATTATTGAGGGGATTAAGTGAGTTAATACTTGTCAAACACATAGCTTAAGGCCTGACCCAGAAGAAGTTATCTGCTCAATATAAATGTTAGCCACTGTTAATGTCACAGACTTCAGAACAAAGAACAAAGATATACTTTAATAAAATTTAATATGGAACATCTTGATTTAATAAAAAATAAAAAACCAAACCCTCATTCTTTTGAGTTTATCTCAAAATGATTTAAAATAAAGTTACTTTTAGTAAGAAGTAGCTATGGTATTACAATTACAAAAATTTGGCTTGTAATTTTTCATATTTCATATATATAAAATATGTTTAGGCTCTAATGTGAAAATAATTGATATTCAATAGGGGAATTGTATTCCTAATATGTATTTGCAAAATAACATATTTGGAATTCTAATATACTGCTAATGTATATATACATTGATATATCCTTTTTGAAAACAGTTTGACAATATAAAGAATCGTGTAAATATTCTTAATCTTTGATACAATAATCCACTTCTTGGAATTTATCTGAAAAGAATTTATCAAAAATAAGTACAGTGACATATATTGTATCAATATTTATATTAGTAAAAAAACTGCAAACAACATAAATGTCAAATACTATTGAAATGGTTAAAAAAGTATATTCATTTTTATAGAATATTACATAGTCATTAAAAGTTAAGTTTTTGAAGGCTAATTAACTAAAAAGGAAAATTCTCACTATGGTAAATAAAAATTAAGCCATAAGAAATTTTGTCAACATGCTGATTGTGATTATATATGTATATATTATAAACACATATTATATGTATATATTATATAATCATAATGTATAATAATGTATATAAGGAAAAAGTTATTTTTAAAGGATTAAAAGAAAAAATAAATTTTAGATATTAGCCATGGCATTAATTAGCTCTCATAAGTGAAGATATATTTTTTTTTTGCCACTTACAGTGGTTCTAATTGTAACCACCAATGTAGAGGCAGTAACTTTTGGAAAACTTAGAGCAATCAAGCACATTCGTGGCCCTGGGCGCACACCAGTGATAACATGAGGCTTCCTCAGCTCCCTGGCATGCAGGTGTCACCGTGACCAGGGGACGTGGGCACTAGTGGCTTTTCTAGGTCTAAAACTTACTGCACCTTCCCATGTCCTTCGCCAATTCCTCTTCCTCTCTCCAAACTCTTAACGTTGAAGTGCCCAGTACTCAGCCCTTGGTCCTCCCCTCTACTCCACTCGCTCACACAGTGATTCTCAGCTGTCGAACACTAATGCCTCCCAGATTTACGTCTCCAGCCCTGGCCGCTCTCAGAACTTCAGACGCTTGTACCCAACTGCGTCCAACTGCCTACTCGGCACCTCTACTTGAATGCTAGGTAGACATCTCAAATATGTCCAAAATGGGATCTTCCTGCCAAAAACCTGCTCCACCCACCGTATCTCCCATCTCAGTAGCTGGTGACTCCATCCGCCAAGTGGTCAGGCGAAAAAGGTCAGTGTCAGCCTTGATTCTCCTTTTCCTCCTACTCCCGACCCCCCACCCAGACGCAGATCTGTTAGCATCATCTTCAAAATGCATCAAGAATTCGACCACATCTCACCGCCTACTTTGCTGTACCCCTATCCAGGGTCCCACTGTTTTTCTCTGAGACCCCTGCAACACCCTCTCCCCGATCTCCCTGCTTCTGCCCCTGGCCCCATGCGAGCAGGGGTCTTTCTTTGCTTGTTGAGTTGCTAATTTATCCCTAACATATCGTAGGTGCTCGATAGAGACTTTTTTGAACAAAAGAGTGAATGGATGAACTTGTAATGGCTTTCAAACCACTTAGTTTGGTATTACTGGGCCCTACTAGTGGTAGATTAAAAAAAAAAAAAAGATGCTTTGTGACATAATGGTTTTTCCAGAAGTAAATATTATAATTCCCTGAATGCCCTTAGAAGGGGAGTGCACTAAACTCCACGACACAATTCGTTGTTATCCTCATGGGAGACTCATATTCTAAACATCATTCTCCCTCTCATCAAGACAACATTTAGAATACATTGCTCACATAATTTGGTGAGAGCTAAGTAAAAGTCATTGCCTACTTTTAGGTAGTTGTAGTTTTAATTTAGTAATTTTATATGCTTAGATATTTATTGAGATAATTTTCATATTAATATGGTTGTTTTCTAGTTTTTAACTATAAGTTATTATTGATATTCAATATAATTTTGAGGAAAATCTATAATGACTATCTCTGTGGAATCAATTTAATATTTATGTTCCCTTTCTAGGTCACCTGTAATGGCTGGAGGAATTTTTGCTATATACAGGCATTATTTCAATGAAATTGGACAGTACGACAAGGGCATGGATCTTTGGGGAGGAGAAAATTTGGAACTTTCCCTAAGGGTAATCTTCACTTTGTTTTTTAAATAGTTACTTTTGGACATGGAGAGTGAAATCTAAGTTTAAGTTACATAAAATGCTGTGGTAATTGTGCCCAATTTCCTCCATGCATATCTGGTACCATTCCAGTGTCACATGCAATCAATAATTTACAGGGCTCCTTGCAAAAATTGAAAACATTTAGTAAAACATCAGATTCTTCTACCATATGTTTTTTATTTCTAATATATGGTATATCAAATTAATGTCATATTTTTAACCTATCTATGGATTCTTTTTTTATTGTCTTGGTGGTTGCGGGATTTTTTTCCCAATCTTTTTCTGTTTGGAATTTTATTTTATCTCCATTTCCCTTCCTTTTTCTCGTTGGTTATTTGTTCATTTTTAAAGTTATTTTAAGCACAGCTTCTCTCATAATGTTTGAGATACTTTATTATGCAGATAGAAATCTATAGAGCAATATATTAATAGTTTCCTCCAAGCCCCTATTTGGCAGTATCTCGTAAGTTTGTTGTTTTGTTGCTTTGTGTTCCATTGTGATCTGGGTATTACTTTACAACCCCCATGCCTTTGGCTATTTATTCTCTTTGGTTGATCATTCCTCATTTAATTGCATTGCTCTTTGAGAATATAGCATAAGGCGTTTACCCGCCTTGGGACCTAATAACTTAATAAGCACTGTGTGCGAGAAAAGAATCAATGTTGTGAATGATAAAAGCAGATTTGAAAAGTAAGTGTACTTCTTTTTCTGGATCTACATTCTCTACAGATAGCAAGTGATGACTGACATTATTCAAATGTGTTAATTATCCCTGCTCCAATATTTTCAACTGCTCCATTTCTAATGGCCCTTTGTGTCTTTTAAGTATGCTTGGATGTCTTTTTATAAACACATATGTAAATTAATAGAGAGCTAAAGCACCCCCTTTGACACTGACAGCTGCGCTAGCCATGCCAAGTAACCTTGTCTTTCCTAAGAAAAGAATAATCTTGGCCGGGCGCGGTGGCTCACCAATCCTAGCACTCTGGGAGGCCGAGGCGGGTGGATCGCTCAAGGTCAGGAGTTTGAAACCAGCCTGAGCAAGAGCGAGACCCCGTCTCTACTAAAAATAGAAAAGAAATTAATTGGCCAACTAAAAATATATAGAAAAAATTAGCCGGGCATGGTGGCTCAGGCCTGTAGTCCCAGCTATTTGGGAGGCTGAGGCAGAAAGATCGCTTGAGCCCAGGAGTGTGAGGTTGCTGTGAGCCAGGCTGATGCCACGGCACTCTAGCCTGGGCAACAGAGTGAGACTCTGACTCAAAAAAAAAAAAAAAAAAAGAATAATCTTTATACCTGCATATACTTCTTCATTTCTCATTTACTCCTTATTCTAGTAAATCAACATCCTAGAAGGCCCTCAGAATCCTGTGACATCACTGCAGGAACTGTGACCAGTTTGGTACTGATGTCCCTCAGGGATGGCTCTTGGTGAAGACTAAAGTGGTTCTTCTGGTCTTAGCCAGAATGGCTGATTCCTGCTGGTGTTGCTTATATCAGCAGTCCCCAACCTTTTTGGCACCAGGAACCAGTTCATGGAAGACAAAAACTTTTCTATGGACCAGGGGTGGGAGGGGATGGTTTTGGGATGATTCAAACGCACTACGTTTATTGTGCACTTTATTTCTATTATTATTACATTGTAATATATAATGAAATAATTATGCAATTCACCATACTGCAGAATCAGTGGGAGCCCTGAGCTTGTTTTCCTACAACTAGTTGGTCCCATCTGGGGGTGATGGGAGACAGCGACACCCGAAGTATGTCCAGTCTACTCTGTAATCCCATTTTGGTTGCTGTCACCGCAGAAACCCTGCTTCACAAAGATAGGATGTTGCAAATGGAAGCAGGCTTTTCAGTGCTTTGGTGGCAATCTCAGCATATTCCTCCTTGACTTTAATCCAGAACGTATGGAGATTTGAAGTTGTCTAAAACATATCTTTAAGGCCACCGTCATTTGCGATCTCAAGCAGTTGATCCTCTCATAGCACAGACAAAGTCTATTCACCTGGCTTATTCACAAATGGGTGATAGATCCATTCCTTCCCAGTTCAGGGGTCTTTGCGTTTGGGAAGTCATGCTCAGACTCTTCTGAAAGCTGAGATAGGTGATCATGCTCCAGCTGGGAGAAAGAAGGCCCTGGCTCAGTCTCTTTCAAAATCTCTGCTGATGTATGAAACATGTCAAAAATCCCAATGTTCACTTGTCACCCCCATAATTCCAGTCTGGCTTTGAATGCAGCCACTTTATCTGCCGACTTGAACACAGTTGTCATTCTCCCCTGAAGTGACAGATTGAGCTCCTTGAGCAGGTTGAATGTGTCACACAAGTAAGCAAGTTTTGTGACCCATTTTGTGTCACTGAAATGTGCTGCCAGTGGTGACTGTTTTTCTAAAAGAAATTTCTGGATCAGTTCTTGTAACTCAAAAACTCTAGAAAGTGATCTACCTTTAGAAAGTCATCTCACTTCTGGGTATAAGAGAGGACATGTGTGCTCTGCATCCATCTTCTCACAGAGCTGCATGAACAGACACGAGTTAAGTGTACTTTAATGTGGTTGATAATTGTAATCATATTGTGCAAAGTGTTGTTTAGTTCAGGTGACATTTTTCAGCTAGCCAGCATTTCCCTATGAATGACACAGTGTGCAGACTCACATTCAGAAGTGACCTCCTTGACTCAAATAGTGAAACCAGAAAGCCACCCAGTCACGGCAGCCGCTCCATCCGTGCACACAATAACCAGTTCAGTTTTCTTGATATGTCATCATTCAAAGACTTGAAGAGTTCTGCAGCTGTGGTGTTGGTTGGCAACAAAAGTGCGCATAACACATCCTCATGCACATCCTCCTGAAAAATGTGTCACACAAAACGAGCATTGTTGCCTTGTAGTCAATATCGGTAGACTTGTCACCTTGGATTGCATACCACGGTGACTCATTAATTCTTTCTAACAGTTGTGCTTCAGTACCCTCTGCTATCCCATCAACTCATCTAGTGATGGCGCTAGCCAAACGAAGAATACGCGCCTCCTTTTGAACTGCAGCCTCTCCTAAAAGTTCACGGCAAACATCCTCAGCAGCAGGCAGGATCAACTCTTCACCAGTAGTAAAGGGCTTCTTAGCTTCAGCCATGCGGCAGCCACTAAGAATCATGCTCTCAGTGCAGATGCATTTGAAGAAGTGGTGGCCTTCGATAATTGCTTCTGTTCTTCGTGTTCACATTTTTTCTTTTGAAAAACTCCAAAGGCTTGTCTTTTAGTGCAGGTGCTTGGTCTCCATGTGGCGAAGCAGTTTTGAAGGT
>VBSM01000865.1:4641831-4652885 GCA_008086735.1 Cheirogaleus medius | reverse complement strand
GTAAATTGTGCTGCTATAAACATTTGAGTGCAGATGTCTTTATTATAGAATGAGTTTTTTTCCTTTGGATAGATGCCTAGTAGCGAGATTGCTGGAGCAAATGGTATTTCTATTTTTAGCTCTTTAAAGTATCTCCAGATTATTTTCTCCAGGGATTGTACTAATGTGCAGTCTCACTAGCAGTATAAGAGTGTTCCAGTCTCTCCACATCCACGCCAGCATTTGTTGTTTTGGGAGTTTTTGATAAAGGCTATTCTCACTAGAGTTAGGTGATAGCGCACTGTAGTTTTGATTTTCATTTCCCTAATGATTAGAGATGTTGAGCACTTCTTTATATGTTTGCTGGACATCAGTGTGTCTTTTTTTGACTAAGTTTCTGTTTATGTCCCTTGCCCATTTATTGATGGGGCTGTCTGATTTTTGTTGTTGTTGTTGATTTTCTTAAATTCTGTATAAATTCTTGTTATCAGCCCTTTTTGGAATGTGTAGAAAGCAAATATTTTGTCCCATTCTGTAGGTTGTCTATTTGCTCTAATTCCTTGACTGTACAGAAGCTTTTTAATTTGATCAGGTACAATTTGTTTATTTTTGTTGCTGCTGTGATTGCTTTGAGGGTAGTCTTCATAAATTCTTTGCCTAGGCCAGTGTCTAAAAGAGTGTTCCCAACATTTTCTTCCATAATTCTTAAGGTTTCATGCCTTAGGTTTAAGTCTCTTATCCATTGCATCGTGAGTTTATTTTTGTGAGAGGTGAGAAGTGGGGATCCAGTTTCAGTCTTCTGCATGTGGATATCCAGTTTTCCCAGCACCACTTATTGAATGGAGATTCTTTACCCCAACATATATTTTTGTCTGCTTTGTGGAGGATTAGATGACAATATGAGGATGGTTTTATATCTGGGATCTCTGTCCTATTCCAAAGGTCTATATCTCTGTTCTTGTGCCAGTGCTGTGCTGTTTTGGTTACTATAGACTTGTAGTAAAGTTTGAAGTCTGGCAGACTGATGCCTCCCAATTTGTTCTTTTTGCTTAAGATTGCTTTGGCTATGCAAGGTCTTCTCTGATTCCACATGAAGCATGGAATGATTTTTTTCTAAATCTGTAAAGAATGATGGTGGCATTTTGGTAGGAATTGCTTTAATTCTGTAGATCACTTTAGGTAGTATGGACATTTTAACAATATTGGTTCTACCATTCCATAAGCATGGTAGGGTTTTCCATCTGTTTGCATCTTCTTTTCTCAGTGTTTCGTAGTTCTCCCTACATATGTCTCTCACCTCCTTTATTAAATATATTACTAAATATTTAATTTTCTTTGATGTTACTGTGAAGGTGTTGTGTCTTTGATTTGATTTTTGGCTTGACTGTTATTGGCATATATGAATGCCACTGATTTGTGTGCATTGATTTTGTATCCTGAGACTATACTGAATTCATTTATCAATTCCAGGAGTCTCTTGATTGAATCCTTGGAATTTTCTAGATATAATATCATATTGCCAGCAAAGAGTGAGAGTTGGACCTGTTCTGCCCCCATTCAGACACCCTTAATTCCCCTCTCTTGTCTGATTGCTCTGGCAAGGACTTCCAGCACTATGTTGAATAGAAGTAGAGATAGTGGGCAGCCTTGTCTGGTTCCTATTCTAAGTGGGAATACTCTCAATTTTTCCCCATTCAGTATGATATTGGCTGTGGGTTTATCATATATGTCCTTAATAATTTTAAGGAATGTCCCATCTATGGCTATTTTGTTAAGAGTTTTTATCATAAAAGTGTGCTGAATTTTGTCAAATGCTTTTTCTGCATCTATTGAGAGAATCATATGGTCTTTGTTCTTTTATTTATGTGGTGAATTGCATTTATAGATTTATGTATTTTGAACCAGCCTTGCATCTCTGGGATACAGCCCCACCTGGTCATGATGAATTATTTTTTGACGTGCTGTTGGCTTTTATTTGCTAAGAATTTTTTTAGGATTTTTGCATCTATATTCGTGAGGGATATTGGTCTGTAGTTTTCTTATTGTGTTGTGTCTTTTCCTGGCTTTGGTCTCAAGGTGGTAATTGGCTTTGTAGGATGGGTTGGGGAGGATACTATCCTTCTCAATGTTATGGAATAATTTCTGTAGTATAGGTATTAGTTCTTCTTTGTAGATTTGGTAAAATTCAGGTGTGAATCCATCTGGTCCAGGACTTCTCTTTTTTTTGGAAGATTTTTAATTGCTGCTCCAATTTCTGTGCTTGATATTAGTCTGTTCAGGAATTCTGTTTACTCCTGACTGAGCTTAGGGAGGTTGTGTGTTTCCAAGAATTTGTCCATTTCCTCCACATTTTGTAGTTTTGGGGCATATAGATTTTTATAGTATTTGAATTTTGTATTTCTGCGATGTCAGTAGTGACCTCTCCTTTTTCAGTTCTGATTGAGTTTATTAAAGTCCTTTCCTTTCTAGCTCTTGTCAGTCTAACAAGAGGGCTATAAATTTTGTTTATCTTTTTGAAAAACCAACTTTTGGTTTTATTGCTCTTCTGTATTGTTCTTTTGTTCTCAATTTCATTTAGTTTTGCTCTGATCTTAGTTATTTCTTTTCTTTTGCTAGGTTTAGAATTTATTTGCTCTTCCTTTTCCAGTTCCTTGAGATGATTTATTAGTTTGATGATTTGTGAGCTTTCTGTCTCTTGGATGTGAGCATTTAATGTTATTAGTTTTCCACTCAGGAATGTTTTTGCTGTATCCCACAGATTTTGATAACTTGTGTTCCTGTTATCATTTAGTTTGAAGAATCTTTTGATTTCCATCTGGATCTCATCTTTGACCCAGTAGTCATTCAGCAATAGATTGTTTAATTTCCATGACTTTGTGAAGTGGTGTTTCTGTTGGAATTGATCTCTAATTTTATACCACTATGGTCTGAGAAGATACATGGTACGATTTCTATTTTTTTAAATTTGTTGAGGTCTGATTTGTTGCCTAGGATGTGATTGATTTTGGAGAAAGTTCCATGAACTGATGAGAAGAATGTATATTTGGCTTTATTTGGGTGGAATGTTCTGTAGATGTCTGTTAGACCCATTTGTTCTAGAGCTCTGTTTAAGTCCATTGTTTCTTTGCTTATTTTCTGTTTGGAGAATCTGTCCAAGTCAGTCAGTGGGGTTGTTGAAATCCCTAGCTACTATGGCATTACTGTTTATCATGCTATTTAGATCAAACAGGGTTTGTTTTATGTATCTGGGGGCTCCTGTGTTGGGTGCATAAATATTAAGAATTGTTAAGTCTTCTTGTTGAATTTTTCCTTTCACCATTATATAATGAACATCTTTTTCTTTACTTTTGGTGTTTTAAAGTTTATGTTTCTGAAATAAGGATCGCTACCCCCGTGCTCTTCCATTTGCCTGGAAGTTTGTTTTCCAGCCCTTGACCTTGAGTCTGAAAGCATCTTTGTGGATTAGATGTGTTTCCTGGAATCAGCAGATACTTGCCTTATACTTTTTATCCACTCAGCCAGTCTGTCTCTTTAAAGGACAATTCAAGCCATTCACATTTATTGAGAGGATTGATATTTGGGGTAGATTTCTGTTCATATTGTTGGGTAAATTCTTATTGTTTTGTTTTACCTCTTGAGCCATTGTGGAATCCAGGTTCTGGACTTTTAACTCTTGGGTGATTTTACTTTGGTGAGCGTCTATTATGCTGTTCAGTGTATAATGCAGGTCTGAGTACTTCCTGCAGGGCAGGTCTGATCTTCACAAATTCCATCAGTGATTGCTTGTCTGGGATAGTCTTTATTTCTCCCTCATAGATGAAGCTTAGTTTTGCCAGGTAAAGAATTCTAGGTTGGCCATTTTTCTGTTTTAGAAGATTGAGGATGAATCCCCAGTCCCTTCTGGCTTGTAGGGTTTCAGTTGAGAAGTCTGCAGTTAGTCTGATAGGTTTTCCTTTGTAGGTTATCTGCTGTTTTCATCTTACTTCTTGAAAGATTGCCTCTTTTGTGTTTACTTTGGCCAGTCTAATAATTATGTGACATGGTGATTGCCTTTTCATGTTGAGTCTCCTAGGAGTACTGTGTGCTTCTTGTATCTGGATATCTAGATTTCTGGTCAGTCCAGGCATATTTTCCTTCAGTATTCCAAGAAATAGATTTTCCAGCCCTTGTGTATTTTCTACTCTCTCTGGGATGCCTATAATTATTATATTTGGTTTCTTTACATAATTCCACACTTCGTATGTTTTGTTCTTGTCTCTTGCTTCTGTGTTCTTTTTCTTCATCTGATTTGTTTAGCACATAGGCGTTATCTTCAATCTGTGAGATTCTTTCCTCTGGGTGATCCATTCTATTCGTAAGGCTTTCCACTGTGTTTTGAAGTTCCTTGAATGCCTCTTTCATTTCCAGAATTTCTGTTTGGTTCTTTTGTAATACTTCGATTTCTTTAGAGAATATTTTATTCATTTCTTGTATTGTTCTCATGGCTTCTTTGTGCTGGGCTTCTATTTTCTCTTCAGTTCCACTGAATTTTCTTACAGTCCATATTTGCAGTTCTTCTTCTGTCATTGTAATCATTTCATTTAAATTAGTATCCGTTTTTAAGGGTCTAATGATTTCTTTGGGGGGTAACTATTCTTTCGCTGGTTCTTTCTCATCAAGCTACTTGGTCAAGAACTGGGAGTGCTAGAACTGGTTTGTGCCCCTAACTTCAAGCCCCCAAGGGACGTTCCTTGATAGTGGTGGGAAGAGGTGCCATGGTCTTGTATTGCATTAAAGGTATTTTATCAAGTAGGTTACCT
The DNA here is from genome assembly GCA_008086735.1 of Cheirogaleus medius. Classification (NCBI taxonomy): domain Eukaryota; kingdom Metazoa; phylum Chordata; class Mammalia; order Primates; family Cheirogaleidae; genus Cheirogaleus; species Cheirogaleus medius. The sequence goes on along the minus strand of VBSM01000865.1, from coordinate 4,648,107 downwards.
ATGACCTGTTGTCTTCACCTCTTGTCATGGAGATTAGTGAGTTTGGTCCCCCAGGTTAAGCTCCCAAGTGGTGGATTGCACTTGTGTGTATGACTCCACTGCCGTCTAATAGCTTGAGATGGAGGGCGCTGTGTTAACCTATCCGGTTACCCTCTCTGTCGGTGGTTATAGATTGCATAGAGGAGCTAATTATTGAGGTAATCTGATGCCTCTGTGTTAGTCTCTGGTCTCCCGGATGAGGAATACGAATGCCCTGATCTTTAGGAAGGGTCTTGTCACTCCCAAGGGTTACTTGGACCCTATTCCCCCTTAAAGTGGGGGTAAGGGCAAGACAGATCTCAGCTGATGCCTACAAACCTGTGTGTATGCTTCTGTGGTTGCTTGACCTGCCGCTAGGGGAGCTGCTAATATGTTATTCACGGCTCTTCCACCAGCTTGGGAGGCTGCTCCTGATGGGAGGGGTCAATTGGTGGAATTGCTAAGGTCTCTTTTCTTTCCCTGTCTACAGACCCCACTGTTGGCAGCTTCCCGGATGTGGAGTGCAAGCCCTAGAGTTATGATCTTATTAGATAACCTAAGCCGGTCTGGTGGGCCAAATCAGTGGGCTGTCAATTATTGTATAGTGCCAAGGCCCCACAGATTCACGCTAGTCGCACAGGGAAAGCGACTTTTCTCCCTTGTCCCCACCTCCAAGGGCTGAGCCCACCATGCTGGGCAAAAGTCACTGGGCTAGAGGAGGGGTGTTGCCCGACTGCCAAGCGCCCCAGCCTCTGGGGATCCCACCAAGTGGCGGTCTCCCACCACTGGGGAGCTAGCATTGGGAGGAAGCATTCAATATTTTTTTTAAAAAACTGATCTTTTTCCCAGAAATACTGTATTTTGAGATCTACTATCTTAAGAAAAATAGGAAATAGAAAAACGTCTAAACGTCTTCTACCTTCAATATGTATCAGTTGAACTTTTCAAATTAAATGTCATGAAACAGTAGTCCACACCTCACTTCTGACAGTTTCTGGGCTATTCCTCCTAAGGAGTTCTGTCTGTCTGTCTTTGTGTGTGTGTGGTAAAATATATATAACATGAAGCTTATTTTAACCATTTTTAAGTGTATAGTTTGATGGCATTAAGTACATTCACAATGTTGTATCAGTATCACCAAAACTTTTTCATCACCCCAATCAGAAACTCTAAGCATTAAGCAATAACTCTCCATTTCCTCCTCCCCCCAGCCCCTTTCTGTTTGTATGAATTTGCCTATTCTATAATAGATACTTCATGTGAGTGGAATTGTACAGTATTTATCCTTTTGTGTCTGATTGATTTCACATAATGTTTTCAAGGTTCAACCATGTTGTAGGAAGTCTCATACTTCATTGTTATGGCTGAATAATAATCCATTTTATGCATATATCACAATTAGTTTATCCAGTTATCCCTTAATGGACACTGGGTTGTTTCCACCTTTTGGCTACTGTGGTAATGCTATGAACATGTGTTTACAGGGATCTCTTTGAGTCCATTTTGAATTATTTTGAGTATACTACATCCAGGAGTAGAATGGCTGGGTTATATGGCAATTCTGTTTAACATTGTGAGGAAATGACAAACTCTTCTTCACATTTTATTTTTTTATTTTTTTTGAGACAGAGTCTCACTTTGTGGCCCAGGCTAGAGTGAGTGCCGTGGCATCAACCTAGCTCACAGCAACCTCAAACTCCTGGGCTCAAGTGATCCTCCTGCCTCAGCCTCCCAAGTAGCTGGGACTACAGGCATGCGCCACCGTGCCCGGCTAATTTTTTCTATATATTTTTAGTTGGCCAATTAATTGCTTTCTATTTTTAGTAGAGACGGGGTCTCGCTCTTGCTCAGGCTGGTCTCGAACTCCTGACCTTGAGCGATCCGCCCGCCTCGGCCTCCCAGAGAGCTAGGATTACAGGCGTGAGCCACCATGCCCGGCCTTCTTCTTCACATTTTAAAAACTGCTTTCTTAAAGACCTTCATACCTTATTAATTGCTAAATCTAAGGGGCTCCACCTTAGCTCTCATGTGTCTTGACCTTTCTAAACCTTTGTGATACCTCATGGTGCCTGTCAGTACACACTCTTGAGTTCTCCCACTCTGTGGTCCTCAGGTCCTTCACGGGCTCTTCTGCTTAACACAGTACTTAAGTGTGCACGTCCCCAGATCTTCAGCGCTCGCTCTCTAACCCATCGTGCTACCCTCATTATTTAAGCCCTCCTTTGCTATTACGTCCATGTAACTTAAACTGTCATTTCGATGTTTATTTTAAACCTCTCTCTGAGGCCTCAATTTGAATTTGAAGCTCATGGGCATCTCCATATCGGTGTTCTTTCAAGTGCAACTTGTGCAGAGCAAAATTCATCTTCTGATAATCCTCCCAAACCTGTGCTCCCTGTCAGTAAGACTTGAAAGCTGGGTGTTGTTTGTATTGTCCCCTTCTCCCTTAGAGGGCCCGTGTCCTGTCAAGTTGACAAGTGCGGACAGTTCTGCTGCTGATCCTCCTTTCCACTCACTTTCATAGCCTTAGACCGAAAGACAGTAGCCTCTTAGTGGAATTTTTCTAACTCTACTCTCTGATTCTAGATTTTTTTCTCCTCTGTCCCAAACCATTTACACACAGCTGCGAGAATTTTCTTCCTAAGATTTATTTGCACAAAAACAGTAGTAAACTTCCTTTTGCATGCAGAACAAGTTACTTACCCTCAGCATCAGAGCCTCATCCTGTCTTCATGTAATTAATCACCTTACCTTAGCCTTGTCCTGCCCCGTGTATTCATCTGTACTCATCGTTACAGCCAGCCATTCTACTTGCTGTTGTGTTTGGAAAACTGAAAGCAGATACGTGTTGCAGTTTCCCAAGATTTGAACTTTCTGCTTGAAATAGTTCAGTATTTGGCCTTTGAAATTTTCATGTTTAAAGCCAAAACTTAAATCTCAACTTCTATAAGAAATCTTCAAGTGTTTTCAGACAAAATTGATTTCTCCTCCATCCTTGTTTCCATATAGTTTGCTTTTATCTTTATTGTAACAGCAAGTTTGCTTTTGGATATACCCAAGTTTTTCCACCCAATTTATTATTTCTTTAGGATATTTTTTTCTTAGAGAAAATGAGATTACTGTCTAAAATGTATAATGGTTTCTAGGTCTCCTATGGCATTGTCCAACTGATTTTTAAAAAAATCTTTATACTGGGGGTTTTTGTTGTTGTTTTTGAGACAGAATCTCCCTCTCTCGCCTCAGGTAGAGTGCAGCAGCATCATCGTAGCTCCCTGCAAGCTCCAACTTCTGGGATCAGTGATCCTCCTGCCTCAGCCTCCTGAGTAGCTGGGACTACAGGCATATGCCATGACACTCTGCTAATTTTTTTTATTTTTAGTAGAGATGGGGTCTCACTCTTACTTAGGCTGGGCTTGAACTCCTGAGCTCAAGCAGCCCTCCTGCCTTGGCCTCCCAGAGTGCTAGGATTACAGGCATGAGCCACCACTCCTGGCCTATGTTAATAATTTCATCATTGATAAATGTACTGTTTACCTGTATTTTGAATATAAACACGTGTTTTTTAAAAATTCTGTAATTTGAGTTAGAAAATACTATCTTATTTTTATTTGTATGTCTTTGCTAATTATTGAAACTGAAGACTTTTCCATCTGTATTTCCATGTATGTTTCTTTTGTGAATAGTCTTTTCTATATACTTCATCTGTTAATCTAATACTTTACTCATTTATCGAATAATCCTGTGCCTTATTTGCTGCAGATATTTTCCTGTTTTTGTCCTTTTTCTTTTTAATTTTAGTTATCACCTTTGACTTATAGTGATAGCTTTATTTAACTTTAAGATTAATATCTTATAAATATTTTCTTTAGTTTTCAACATATTTTTAGAAGTTTGAAAAGAGTTGATAAAAAGACAAGGGAACTTCATTATAAATTGCATTTTAAAAAAGGAAGCATATATAATCTTCACAACTAGTTAACTTACAAATCTTCAGGTTAGTGAAAAGTTCACTTTTTTCCCCTTTTTCTTGTTGTGGTAGAATATACATAACATGAAGTTTATTTTTTTAATCATTCATATTACCAAATTATTGAGCCTATTCATGATATTGGAAAAGGATTCTTTGTTAGTCTGGGTTCTCCTGAGAAACAGAACTCATAGGATGTGTACACACACACACACACACACAGATTTATTTTAAAGAATTGGCTCACACAATTGTGGGGCTGGCAAGTCTGAAACCTGCAGGGCAGATGGGAGACCCAGGGAAGAGTTAGTGTTGTAGCTTGAGCCTAAAGGCAGTGTGGAGGCAGAATTCTCTTTTGTACATGTTCGAATTTCCTTTTCTTAAAAAGAAACCAGACATACAAATGGCCACCAGGTACATGAAAAAATGCTCAACATCATTAGTCATCAGAGAAATGGAAATCAAAACTACAATGAGATATTATCTCACCCCAGTTAAAATGGCTTTTGTCAAAAAGATAGGCAATAACCAATGCTGGTGAGGATGTGGAGAGTGGGGAACCCTTATACACTGTTGGTGGAAGTGTAAATGAGTGCAATCACTGTGGAGAACAGTGTGGCGGCTCCTCAAAAAACTGAAAACAGGCCGGCACGGTGGCTCACACCTGTAAGCCTAGCACTCTGGGAGGCCGAGGCGGGCAGATCATTTGAGCTCAGGAGTTCAAGACCAGCCTGAGCAAGAGCAAGACCCCGTCTCTACCAAAAATAAAAAAAATTAGCCGGGCATGGTGACACATGCCTGTAGTCCCAGCTACTCGGGAGGCTGAGGCAGGAGGATCGCTTGAGCCCAGGAGTTTGAGGTTGCTGTGAGCGAGGCTGACGCCACGGCACTCACTCTAGCCTGAGCAACAGAGTGAGACTCTGACTCAAAAAAAAAAAAACAATTGATCTCATGGAGACAGAGAGTAGAGTGATGGTTATCAGAGGATGGGAGGAATAGCAGGGAGTGGGGGAGTAGTGGTGATGGTTTAATGAGTGCAAAAATATGGTTAGATAGAATGAACAATATTTGGTAGCACAACAAAGTGACTATAATCAACAATGTTCGGGTATACTTTTAAGATAGCTAAAAGAGTAGAATTGGAATGTTCCTAATACAAAGAAATGATGAATGCCTGAGGTGATGGATGCCCCAATTACCCTGATTTGATTAATTCACATTGTATGCTGTATCAAAGTAGCACATGTACCCTATAAAGATATATAACTGTTATATATCCATAATATTAATACTTAAAAAGAAAAAATCCTCACATTCACATACACAAAAAGAAACCAGTCATATTTGATTAGGGGTCACCCTAATGACTTCATTTTAATTTAATGATCTCTTTGAAGTCTCTGTAAATAGTTACATTTTAAGGTACTGGGGATTAGGAGTTTAGCATATGATTTTCGAGGATACACAATCCAGCCCATAATAGGTGCCAAATCTCTTGTGGGATGGAGTGGGAGAAGGCAACCAGCAAGTATTTAGTTAAACTCATTTATATAATAAATAAATAATTTGGAATGAAATACAATTTAGAAGTAGCTAACAATTCATTTTAATTGTCCGCTGTTATGTTAAATTTACAAATTGGTAGGGAACCTTTCTGTACTTCCTAAGTGTTTCCCGAAGATTCTTCCTTCAGACTTCCTATTAAGTTTATTTCCAAGTATTTGGTTGTCTTTTTTTAATGGGATACTTTTTTTCATTATATATTTCTTAAAAACTAGAGTGGGTACTTACTATTTTATTTGATAGTGTATTAACTTGATATTAGGTAATTCTTATAAAAATGTTAAAGGATTTGAATTTCCTTGCTAATGAGATGGGATTTTAAAAATTTTGCATTAGGGGAACTAAAAGTTCTCACTGCTTATTAAAATAAAATTAAATACTTTATTTTGTGATAATTGTAGATTCATGTGCAGTTATAAGAAATAATAGGGAGACAGCCTGTGTACACTTTACCCAGTTTTCCCACATGTTCACATCCTGCAAACCTATTACATTATTAAAACCAGGATATTGACATTGATACCTTATTGATAGAGTGTTCCCAGTTCCTCCATCCAGTCCCTATGACATTGCTGTTATTCACTTCATTTACCTGGGTATTGTAATCACTCAGTACATGTATTGTTACTGTCATTACTTTAAATAGTGATCTTTTAGATCAGTTAAGAATAAGAAAAGATTTTATTTTACTTTCATTTTTTTCCTTCTTTGATGCACTTTTTTTTTTT
>VBSM01000865.1:4626789-4639184 GCA_008086735.1 Cheirogaleus medius | reverse complement strand
TTGTTTTTGTTTTTTTTTTTTTGAGTCTTACCCTGCTGCCTGGGCTGGAGTGCAATGGCTAGATCATAGCTCACTGCAGCCTCGAATTCCTGGACTCAAGCGATCCTCCCGCCTCAGCCTCCTGAGTAGCTGAGACTCTAGCTGAGACTATAGGCATGTGCCACCATGCCCCAGCCCCGACCATTCTTACATTTCCTCCCTCTGGCTGATTTCACACATGGCTTGGTTTCTAAAGACATTTGATTTTGTGACCCCTGTGTTGACCAGAATATTGACTGTTTTGTTGGGACTAACAAAAAGATAGCAATAAGGCATTTCCTAGGCATTCCTGGCAGTCTTGAGCGGATACCTGGTGTCATTAATTAATTAAAATATGACATATAATAAAAGAAAGAGAAGGCTTAATACAGCATATGCAGTAGGATATCTAGTTAGAAAGGTCTAGAATCTAATGATTCCAGTGGAATAAACGTTTGTTGCACAGGCTTACCTATTGATTGTTGTTGACCTCATGCTTGCCCCGGAGGCTATGGTCACTTTTTCCCTATAGTCTTCCACAGAGCTGCAGTGAGTGAGAGGCGCTGCTTTCTGCTTGGGCGTTGGTTCAGAGAGGGTATAAGAATAACAGCTTCTACCAGCCCATATTCACTGACCCTTGGTTCTCCCAAGTTTTGCTTGGGAAGTACTTTTAGGTACTTTACCATATTGTCTGTCTTTTTAGTTTCTTTTTCTTTGGTGTTTAATTTAATTTACTTCTTTCTTCCATCAGCATTGCTTTGTGTTTTTCTTCTGTATTTGAAATATAATGTTAGACATTTCACATATTTATGTCCTTTTTGATTTTCTTATAGAGAAGGGATTCATAAATATCAGAGGGGTGTCAAAGGATCGTTCCCAGGGAACATATCATGTTTGGAATTTGCTCTGAACCCTTCCTAATTCACTAATATCCTTATGTGTAATTATTAAATACTGTTGTTGGTGGCTAAGTTTTCTTCTAGTTTTCCAGGTTGAATAAGGAATGAGAAGGAATAGTGTGTATTTTTATGTTGTCATCACCTGGTAATTTCATGGGGCTATGCAGGGACAGTGTTGTGTAAATCAGTATTTGTACTCACATGACTATAGCTGAGTCAAAACATGAATGTGCCTTTTTTATGGAAAAGGCTAACAGATATTTGCTGTTTGACAATGCAGAATGCAGAGTATACTTATGAGAAAATAGCTGAAAACTACTGTGAAAGGTAAATATTTAACTTTTAAAGGTAAATACTTAACTTTGTACTGATAGAAAATGAAAGTGGTCTGTTAAACAGAATTGTCTCATTAGCCTGTAGTAAAAAGTGGACATTAAAAGGGGCCTAAGAATTTCAGACTAGATAATGGTTCAAAGAGGAACTATTCTTCAAATCGTGCTTTTAGAGCATTTGTTCAGTGTTCAAATTTTATTCTCAAATTTTTGACAAATTAATGGAATTAAATTTCAGTGTGCTTAAAATCCATTCCGTTTTCTTTGTGCATTTTGGTATGGAAATTTCCTTTGCTTAAGAGACAAAAAGAAAAGGGTATCCTGCTTCTTTCAAAGCCTTAACATATTTAATCTGATCCATAGCTCTTATATTTTTAATAAGTTTTCCTAAGAAAATATTTACCTCGTTTATCAAATAACTACATATGTTCTTTGTAGAAAATGTTTTAAATAAAAGTACAAAGAAAATTAGCCATACTGCCACTAGTCTGAGTCTATTAATTTTTCAGTAATTGCCAAAAACAGTATAACATTTTGTATATAATATTGAGAGATTAAAAATAATTAGTAGATTATATAGCAAAACACTAATAGTAGTGAGATTTCAGGTGGTTTATAAATAGTTTCCTTTTTGCTTATCTGTCTTTTCTAAGTTTTGAGTACAATAGCAAAAGCTATTATTATTATTGATCCCCAGCACCTTGAATGTTGCCTGGCATATGGAGCAACTACTGTGTTCCCAGTATTAGTTTTTTCTTTAGGATTATTTAATGATTTTCAGAAGAATGTTGGATTATTTAGTACATTTAATAGGTTATGACTGGAAGATTAGAGGAATTACATAAGCTATCATCTGTAGAGTGACATTGCATAACAGGCATTGTTTTAGTGACCGTTACATAATTTAACTACTTTATGGAGCACAATTTTGTAGCTGGTGTGGATTGTGTTGTCTGTTAATAGAGGGTGCTTATAAAAAGCATTTCAAAATGAGCCTTCTTACCTCAAAGCACTGTATTGTGCTGTTAAGAAATACCCCTTACTCTAATCTGATAATGATGCTGGAATTTGAATTGAGTGAGCTGAGATTTTAGACCTTTGTTACCTAAACAGTTTGCCAGAAAGCATTTTAGATATAACAACAGTAGATGATAACGGTAGCAATAAAAATGTTGCTTTTTGAACAGATTAAAGTATATATGTGCTTAAATTGTTATTTGCATGTATTTTTAGACATATTTTTCTAGTTTCTTGGATTGCATGGTGTAGTGCAAGGCTGCTCTTTGCCTGTAAAGATGATGTCTGGCTTCCAAACCCTCTTTTATTTTCCTTCCCTCCTATGAGTATCAACTTTTTAAAAAATGATTTATAGGGGATGCTAGAAACCGACTCAGTATTATGTTTTGTCCTTTCTTTTCTTGATCCTTTGTTTTATAATGTAATAGAAGCCGGTGTGTATGTGTATTTTTATGTAGCATTCTATATACACTCTTCTCATCTTTTTTTACTTGACAACATAATTTAGAGACCAACCTATGACTTACAATATATAGAGATACTTTCCTTTTTACAGCTGTATATTGCTTTATTGTATGGATATTTCTTAGTTTATTCAGCAAGCCCCTTATTAATGGACAATTGGTTTGATTTCAGCTTTTTACTATTACACAGAGTCCTATAGTGAATAGCCTTGTGGGTATATTGTTTCCTATTTTTACCATCTGTAGGATAGATTACTAGAAGTGATACTGCTGAGTCAAAGGGTAAATGGGTATAATTTTATTAGGTGTTGCTAAATGAACCTGCTCAGAAGCTTACCATAGTTTACCATATATGGGAGTCTCCCTATAGTCTCACCCTCAGAATATGTTGTCAGGCTTTTGAATTTTTGTAAATTGATGATAGGAGGTCACTCCTGTGACTACATCACATTATTTAAGACTGTCTTGAGCAGACTGGAGTAGGAGACTCCTTTGTGTTGAATTCATGAAGTTAGGGGCCATGTTGGTGAAGCCCACGTGGCAGGCAACCTTTAGGACCTGAGGGTGGCCTCCAGCTGATACCTATTAAAAAGCCAAGGACCCTCAGTCCTGCAGCCACAAGGAACTGAATTCTGACAATGTGAGTGAGATTAGAGCACATTCTTTCCCAGTCGAGCTTCCAGGTGAGGACACAGCTTAGCTAAAACCTTGATTGCAGCCTTGGGGACCCTCAGCAGAGGGCCCAGCTTAAGCTGTGCTCACACTTTTTTAAAAATATTTATTTATTTATTTATTTTGAGACAGAATCTCACTCTGTTGCCCGGGCTAGGGTGCCGTGGCGTCAGCCTAGCTCACAGCAACCTCATACTCCTGGGCTCAAGCGATCCTCCTGCCTCAGCCTTCCGAGTAGCTGGGACTACAGGCATGCGCCACCATGCCCGGCTAATGTTTTCTATGTATTTTTAGTTGGCCAATTAATTTCTTTCTATTTTTAGTAGAGACGGAGTCTCTGTCTTGCTCAGGCTGGTCTTGAACTCCTGAGCTCAAACGATCCTCCCGCCTCAGCCTCCCAGAGTGCTTGGATTACAGGCATGAGCCACCGCGCCTGGCCTGTGCTCACTCTTGACCCACAGAAATTGTGAGATAATGTATTGTTTTAAGCCACCAAGTTTGCAGTAATTGTTACATAGCAATAGAAAACTAATACTGAGATATTACTCTTTTGTCTGTGATACCAGCTGCAAGTATTTTTTCCATCTTATGGAAAAAATAAACTGTAAAAAGTAGAAAATGTCTTTCTACTTTTAGTGTCTTTTGCTATCCAAAGTTTGTTTTTGTGTAATCCAGTTTTTTTCCTGTATTGTTTCTGAACTTTTTAGTCCTAGCTAAAAAATTTCGCCCACTCTCAGATAATAGAGGAATTTACTTGTGTTTTCTTCTGATACTTACGTGGTTTCATCTTTCACATTTAAACATCTAATTCATATCAGATGTATCTTGGTGAGAGGAATGAACCCTGTTGCTTTTCCGTATGGCTAAACAGTTGTTTTCACATCATTTAGTTAAAAGGCATTCATTTCCCCTCTGTTTTTTGGTGTTATCTTTATTTATACTAAGTTTATACTAAATTTATATTAAATATAATATATACTAGATTTTTAAAGTTTTTTTATGTAATTGGATTTTTTTCCTCTCCCTTTCCCATCAGTTTGTCAGTCTATGTGTGTGCCGTCCTGAACTGTCCTGGAGTTTATTATCCGGTAGGGCTCACTTCCCTCCTAGTTCTTTTCCCAGGGTTTTATTCTCATTCATTCTTTTCCAAATGAATTTTATAATCAACTTGTCTAGCTCCAGGAAAAAAAATCTGACAGTATATTTAATAAGAGTGTGTAACATTTACAAGTTAATTTAGGGAGAGCTGAGATTTTGGGGACATTTAGGAGTTTCTCGTGGTTTTCCTCATATATGTGTTAGGCATTTTTTGTTAAGTTTGTACTTAATATTTTATTTTATCTTAAGATTTTTGCAGTGATATTCATAAAGGAGATTTTTGGTCCGGAGTTTCGATCTTTGTCAGATTTCAAGATCAATGTTATGCTCATTTCATAAAACAAATTTGGAAGATTTCCTTTTAAAAAAAATTATTTAGCTTAAGTAGCATAGGATTATTAGATCCTTAACGGAATGGAAGAGCTCCCCTGTGACACTCTCTGTGCCTGATGGTTTGTTTTTGTTTGTTTTTTTATTGGGTTTTGTTTTTTGAGGAACTCTTTTACAATTTTATTTCTTTGGGATTGGGGTCAATTTGAATGTTGTATTTTCCTTAAAAATTATTCTTTTCTAGCTGGTTGCAGTGGCTCATACCTGTAGTCCCAGCTACTTGGGAGGCGAAGGAGGGAGGATCACTTGAGCCTGGAGTCCAGCCTGGGCAACACAGCAAGAGCCTGTCTCTTAAAAAAAATATATATATACACACACACATACCCCCCTAAGTTTTCAAGTTGATTTGGATAAAATTGTTCATCTTTTTATTTTTAAAATTTCCTTGTACAGTGTTTTCAGATTTATCATTAAGAAATCATAGACAGAGAGGAAGACTTGAGACTTTTGCTGACATATTGTGTATTTTGCTTAATAATGAAAATGTCTAATGAAACTCTTTTCAAACTGATTAGCTGTCTTCTCCTCTTTCCACTCCTTTTTCTTCATAGTAAACATTTATTTCCCAGGATGTGCTCTGCTCATATACTACAGTCTTCTCTAAAATTTCACATTGCACAGAATCTACACAATGTCCCCTAACCTCTTATGGAACAGAAGTACACTTTTAAAAAATTATATAGACAAGAACTTATTAATTGGTAATACTAGGCACTGTGCTAAGCATATGGGTTTGAAAAGATGAAGGTGATCCCTGTCCTCAGAGGGTTTGTGTACACTAAGTTCAGCACTGCTTACACTTGAGGCAAATTGTTTATCGGGATATTTGCAGTTCACATATCTGTAAAGGAAGATTCTACTATCATTAACTGTAGCCTTCCAAAATCACTGTGTTGGGTGTCTCATTTTCCAACCATGACATTTCGTCTCTCCGGCTCACTCTCTGGTAACAGCCACACCAGGACCTCTAACCTGTTGGCCTATCTGCACTTTTCATCCTGCTTCGTTCTTCCACATCCCCACATCTCTTTTTGCTTGGCTTAAATCTGTTATTATAATCATCACACTGCATATACCCTGCCCCATTCTTGTACTATTGTACCTCCCCGGCAAAACCCCAACTCACAGCTTACAAGGCACCTATCCCTGAGCAGCTAGCTACCAGACCATGACTGGAGGAAAACATAAAACCGTACTGACTTGTCTCACCTTAAATTCATATGTACATCTGGTTAGCCTTTTATTCATTTAACTTTGAAAAATATATTACATTGATATCTAACTGCCGAAGTTTTGGCTCTGTAAACTGTTCAAGTTTATGATTGATAGAATTTGTTCACTAGTTGTTTTGCATTAACTAACCTTACATATTTGCTTTGACCCTCCTTTCAGAGGCTTTCAGCCTTGGTTATTAAAGCCATAGCCAATTGCCTGTAGAAGGAATAGCAAATAGTATGAAAGAAAAAAACTTTATTGTGTAGATACTGGATTTGTTATTTGTTAGTATAGTTTATATTAAAATTTTAGTTTTTAATTTTTGTTTGGATGTTTTAATTTCTTAAGCAGTTAAGAAACTTATTTTTTTAAATAACAGGCATCTGATTGCTTTGCACTTTCTTAACACTTGGGTATTGACTTGGTGACCTATCTAAAAACAGATAGTGCCTTTGCTGCTTCTGAACAGTATTATGGTTAATTATGTAAAAGATATGACTGATTTTATAAATTTCTCTCGTTTTATATGTTTTTAAATTTCGTGTAATGATTCACTAAATAAAAAATATTCTCTAAAGAATTAGGATGTGGCTTGGGGGAAATAATATAATAATATCTACCTGATAGAGTTGTTGAGAGTTAATATATTTTACAGTTCAGGAAACCAAAGAATTTTGATTTTAAGCTATCTGTTGTAGATAGGATGAGCCAGGATAGGATGATTCTTCTGTGAAGAACCTAGACAGAGTTGGCGAAATCCTTTGAGCAGGAAGTTTTTTCATTTTGCCCTTAGGTGCTAGCAGGCAGCCAAGAGCCTTGTAACTTTTCCAGTAATGAATATGGCTGTTCTGAGATAGTATCCATACTATTGTTGAATAAGGTAGTCATAATCTCTGTGCATAGCATTAAGGTATTGCTTGGCCCAAGCAAGATAGTGATAAATTTGTGTAGAGATTCCAGGCATTTTTCAAGTATATTGATAACCATATTACAGTAATTTGTTCATTCATTTCAACAAATATTTATTAAATGTTTGCTGTGTGCCAGGCACTCTTATGAGCTCAAAGGATATTGCAGAGAATAGAACATACAAAAGCTCTTGCTCTGTTGGAGCTCTTGCTCTATTTCTGGTATGGGAGAGATAGACAATAAATAATAAACCCAATGAATAAGTAATTATGTATATGTAGGAAGGTGATAAGTTCCATGGAATAAGAGGATAGGGTTTAATGTTTAGTGGCTGAGTTGCAGTTTTAAATAAGGTAGTCTAGGTGTGGGGCCTTATTGAGAAGGTGATATTTGAGCAAAGATTCGATGGAGGTGAAAGAGGTAGCCATGAAATTACCTGGGGGGAAAAGTATTCTAGAGTATTCTAGACTGGGGGAAGAGCCAAGGTATATTCCCTAAGTGGGGTGTGATTGACATGCTTGACCCATAAGGAGCCCTATGTCTAGGGCAAAATGAATGAAGAGGGACTTAGTGGGAGATATGGTCAGAGAAGTAATGCCACATGCCCTCTTTATGCTAGAGGGACTTATAGGTCATTGTAAGGAAGAAATGGGTAGTCATGCATCCCATTCATATTATATGTTAAATTTAGATCTAATGAGGAAAAATATTACTGTGAAAAAATTAACATTTATATCAACCATTTTGAATGGGTCAGTCATTGTGCTAATGAAGGGAATACAGTAAACAAGAAAACAAACAACAAAAGCAAGTCATAGTCCTTGTGGAGATTATGTTGGTTCAATGCAAATTATTGTGTTTTGTGTATCAATGATTTTCTTTCACTTCTAAAGTGTTTGTGTTTTTCTAAGCTTGTCTTTAATTTAAAAAGTGCTAAAAGCTGACATGGCACTTTCCTTGGTGCCTGACTTTCCTTTATACTGTGGTCATTTCCAGTCACCCCTCTGGTCTTACTGTTGGTGAGACTTTTGTTTGGTTGGGTTTTGGGGATTTTTTGTTGTTGTTTTGGTTTGTTACTGTTGGTTTGTTTTTTATTTTTTTAACTGACTTGTAGTGAAATACCTAGTAGTTCTAGGTTGGTAGATAGTTAAGAAATTGAGCTGTTTACCATCTTCTAGCCTATGGTATAACCTTGTACAAGACAGCATAATTTTTAAAGTGGGACTGACTGGTGCTGATTTGCTTTGTTTTGATCTTTTGAGGATGATAATGTTTTAAAAATTAGCTTATACTATAGAAACAAGTAATTTATAAGTTAAATCTGTGTAGTTTTCTCATGTGTGTATGTTACTTATATAGGGTTTCCCTGTACTAAGTCTTTTCATTGAGATTGTTTTACATGTGTGTTGGGCTCTTTAGAAAGAAATCCTTGGAAAATTGTATTAGCCTTCATGAAGAACAGATACTATCAGAAAGCTTAGAATAAAACCGTTGTTCAATGCTATATTTAGTTCTTCTTGCCTTATTTTATAGGGAATCTCAAGGAGAGGGAAAACAGAATTATTTGAACTCTTTATTTGAAAATAACTGTCAGATTTAGAGTATACACTACGACAGGCATAACCTTTTATTGGAAAGTAGAACTTTTTTTTTCAAGTTGCCTATTTTTAATAACAGATTTTAAGATCCTTGGTTAAAAAAAGAATCTTGCAATTTTACAGTTGGGACCTTAGATGTCCTACAGAAGTACTTGTATTTTCCCCATGAAAAGTTAGTACCTAATGAAAAAATAACCAAACTGAAAGCAGTTCAGAACAAAGGTGAAGAAATACCCATTAACATAGGCAAATGATTAAGTCACCTATTTTGCTGCCCCTGGTTTTCTGGGCATTAACACATTGGCCTGTGGGTTTAATTGTTGAACCCTTTTTTTAAAATTCAGTGCTAATTGTGTATCTTCTTGTATTGGAATCTCTGTTAACTGAATGCATAGGGGTCCTAACTTGGTGGTTTGGAAAATAGTGAATATGTATTTGGTGGATGATTAAAAGTGTACTGAGTGTCTAACATATCTATCCTTCTTGTTTAGGAAATTGAAAATGGCCCTTCAGCTATGCTAGGTCTATAATGGGAAGTGCCACAGTTCGATATTTCTGTTATGGGTGCCTTTTTACATCCGCGACCTGGACAGTTTTACTTTTCGTTTATTTCAACTTCAGTGAAGTGACTCAGCCACTTAAGAATGTGCCCATCAAGGGGTCTGGGCCCCATGGACCATTTCCCAAAAAATTCTATCCCCGGTTTACTCGTGGTCCAAGTCGAGTATTAGAGCCACAGTTCAAAGCAAACAAAATTGATGATGTGATAGATGGTCATATTGAAGATCCAGAAAACGGCCACCTGAAATTCTCTTCTGAATTAGGTAAGTGTATTTAATTTTTACTAATAGCCATATCAGTGTATTTACTCATTGGAAGTTTAATTCTTTAAATCATGTGTTGCTCAGGAGATTAGAAATGTTATTTTTTTCTACACTGATTTGTTTGTGAACTAGCTGAAGTTCTATGATTCTTGTAGACACAGAGAGGAGTTATATTCTAATTTGTCCACTTCTGACTTCAGGATCTTATGAGGACTTGGGAAAAATCAACAAGGTCTAGAGAAGGAAAAAAAAAGAAAAAGAAAAATTAAAGGGCTAGAAAGAAAATGGAACTATGTGAGAGGGTTTTAATTGCTAGGATTATTAATAAGGGAAAGAAATGACTGAAAGATGATCTGACTGTATAACTTATTTTGAAAGGCAGATTTAATTAAAACAGAATATAAAGCATTGGGTTTAGAAATCAGCTGGAATTACTTATATCTAATAAGATTTATACTTACAGGAATTATGAAAGTACTAGAATATATATTAAATACAGTTTATGAAATTTTGGTATAAAACAGAAAACTTTTTTCCAGAAATTATATTCTCTTCAATTTGAAAATAGGAATCTATTGTATATGCCTTTGAATACTACCATTCTAGAGTCCTGATTTTAGCAAATTTTACTTTAAGGGATAATAAGTGAGGCATTTTCATTATCTTTAAAACTTAAAAAAAAGAGCTTTGATCTTGTAGAAACATCACATGATACGTAATTTAGCAGTAAAAGCATATAGTAAGAGATTTTTGAGAGATTGAGAGAGCCATAGGCTATAAAGGAGATGTTAAAATAGAATTTTCATTTGGTCATAGTTTCAAGAAATAAAATCAGTTCTTAGGTCTTAATGATTTTCTCATAAAGGAAGTCAAAATTATTAAAAATTATATGAGGAAACAGAAGCTAATATATACTTTAATTTTCATAAAATATGCCTTCTAGTCTTTTTCAAACAACCAGGAGACATTTTAAAAGCATTAATGGGAAAATTTCTAGCTCTTTTATTTATTCATAGTTATTTTGGTGAAATATTTATAAAGTAACATTGAGTTTACCATTTTTAATGGACTTTGTATTTGCCTTTGAAAAGTAGTGAGAGAATTGTAGATATTCAAAGGGACAAATTCAAATTGCCTAACTGAAAAACTAAATTTCTTATAGAAAATCCTAAAGACTCCCCCCAAAACCTTTTAGAACTAATAATGAATTTGGCAGTTGCAGGGTACTAGATCAGCATGCAAAAACCAGTTGTATTTTTATACATTAGAAATGAATGGTCTGAAATGAAGTTAAGAGAACAGTTTCATTTATGATAGCATCAAAAAGAGTAAAATACATAGGAATAAATTTAGCCAAGGAGGTGCAAGACTTATACACTAAACTATAAAACATTGCTGAAAATTTATTTAATACACCTAAATGAGTAGAAAGACATTCCAGGTCCATAGATTAGAATACTAAATACCATTAAGATGTAAATACTACCCAAAGCAATGTGTAGGTTCAGTGTAGTCTCTATCAAAATGTCAATGGCTTTTGTTGAAAAGATGGGAAAAGTTATCCTAAAATTAACATGGAATTGCAAGGGGCCCCATATAGCCAAAACAGCCTTGAAAAAGAATAAAGTTGGAGGACTCATACTTAAAATTTTAAAACTTTCTCCAAAGCTATAGTAATCCAACAGTGTGATACTGGCATAGGATAGACACATGCATGAGTGGAATAGAACTGAGAGTCCAGAAATAGACCCTGCTTCATCTGTGCTCAATTGATTTTCAAAAAGGATACCGAGACCACTTAATGGGGAAAGAATAGTCTTTTCAACAAATAGTGCTGGGACGATTGGATATCCACATGCAAAAGAATGATTGGACCCTTATCTTACACCATATATAAAAATTAACTCAAAATGGATCAAAGACCTAAATGTAAGAGCTAATACCATAAAACCCTTAGAAGAAATCATAGGGATAAATCTTCATGATCTTGGATTTAGCAATAATTTCTTAGATACCATACCAAAAGTACAAGCAGCAAAAGAAAAATAGGTAAATTGGGCTACATCAAAAGTAAAAACTTTTGTACATCAAAGAACATGTCAAGAAAGTGAAAAAAGACAACCCACAGAATGGGAGAAAATATTTACGAATCGAGGCCGGGCGTGGTGGCTCACACCTGTAATCCTAGCACTCTGGGAGGCCAAGGCGGGAGCACTGCTTGAGCTCAGGAGTTCAAGACCAGCCTGAGCAAGAGCGAGACCCTGTCTCTACTAAAAAGAGAAAAAAATTAGCCAAACAACTAAAAATAGAAAAAATTAGCTGGGCATGGTGACACATGCCTGTAGTCCCAGCTACTTGGGAGGCTGAGGCAGGAGGATCGCTTGAGCCCAGGAATTTGAGGTTGCTGTGAGGAAGGCTGATGCCACGGTACTCTAGCCTGGGCAAGAGAGTGAGACTCTGTCTCAAAAAAAAAAAAAAAAAATTTACAAATCATATTTCTAATAAGGGTTCAATATCCATAATATTTTATAAAGAGTTCTTAAAACTCAACCATAAGGCCAAGTGCAGTGGCTTATGCCTACAATCCCAGTACTTTGGGAGGCTGAGTTGGGAGCCCAGGGAGTTCAAGACCAGCCATCATAGGGAGACCGCATCTCTACAAACAATTTTAAAATGGCTGGGTGCTGTGGCTCACACCTGTAATTCTAGCACTTTGAGAGACAAGGAGGATCGCTTGAGCTCAGGAGTTTGAGACCAGCCTCAGCAACATAGCAAGACTCTGTCTCTATAAAAAATAGAAAAAAGTAGCCAGGCATGGTAGCACGCACCTGTAGTCTCAGCTACTAGGGAGGCTGAGGCAGGAGGATCACTCGAGCCCATGAGTTCGAGGCTACAGTGAGCTATGCTCAGGCTACTGCACTTGAGCCTGGGCAACAGGATAAGACTCTATCTCAAAAAA
>VBSM01000865.1:4560183-4626689 GCA_008086735.1 Cheirogaleus medius | reverse complement strand
AAAAAAAAAAAAAAAAGTATTTAATAAGAATCTTCTTTGTGCAAGGCACTGCTTTAGGTGCTAAGTATCAAGCGGTTTTAATTTTATTTCTTTTATGTTTTGAACATAACCAAAGTCTCTTCTCTCATGGAATTTCCCTCCTTGCGTAATAAAATGCTAACAGAGCTTTAAGAAAGGCTGTACTTTAGCTTAAAAAGTTCCAGAGAGAAGGCATGTAAGAGGTAATGTTTCCCAAAGTGGACTTGGGGGGTGAAACACTGCATTCTATATCCTGTCCCCTCGCACCTGGCTATCCATAAAATATTCAACATATTAAAGGCATAGTTGTCCTGCAATTAAAATAAAAAACCTATTTGATGTATTTCCTTAATTATTTGACCACAAAATTTTCAACATCTATTACTGTTCGATGGAATTAGTTTTGTATGAACAGACCTTGGGAAATGCTGCTACAGAAAGTCGTTCTGTGAGGAGGGGCTAAAGGTTTGACATGGGAAAGAGAAAGCAAAAGATTTTGTCATTCTATGTAAAGATCTCTGACAGAATATTAATAAAGGTTTATCAATAGCCGTTTTGGGGGCAAGGCCTCATGTAGAAACTTGCCCATAGATGGGGCCTGTTGCGTGTTCACTGGGGCTCTGTGATCCGTTGCTGTTACGGGAAGTTATTGTGTTTCTTACTTGCAGGTAAATTTTTCTCTTGAATATAATAAAATATTTTAAAAATTATGGCTTGTGAGCAGGTGTTGTTTATGGTCAATGCACACTTGCTTTGAGCTAGACTGATAAGAATTTGACCTCAACCTCAGTTTACTTTTTTAAAACTAGAGACAACTTAGATTTGGGAAACATGGCTGTTAATCTGGTCAATAGGATAAAGTCAACATTTTCTTATGATCACAGTAACTGGCGATCCTGTCTAGATTGAATGCACTGACTGTAACTTCACTGTCTTGCAGGTATGATTTTTAATGAACGCGATCAGGAGTTGAGAGACTTGGGCTATCAGAAACACGCCTTCAATATGCTTATCAGTAACCGCTTAGGCTACCATAGAGATGTGCCGGACACGAGGAATGCCGCGTATGTTCCTTATTCATTTCTGTTAATACATTTTAATAACACAATGCTTTTAGTGTCAGCATAAAAAGTCCTGAGGATGGTGTTCACATTTTATAGTTAGGTGTCATTATTCAGCATATTAGGACACTTAAGACAGATTTCCACTTCTGTTATACTTGAAGTCACATGGTGTGAAGATTGTACTAACAAAGTTCTAGAGCTTGCTGTGTCTCTTGACATTTCAGATCATGTGGGAAAGAGGAGGGAGGGTGCTTATTAAATAACCTGAGCATAAGTTTGTTTTAAATGTTTTGGATTCACAGCAAAAAGAAATTAAAATCAGTGAAGTTTGCTAATAATATCACTTTTCTGTTTCATCATATTTATTCCTTAACACATTAACTGCCACACTAGAAAAAAAAATTTTTCCTTGGGGCCACAGTGTTTTATTACGAAAATAGAATAAAAACTTCGAAAGCAAAATGATCCTTTCTAATTTAATGAAAAATTTGTTATTCTGTGTGTGAGTTAGATGCAACTTGAAAAATAGTTCACGGGCTTCCAAGGTAAAGAGACATGTGAGTTACGTATGCCTCACGAGGCCCTGGGCTCAAAACTAGAGTGAGTTAAATACCACTCACATGGCAGTTAATGTATTAAAAGGCTTTTCATTTATGTGGTCAGTTATTCCACAGATAGACATTTGTTGAGCACCTTCTGTTTCCTACACACTTTATTAAGCTCTGGAAAGAAACAGAATGAGGTGCAGTAGTCCCTGGGTTCACAGGCTCAGAATCCAGCAGGGGAGGCAGGTGTGTCAGCAGGTCATCACGGTAGCACAGGAAGAAGGGCTGGGATAGGAATCGGTGAAACGGGCATAAAACCCAGAGTGGCCAGAGAAGGCTTCGTGGAGAGGGGGTGACGGAGCAGCGTGGCGAGGGAAGGCCGTTCCACGCATAGGGAGCAGCATACGGGATCTCCGAGGGGCTGCGGTTCACTTTGGCTGTAGTGGGGGAATGGCAAGAGGCTGGAGGTAGGCAGGGCTTGGACACTGGAGGGCTTTGTTTGTATATCATGTGAAAGAATTTAGGACTCTGGATTTTATTCTTTAGGTTCATGGGTTTTTGTTATTGCTTAAAGCCCCGTCACCCTTTTCATCAAATAATTTCTTACATGGAAGCTCTTCTGTTATCTTGATATATCATAGTTTATTCAAATCTTTATTATCTTATTTAAAGTAAAATTTTTAAATGCAAAGTTTTATATTTCTATTTCCTTTTGAAACCTCATTGAGGAGAATCTGGATATCAGCTTATGAGTGCTGCATTAAAACACTTGCAGTGATTTCAGTAAAAATACTCACATTTTTATCTAAACTCTTGACCAAAAAAGAAAAAACCCTGACATTTTAAAAATGTTGATCTGGCCAGGTTCTGTGGCTCATGCCTGTAATTCTAGCACTTTGAGAGGCTGAGACCAGAGTATCTCTTAAGCCCAAGAGTTCAAGACCAGCCTGGGCAACATGGCAAGACCCCATCTCTACAAAAAATAAATTAGCTGGGTGTGGTGGCACATGCCTGTAGTCCCAGCTACTCGGGAAGCGGAAGCTGGAGAATTGCTTGAGCCCAGGAGTTCAAGGTTACAGTGAGCTATGATTGTGCCACTGCACTCCAGCCGGGCCAACGGAGCAAGATCCTGTCTCTAAAAAGAAATTAAAAATCAAAAAACTAAAATGTTGACCTAAAAATAAGCAAGATAGCAGGTATAGGAGGGAGAAATTATTAACAAAATTAATAACTCTTGAAGAGGAAACCACATTGTTTTATTAAATTTTTTTTAAAAATTGTTATAAGAAAGAAGTTGAACAAGGGGACAGTAAGTATGTAGCCTGAAACATTTGAGTCTTTTAAAATGTCAGGAATTCCTTATCTTTATCTTTACAGATGTAAAGAACAGTCCTACCCGACTGACCTGCCAGTTGCTAGTGTTGTTATTTGTTTCTACAATGAAGCTTTTTCCGCCTTGCTCCGGACCGTGCACAGTGTCATAGACCGCACTCCGGCACATCTTCTTCATGAAATCATCCTCGTGGATGATGACAGTGACTTTGGTAAGTAATGCTGTCACTGGTGATATTGGGTCTAGGCTGTCCTCACGGGAGCATTGACAGACATCAACAAGCTGACCATTCGCAGCTAGACAGAACAGCTACGGCTCCTCACGTGCAGTTGCAACTGAGCCGATCGTGAATAGATGCCTGTCCGTGGCTTATAGGATAATTGTGAAGAAATGCATTCTCTTTGTAATCTGTTTACAAACTGTGCTACACAAATTTGGCCCTTGGAATTTTTCTGTTGGCTTTTTTTTTTTTTTAATTTATTTTGAAATAACTGTAGATTTACAGGATGTTACAGAGAGATTCTGTATACCCTTCACCCGGTTTCCCCCAGTGGTCATGTCTTACATAATCCTAGTATGATATGGAGACCAGGAATCCACAGGTGTGGATGATGGTGTGATGTGTGTGTATGGTCCCATGGCATCCTGTCACATGTGTAGACTCTGTAGCCACCACCGTAATCAAGATACGGAACTATTTCCTCACCCAGATGTGTCCCTCACACTATCCCTTTATATTCACCCTTTCCCTCTCCCCACCATTCCTAGCAGCCACTCTTTTCTATGATCTTTGTCATTCACGAATGTGATACAAATGGAATCATACAGCATATGCCCTTTTGAGATTGGCCTTCTTCACTTGGCATAATGCCTTGACTTATGTTTATCTAACAAGTCTCTTACACGGATTGTCCCCGGATGAAAGTGGACTGCATTCGCATAGCTCTTAGATCCCTGAATGCCAGCAGTTTATGATTCACTACATATTTTATACACCTTGCATGAATTCAGCATAGACTCTTGCTAAGAATGGCTTCATGTCCACAAGCAGGATGGAAGGCTTTCGTTTACGCTACTCATTCAGCTCTCAGCAAGAAAGGCCAGAACCCCGTTTAATAGAGGAGGAAATATAAAAGTTAAGTAATTTGCTCAGGACCTCATAGCTGTTAAGTAATAGAGTTGAATTTAGAGCCCTGGACCGCATGGTTCCAAGATTTCTTTCTGCTCTTTTCATTACAGCAACCTAAAGAAATACAGTGATATAGGTGTATGCCAATGGCATTTTTCCCACACACTCAGGCATTTATGAGGCACCTCTCATAGCAGCAGTGAAATCGATATACTGGTATATTTAAACATACAAAGTGAGGAAATGTGCACTGAGACCTATGGGAACAAAATTCTCAAACCTTGATAAATGTTGAAACTGCGTAGGAGAAAAGTTGGAAAGGCTAGTGGAAAACAAAAGATAGTTTTTAAAAATGAGTGATTACAAAAAAAACCCAAAAAACCCAAGTCAATCTGAGTGTGGACCAGATAGAAGATTAGCTAAATACTAAATTCTAGAATTTATGGTTTTTTTTTTAAAATCAACCTGTTTTTTGGATTTCACTTTGTGGCTATTTTATCTAAAAGGAAAAATTCATGATAATTTATAGTGGTTGGTATACTAACTATGGAAATAATTACTGATTATTATCTTATATGAGCTTTGACATTATTATGAAATTTAAAAGTGAATGACCTATTTAATGCTCTTGGAAAAAATGTGCTAACTTAATAAAAGGACATAGTTACTGCTATTATTGTGCAATTCTTGTTAGGGGCAACAGAAATTGGTTTTTTTTTTGTTTTTTTTTTGAGACAGACTCTCACTCTGTTGCCTAGGCTAGAGTGCCATGGTATCAGCCTAGCTCACAGCAACCTCAAACTCCTGGGCTCAGGTGATCCTCCTGCCTCAGCCTCCCCAGTAGCTGGGACTACAGGCATGCGCCACCATGCCCGGCTAATTTTTTCTACATATTTTTAGTTGGCCAATTAATTTCTTTCTATTTTTAGTAGAGACGGGGTCTTACTTTTGCTCAGGCTGGTTTCGAACTCCTGACCTTGAGCAATCCGCCCTCCTCAGCACTCCCAGATTGCAGGGATTACAGGCGTGAGCCACCGCACCTGGCCAGAAATTGTTTTTTAACTATTCTGAAATGGAATAAGACTTAATAAATTATAACAAAAGTCATTTGCATCTCATTTTGTTTTAAATGTGATTTATATGCAGTGAGCTTAACATTCATGCACTCAAAATGTTCATTTCAAACATTCTTTATGCAAAACATTGTGCTAGATGCTATGGAAGTACTAACAAGTCTATAACTAAGGTAACTATTCTTAGCTTGTACTCCAACTCTTTCCCTTCATTTCTTTCCTTTTTATTCCTATAGGGTAAGCTACGGTATTCTTTTAAAATAAAGCAGAAGATTCTATAGTATTTGCTTGATAATTTGTTGTGAATTTTAGCAAGTGCCAGATAAAACTTTAGCTATAAAACGTCTTTGCACATGTCTCATATGGTTTGAGTAATTGTGGGACTCTTTATGTTCAGATGATTTGAAAGGAGAACTAGATGAATATGTTCAAAAACACCTCCCTGGAAAAATTAAAATAATAAGAAATACAAAGCGTGAGGGGTTGATTCGAGGAAGAATGATCGGAGCAGCCCATGCGACAGGTATGACTTCCTGCTGGCTTTTCCCTGTGGGTGTTGGGTGACAAGGGCTTGATCCTCTGCCTTTTCCTGATTCTGCAGAGTCTGTGAAAAGTGGTGTTTTAAACAGGCATTGCCAGCAAGAGACATGAGGCTTGTTTTGTTTGGGAAAGGCCTTTACATAACTCCAAGCCTGTTGCCCAGAGCAGTGGGTTGAACTCTGTTTTCCTAGTGACCTTTTGTTAATTATTGTCCCTCGAATAGGTTTTATATCTTGTTTCCTTATATAAGTAGAAAAATCTAAACCAAAGTATAACTGAACTTTTATACATTTTTAAATACAAAGTTTAAAATATATGTACTCAAACTGATTTGAATTATGCTAATAATTCTTAGAATGGAGTATACACTTCTGGGGATATGCATCATGATTTTAGTTGGTAAATAGATATAAGATTGACTTACGTAACTATAAATGGTATTTCTTATTCCCTCTTAATTCTGATTCCATCAAGGAGAAAGTCTCCATTGTTATTAACACATCTTTAAAACCATTCCACTGTACACTAATCTCTCCCTTTAAAAAGAAGAACAGGTATCAAACTCAGAGTCTTCTGCAGAATATATATCTGGTTAGTCTTCTGTTATATTGATTCTGTTGTATTTCTTTTTACGTTTACATCTGAATAAGGTTGGTGTTCCTGATTTTCATTTAAGATCTTGATTTTTAAAATTTTAAAAATAAATTTAAGTTAAAACAAATGAATCTTGTTTAAAAATATTAGGCCTACAATTTGCAGGTAGTGCATGGACAGGCAAAAAAAAAATCAGGAAGGTGATTTGAGAATTACCGAACTTGGTGGGGGCATTCCCTAGCAGCACTGGTACCTACTGCCTTCTTGTACTACAAGCTCTTCCAGATAACCAGCCCCAAGGGGCGTGGTGTTTGCTGCTGCTCACCACTACCCTCTAGCCAGGGCAACAGAGTGAAACTCTGTCTCAAAAACAAACAAACAAAAAAACCCAGCCTAAGCAAGAGTGAAATCCTGTCTCTACTAAAAATAGAAAAAATTAGCAGGGCGTGGTGCTGGGTGCCTGTGGTCCCAGCTGCTCAGGAGGCTGAGGCAGGAGGATCGCTCGAGCCCAGGAGTCTGAGGTTGCAGTGAGCTATGATGAGGCCACTGCACTCTACCTGGGATGACACAGCAAGACTCTTGTCTCAAAAAAAAAAGTTTCCTGTGAATTTATTTTTTTCAGATAACAATAGTTATTTAGGGTTTTCTTTTTCTTAATTATTTTTTGTAGTCTTTCTCTGTGGTCATAGGTTTTTTTCTTTATGATCTGTTTAGGCCCTTGTTCAAATATAGTTTAGGATCTCTCAAAAGCAAACCAATTTTGGGGAAGTCATTGTCACAGATTCAGCGTGACCAGGTGTAATCTTACTTTATTTAGTTAGATTGTCATTAATTGGAAAAAGTAACACTTTTTTTGTTAACTAGAAGAAAGGTGCATCCCATTGGCCTGAAAACCGTTAAAGCCAAGAGCGTTGGGAGCATTAGAAAGGAAGCTGGGAAATGGAGAACAGGAATGAGTGAGCGGTCTCCGGGGTGGTGCTGTCACGGGTGTTTCCGCAGTGGCATCGTGCACATGCTTCTCTCCTTGGGCTGGTTACAATGCCGTTTCTGTGTCACTAATGAAAATGTATTATAATTATGTTCCCTGTATTGTTTACTAAGGCAGGGAAATGCATTCTAAGTGTATGCTAAATTTATAGATATTTTGATTAAAATAATTGTAATATCTACACACAACTGGCCACTGTCAATGTACTAAAACATCTTGAATCACCAAATGTCTGGCCATCCAAACAGCTGAATTGTTACTGTGAGAGTTTGAATCTTTTTATTGAAGAGAATCTGAATTGTCTATAAATGTTTCGAGAGTTGTGCATAGTATGGTACATGTTCCTCAGTTACACTTCAGGCAGAATTCTGGGCTAAAGGACTTCTCTTGTTTGCAATCAGCAGTGAAGTGTAAGGGTTCTTTGTTGGGGGCTGGAAGCGGGCAGCGCATCGTCCATTGGACGGGGGCTGTGCCTAACCGTCAGCAAGCTCTGCTGAGCCTGTTGTTGCTCTTCAGGAGAAGTGCTCGTGTTCCTGGACAGCCACTGTGAAGTGAACGTGATGTGGCTGCAGCCCTTGCTGGCCGCCATCCACGAGGACAGGCAGACCGTGGTGTGCCCAGTGATCGACATCATTAGTGCCGACACCCTCGCCTACAGCGCGTCCCCTGTTGTCCGTGGAGGGTTCAACTGGGGGCTGCACTTCAAATGGGATCTTGTGCCCCTTTCTGAGCTAGGAGGAGCAGAAGGAGCCACTGCACCCATAAAGTAAGATTTCTCCTTTATGTTTGAAAAATTCCCCACCAGTACGTCCTTAAAAATGTACTAAAGATAATTCCTTCTTTGTAAGGAGCAAGAGTGTTGACTTAATTTATGCATTAAAAAATTCTTGAGCACTTATTGAATTTTATGCATTCTGCCAAGTCTTAGGGAAAGATTTATGAGTAAGATATTATCTGTGCCCTCAAGGACTCAGCTTTGTGAGAAAGGCAGGCAGAGCAGCTCAGCCAATCCCAAGGTCACTGGCAGAGGATGCCTGGCAGGGCCTGTGTGCCGTGTGTGTTATGTCACATACCACGGTTCACTGCACTGGTGGGTAACTTGTCTTCAGTTCCTTGCTGTTAAATAGTATCAATAATGCTGTCACAAACATATAATACCTTTTAATTAGGATTTTAAGGATAGATTCTTACTAGTACAATTACTAAGTCATTGCATATGAATTTTTTTACATTTTCATTCATGTTTCATATTCTCTAATATAAATCTGCTCTAATATGTTGTTTTTCTCTTTTAATTTCTTATGTAGATTAAATACCAAGAGGTTTATCTGTATTTTTCCTTGTTAAAGTTCTTGGACCTATTCTTCAAAGCTTTATTTGTTGTGGAAAATTACATAAAAAGTATATATCAAATATATTCTATACACACACCACTTTAATAAGTGGTTATAATGTGAACTGCGTAACTACTACCCAGGTCAAGAAACAGCACCCAGAAGCCCCCTGTGCATCCCTTCCTGGTCACACCCCCTGACACCTAGGGGTGTCATTACCTTGACCTTGGTAATCATTTTCTTGCTTTCCTGTGTAGTTTTGCTACCTATTAATGCATCTCTAAACAAAATAGTTTTGCCTGCTCTTATACTTTATGTCAAAGCCTTGTATGACTCATTATTTTGTCTTGCTTCATTTAACATTGTTTTAAAAATTCTTCCACGTTGCAGTATATAGCTATAGTTGATTCATTTTCATTGCTGTATAATATTCTTTTATATGAATATACTGTAACATTTATCCAGTTTACTGTTTTTTGGTGAAGCAATTGGGTTGTTTTTGGTTTTGTTTTTTTTTTAATGTTACAAGCAGCACCGTTAGAGAACATTCTTATTCTAGTGTAGAGTGAAATTACTGAATCACAGTATGCCTTTCTTCAACTTTAGCATGTAATGTTTTACTAACACATCAGGTGACTAGAATATCCTCAGCTGGCCTTTTGGAACTTGTTAGCTTCCTTTCAGCTGAAAGGGGAGGGGAGGTTGATAGAGTCCTTGGCCAATTCCAGGGGTCTGATGTGGTCTCCCAGCAGAATGAGGTCCTCTTCTGCTTGGTCATGTTTTATGTGTGAGAATCTGTGGCGGTTCTTCATAGAACTAGTGAAGTCCACGAGCAAAGCACATCCGGCTCTCTGTTGTCTTCCTGTCTTCACGTGGTTGCAACCTCACTTCTCACACTGCCTACCGGAGATTCGGATCGCTCCCTGGCTCTGCACGTGGGACTTAGCTGGTGGAGCCCCTCTCTCAAGAGAGCAGTACTCCATCTGGGCACCTGCCACCTGTGCTTCTGGTCTCTGGGACCTCACAGCCTGTGACTGGAGGCACACAGTAGCGGTGACTCAGTTGTTTGCTGTTTCCTTTTGGACTTTACGTGTTCTTTTTCAGTGGGTGTAGTATGTGTAGTTTAATAAAGTGTTTTTGAAGTTTTTCATAGCAAGAAGAAAGTATCCTAGGCTTTCTTATATGTATTCTCATTCTTAGTTACCAGTTTTTGTCTGGTTTTACCTATTTTATCATATTCATGGTCATTTTGTTTTCAATGTTTAATTTTTAATATGTTTAATAAAAAACACATATTCAGTACCAGATCAAATTGTGTGGATGAACTTAGGGTGAAAGGAGGCCATCTCCTACCCATTTTCTCCCTATCCTTTCTTTCCAGAGGCGAATTCTTTTAACAGTTTCTATTTTTGGTCTTGTTTCTTACTTGATGAACTCTAGATAATAAGTATAGTCCCATTCCCTGCATCAACCTGCTTCACACCCTGTGTGCATGAAAAATGAAGATGTGGCTCATTAACCCCTCCCTGCTACTCTTCTCCTAGCGCTGTAGTACGGTAACTTTAGTAGCTGTTTTGGTTTTGTTTCTTCTCCTTTACTGTTAGTCTTTCCGTGATCTTATATTTAGATGTAAGCAGCATCTTAAAATTGCTTTTATTTTTTTTTAAGCCAGCGTGAGAAGCTTTGTTTTTTAAGATTACAGAACTAGTGTTTGCTTTCTGTTTGCCCTGTGTGTTCTGTGTCCTTTCTTCTCTTCTCCAGCCTTCTTTTGGACAAAGTCCAGATTCTTCTGTTCCCAGCAGCTGCCCTGTTACTACAAGTTACATGTTTTTATATACAGTTTTTTTAGTGGTTTCCCTAGAGATTACAGCATACATTCTTGATTTATCAGAGTGTAATATAAATTGGCACTTGCCCCAAACAATGCCAGGATCTCAGAATGTTCATGCTCCAGTTATCCCCCGCCCACGTTACATGCTGTTGTTGATGTACATATATTTTAAACCTCATGAGACATGGAATTCCTATGTGACAGTGTCCATGTGGCCTTGCCACATAGTTCATCTTTATGCCACTCTGTTCCTTCGGCATCTGCAAGCTCTGTCTGGGACTACTCATTCTGGCTAAAGAACACTCTTGAATAGTTGGGCCTTCTATTGGTTAGTTTTGTTTTTCTGAAAATGTCCTTGTTTCACCATTATTTTGAAGGACACTTTGATATCCACATATAGGTTGGCAGTGGCAGATGCTTTCTTTCAGGACTTCCAAAGCATCGTTCAAGAAGCTGTGGCTGCTGCTATTTCATACAAGACAGTGTTGTCAGTCTTATTCTGCTTCCTTTGAAGATAATCCCTTTATAATTGGCTGCTTAAGTTTTTATCTTATTTTTCAAAAGTGTTTTGCAGATATGTATAAACATGGTTTCTTTTTTGATAGTATCTAATTCTCTGCTGCATCCTCAATCTTGTCTTTTATCTTTGAACATATTGAGCAGTTTCTTTAAAGTTTCTGCTTGATAACTCCATATTTGAAACCCCTGTACATCTATCTATTATAGGTTGTTTCTCTTGTTTTTCTTTCATGTGATTTTATCTTCCTGATTACTTGGTTATTTATTTGTTTATTTTTGCTTAGTGCCAGACATTCTGTATGAAAAATTACAGAAATACATTCATACCTGGGATGATGATTTCCCTGCACAGAGAGAATTCTGCTTCTCTCCTACAGGCAACTTAGGCCAGTAGAACCCACAGTCACCTACATCCACACTGAGGAAGTGAGATGACCAGAAGCCTGAGTCTCGGTGCAGGCCTGTCTGCTCCAGCTGCTCTCCCTCCCACACGGGGCTTCTCAGCCGCAGGGCTGTAGATGTAATTCATTTCAGGTGGATGTCTGCCAAAAATGGTTATTGGGCGCAGTGGCTCATAACCGTAATCCTAGCACTTTGGGAGGCCAAGGCAGTTGGATCCCTTGAGCCTGGGAATTTGAGGTTACAGTGAGCTATGATGACACCACTACACTCTAGCTGGGCAACAGAGTGAGACCGAGTCTCAAAATATAAATAAATAAAAATAACAAGAGTACTTTTGATACTTAGAAAAGTAACTTTCATATGGCAGATATAAAGAACCTTCATATGCCTAGCATAGTATTAGCAATCTAGAAAATTCAGTCGTATGGTCCAGCTGATTCTGATATTATATAAAATGTTTTATAATAGTTAATATAGTTTTTATTAGTTATGTTCCAAAACTACACTGAATTTTTTAAAACAAAAATAGTAGGTAAGATAACTGACTGTATAGAATTAGTAATTATTTTCTTTTTCTAGGTCACCTACAATGGCTGGAGGATTATTTGCCATGAACAGACAGTATTTCCATGACCTTGGGCAGTATGACAGTGGCATGGATATCTGGGGAGGAGAAAATTTGGAAATATCATTTCGGGTAATCTTATTTTTTTAATGGCTCAATTTTTAACTTTGTGTATAGTAGAATATAATTGTCATCCATGATCCCATTTTTTCTGTTAATTCTCCTTGGTTATCTATATTGACAAATTGCCCTTAATGTATGCTACTTTACCATAATCTATGATATGGATAATATCTACTCAATGTCAAAAGCATATAAGAAGATATATGTTTAATTTTTAAGAGTTATCTAGAGTTTTGTTGTTTATTTATATCAAGATACATATATACCTATCTATATAATAATCTATGTATATATATAGGTAGGGTGATCAGATTTCCCTGTTTGCTTAAGATTGTTCTGGATCACACTTGTTTCACTGGAAAAATTAATAGCTCCCCATTTCACTTTCAGAAGTAGCTCAGTTTGATGCTTTATGCTGACATCCCATGTATAGATTACTGAATCCTCTATATATACAGGTACCTCTAACCCGAGGAAAGAATTCATTTTTCATAATCTCTCTTCTCTAATTGCTAAGGTTTGAAAGATGGTGGGATTTGTGGCTCGGGGGACCTCGGTGGTAGACAGTCTTTGGAAAACACCGAAAAAAGCTGGAGAGAACTCGGACTTCTCCTTCCAAGCGAACTTCCCCTCGTCCTGTCCTCCAGTTAGCAGAATCCCTGTTGATAATGCACAATGCCTGTGCATATGTCATTTTGTATTTTTGCAAATGTGTGGACTGCAGTGTTTTTAAAAGGCAGGTTTTCCTCTGTAATCTAGAATTTTAAGGTTGAAAAGCATAATAGATATAATTTCATTAGTTCAATCTTATTTTTTTAAAGATAATTGAGCCCCACAAAAATTAACAGTAAATTGACTCAGATGGTCAAGGGCAAAATTTAGACCAGAACTAACTTCTTTTGAATTTTAATCTAGAGTTATTCTGTATATTTTGTGGAAAAAACTATATTCTAAGAAATGTATATATATAAGAAAGTACCTGTAAAACTGAAATTAAAGGACCAGTTAATATGCATTCCATATCCCTAACTCCCTAAGATCAAATCTCTTGATCTGTTAAGGCAACAAACTATGGTAAGTACAATATTAGACACATGGTAATAAATGAATATTACATTGATTTGGAATCTAGTTCCTTTTTAATCATAAAGACAAATAATTTTAAAAAAATGTCTACCCTCTGACTTTCTTCTATTTGAATATTTATTTGTATCCAGTAAGGTAAAATAGCTTGCAAAGTTTCACAGACATCTATTTAATGAAGATTAATTTCATTGAAAATTCATGTGTTGATTTTACAACAGTGTGAGACAACTGTTAATATCAATTTTGCTTCTGTCCAGATCTGGATGTGTGGAGGTAAGCTCTTCATCATCCCTTGCTCCAGAGTGGGACACATTTTCCGAAAAAGGCGACCATATGGATCTCCTGAAGGCCAGGACACCATGACACACAACTCTTTGAGGCTGGCACACGTCTGGTTGGATGAATACAAGGTGAGATGACATTTTTTGTTTGAAAGGGTGAATGATGGACCAGTCGCTGCTTGGGTAAGAGCTTTGGTTGCTCTTCTTTTTACTCTAGCTTATTTCTGCTTGGTTGACCTTTACTTTGGGGCCATCTCTTTCTAGGTTTCTTTTTTCTCTCTTCTCTTCACCTAGTATTTCACTTGTTTTTGGTTCTAATCTGACTCTTTTAAATGTTTTAAGTGGCCATTCTAGAGAAGGAAATGTAGTCAACATCAGAAGAAACTCTGTGTCATTTTCATTATTCCTTCTGGTCCCTCTTGTGACTCCCATGGAGTTGGCTTCTTTCTTTTGTTCACTGGACTTGGCTGGGACACACTCCCACTGCTTGTACATTGAGCATTCCTTCCCACTTTCTCTTCTGCCTTAGGCTACTATCAGTATTTTCTTTGTAATAGCTTTATTGAGGAATAATTGACAAATCAATTTTGGAACATTTTATCACCCCAAAACTTCCATTCTTCCCAGCCTCAGAGAACCACTAATCTTCCTCCTGACTTCACAGTTAATTTGCCTTTTCTGGACATTTCATACAAGTGGAATCATACACTACGTTGTCTTTGTCATCTGCTTCTTCTGTGGCGCAGTGTTTTCAAGTTGACCCATGCTGTACCATGTATCGGCACTTTGATTTACTTTTATTGCCAAATAATATTTCATTGTATGAATACGCCACATTTTACTTATCCATCCATCAGCTGGTGGACATTTGTGTTTCTGTTTTTGTGTAGTTATGTTTAAAAATAAACATTAATCGAGCACATACGGGTAAGATGAACAGGGGAGTGCACAGCAGTTCTCAGCGCTGTGGGTACATGCGGGTGGGGTGAAGCAGCTGCCTGTGCACGGGGTGTAAGCAGCACTTCTGCCGCAGTACTCTCTCCTCCCTCCCACCTTGGAGGTCCAACTCCGTCTAACATGGTTCTCAAAACATGGTCAGGTCCCAGCCACTCTTTCAAGGAGGCCTGCCAGGTCACAGCTATTGTCACAGTCAGATGAATACAGTGTTTGCCCCTGCCGCCATACTGACGCCGCACGGGTGGTGCAGAAGCAGTGGAGAAAAATGCCTGGTGCCTTAGACTAAATCGAGGCATCGGCTCCAAATTATACTGATCGTCTTCGCAGTCTTCTACCTACTCAGAAGTTAAAAAAGAAAAAGCCAGTTTCATTTAAGAATGTCATTGATGAAACACTAAAAATAACTTTATTAAATCTCAGTATGTCTCACAGTAGTCTATGTGAGTGTGCATGCTCACACAGAAAGCACTTTGCTGCATATTGAGGTGCAATGGTGGTTTTAAGGAAAAATACTTGTGCAGTTGTGAGCTGAGCCAGCCAATATCTCCAGGAACATTATTTTTGTGTAAAGAATGACTGACTCAAAACCCATAATTATTCATATTTGAGTATTTAACAGATACTTTCTCAAAAATGAACCAAGTAATGAAAATAAAAACAGGTGATGGTATTTGTTACAAATGATAAAATTCAAGCTCTCAAATGAAAATCCAAATTTTGAAAAACTTATCTCTACCCTCATGAGCTGGACAGCTTCCCAGTACTTACAAACTTTACTGATGAGATCACTGGTGATATATATGAATGTGATTTTTTGATATGGTGAGCAAAATTTTTCATTATTTGGTGGAATGTACAGCATAATGGACCAGTATTTTACAAATCACTGTTGCATGATGTTACAAAAATCTTGCATGGATAAAAGATCCACTCAAAGAGAAAGACAGACCAGTACGTTTTAATGCAGCAGTATTAAAATCTCAATGATGTGATTTCATATTCCATGTTGTAACTAAACTTTAAAAGTTGAGTTTTGGTGTCATATAAAAAAAATAACCATAATTATCTGTAATAGCTATTAAAATATTCTTTCCATTTCAACTACGTATTTTCATTAGATATTTTTGAAAATATGTACATTGAACCAAAACAACATAGGCTAAATGCAGATGTGAGAATTCAGCTAACTTCTTTTAAGCCAGATCGTAAAAGGTTTTATAAAAATATAAAGCAATGCCACTGTTCTCACTACATTTTGTTTTCAAAAATGAGTGTGTTATTAAGGAATATTTTTAAATTTCTCAGTTTTAATTTCTAATGTGGTAAATGTGAATGGATACACCCTACACAAGCAGAACCTTCTTGTTGTCTTCCATAATTTAAAAATATAGAGTCCTGAGACCAAAGAATTTGAGAACCACCGATCTCATATATATGCCTTTTTCATTGATTCTCAGATACAGTTTTATACATTTTGCCATTTCTGAAATTGGGATGTATCTTACAACTTAAGGTATATCTTATTTTTGTCAGTTAGTAACGGACTTGTAAAAAATTTCCATTGATGTTTTCTGGCAACATTAAGAAAACACTAGCATGAAAAATAAATGATTGCATAATATTCTTTTTTTCTTTTTGAGACAGGGTTTCACTCTGAAGGGCAGAGTGCAGTGGCATCATCGCAGCTCACTGCAGCCTCCAGCACCTGGGCTCAAGTGATTCTCCTGCCTCAGCTTCCTAAGTAGCTGGGACTACAAGTGTGCCACCATGCCCAGCTATTTTTTTTATAGAGACAGGGTCTCACTATATTGCTGGGCTGGTCTTGAACTCCTGGCCTCAAGTGATCCTCCTGTCTTGCCTTCCCAAAGTGCTGGGATTACAGATGTGAACCACTCAACACCCAGCCATATAATATTCATTTTTAACAAAAGAAATCTGTTCTCTTGTCTTGTTTTCAATTCAGGAGCAATATTTTTCCTTAAGACCTGATCTCAAGACCAAAAGCTATGGAAATATCAGTGAGCGTGTTGAATTGAGGAAGAAGTTGGGTTGCAAATCATTTAAATGGTATTTGGATAACATTTACCCGGAGATGCAGATATCTGGGCCCCATGCCAAACCCCAGCAACCCATTTTTATCAACAGAGGGCTGAAACGCCCCAAAGTCCTTCAACGTGGAAGGGTAAGAAAGCAATTGTATCAAAGTGTTTCATGAAAAGTTTTGAGATCCCTATAGCTATAATGAATGACATTCTAGACTTAAAGTCTAGAGTTAATGATAGACTTTAGCTTGCCTTTTATTATATTTTCTTTACGGACTTTCTTCTACTCAAGTGTAGGACCTTAGAAATTTTAATATCTTTGCTGTTAATATCTAGATCCTTTACCTTCTGGGGTTAAAGGGAACAAGACTTCTATAAGGGTAAGTTACGTGACAGCTTCCAAGAGCATAGATACGGATGTGAATATACACATGAATAAAGGCAGTACAACAAAGAATAGAATGTATTTGGCAGAGACCAGTCCAGAAAGAAAGCAAATGGAGACATGGGGCAGCTGTTTACTGGAACTGACTTCCAGAAAGGGTATGGGGGTGGTGGGTAGGGTCAGAGTGCTGGCGAGAAGTGGATTTCACACCCAAGGTTCCTGACAGTAGCACATGGATCAACCAAATTTCTTTAGCTGTCTCTCTATTTCTTACACAGTTTTTTTCATAGCTGTATAATCACACTTAAATTGTAGGAGTCTAGCAGTAAAATCATACCTTGTTCTGAGTCTTTTCCTAGAATCGGCATTCTGAACATCAAGGGTAGATACTGTCAGTGTTATCCACTTTCCCTCTGATGTTATTCCTTCAGTGGCTAGGAGTAAGCCCAGGGCTCTTCCCCTTCTTGTTCTACCTTATAAGGTAAAAAACAGCCATCAAGGTGTTTGTTAGTTGGTGTTCTCTTTAAGAGAGATACAGGTGTGTGTCCATGTAGTTGAAATCCTTTGCCATTATTACTTATTATCAACTGTGTTTATCTCCAGTTTAGCTTATATATTACATTTAATTATATACTGTCTTTTTTATGCATATTGTTCTTATTTCTTCTATTTCATTTTAAGGTTCTTTTGTGTATGCGTGACAGGGTCTCATTCTGTCGCCCTGGCTAGAGTGCAGTGGCATCATCATAGCTCACTGCAACCTCAAACTCCTGGGCTCAAGTGATCCTCCTGCCTCAGCCTCCCAAGTAGCTGGGACTACAGGTGCGCGCCACCACACCCAGCTAATTTTTTCTATTTTTGGTAGAGATGGAGTTTTACTTTTGCTCAGGCTGGTCTAAAACTCCTGACCTCAAGTGATCCTCCCACCTCGGCCTCCCAGAGTGCTAGGATTACAGGTGTGAGCCACCACACCTGGCCATTTTAAGGTTCTTTTTTTTTTTTTTTTTTTTTTTTTTTTTTTTTTTTTTTTTTCATTTTAAGGTTCTTTAGGGCAGGAATGATATTTTAATTTCCTTCATCCCCTATGGATTAGTAAACTTGTGTATTTAGCCAGAATTTCTACCTGGCGCTGCCTGCTGCATATGTCGTGAAAATTGCTCATAACTGTCTAGTATCTATACTGATGCTCCTGTGTGAATTGAAAATGCTTGTCTTTTTGCGACTGGGAATTCATATAACTAGAATAATATATTTCATCTAAAACGTCAAATATTCTGAGGCATCTTCTGACACTGCTGTTTCTTTGCACGCTGAGTTGTAAAGAGATCTCTCTTTTACAGCTCTATCACCTCCAGACCAACAAATGTTTGGTGGCCCAGGGACGTCCAAGTCAGAAGGGAAGCCTAGTGGTGCTTAAGGCCTGTGAGTATGGTGACCCAAATCAGGTGAGTGCTGCCTCTGTGGTCACAGCCAGTCTTCGGAAGGTGGGGCTGCAGTGAAGGGAAGCTGCTGGCATTCACTCTGGAGGAAATCAAAATGTTCAAAGTTTTAGGTTAGGCATGACCTTAGACAACTACT
Organism: Cheirogaleus medius; assembly: GCA_008086735.1. Lineage (NCBI taxonomy): Eukaryota > Metazoa > Chordata > Mammalia > Primates > Cheirogaleidae > Cheirogaleus > Cheirogaleus medius. The sequence continues at coordinate 4,608,302 of VBSM01000865.1, read as the reverse complement.
TTTGTCTCGTCTCCTTTGTATATTTTTCCTACCTCCTTTCATCATTTGTCATAGTAGCATTTCATTCGTTTAGAGCGTTATTTGTACTTTGCAATATTATATGGAATGTATAAGCCATTTGAATTTAATGGCAAATAATTTCAGTGTGTGTGTCAATGATATTCAGATGGCCCCCAAAATAAGCAGATAACTTCAGTTTGGCACTGTACTTTTAAACTGATTTGTATCTGATAAAGTAGCATAACCTAACAGCAGCCCAATCTAGTAAGCTGTGCTGTTTCAAGACTACGATGCTCACAATTTGTCCTAAATAATGTTCATTTCCATTTTAGTGGTGAGTTGGTGTCACTCAAGACAAGAACGGAAAACAAACCCCAAAATACTTGGGCTTTTTGTATAGTATATGTATACTGTGAAATTCCATAGAGCATGTTTCATTCTTAGAAGAGTTGATATACACCATCTAAGGTGATATATTGGAAAACATGGTTTAAAAAGGATTTTTGTGCCTTTTCTGGGTGTTGTGGACACTGAAGTATTAGAATTAATTGTGACATTTCAGTGGCATAGGTCACAGTGGGATGAGAGCTGGAATTTGTTCCAGAAAATGTAAGAAGTGTGGGGTGATGGAGTTATACTGTACACACACACTGGTCTGTTTCTGCTTTGAGACCATACAGAATACATCTATTTCTCTTCCACAAATATGTGAAGTATATTTCAATATCTAAAGCAAAACCTGGGTTTCTGATCTTGTTTTGTCTTCTCTAGATCTGGATTTATAATGAAGAGCATGAATTGGTTTTAAATAATCTCCTGTGTCTGGATATGTCAGAAACTCGCTCGTCAGACCCACCACGACTCATGAAATGCCACGGGTCAGGAGGGTCCCAGCAGTGGACCTTTGGGGTAAGGAGGAGAGTGCTTGATGATGTTGGGGGACTCAGACTCCACCTGGGGGTGGGCCCCCTTTAGCCTCAGGAAATACATTTCAAGACCCCTGTGAAATGCATGCCTGAAGCTGCAGATAATACCGAACCCTGGGTATACAGTTTCCTACACATACACACCTACGGCAGCTCAATTTATAAACTCGGCACAGTAAGAGATTAACGAGAATAGATCAATTATAACAATATGTGACAAAAGTTAGTTGAATTGAGTTTCTCTTAAAATATCTTATTGTACTGCGAGTAACAAACCTCAGAAAGCTAATCTTTGGGGGACTACTGTATCCCATAATTTTTAATTGTCATTCTTAAATATTCCACATCACTTCTGGATTTCTGTCTCTTCTTAACCATATTTTGCCAGTATGTTTTTAAAATAAATAACTGGTGGTATTTTTTTCTTGCTACCTTTTTTTCAGAAAAATAATCGGCTATACCAGGTGTCAGTTGGACAGTGCCTGAGAGCGGTGGATCCGCTGGGTCAGAAAGGCTCTGTTGCTATGGCAATCTGCGATGGTTCCTCCTCACAGCAGTGGCATTTAGAAGGCTAAGGTGGGCGCCATGGCTGGAATGGTTGGTAGTCCATTAGGCTTTGCTTCCTCTGTAACCCAGCTTGCAGAGGATGACCATTTCCCTGTCCTGGAGATGCCTGGGCATGTTGGCAGATCTGAGACCACAGGTGAAGAAGTATGTTTCACTAAGACATTAAGATCATGTCTGAGCTGCTAGTAAAGAATTTCTTGATTATAGAGGGAAACCAGAATATAATTTTAACTCTAAAGACTTGGGTTTGTACAGAATGACAAAACCCAGGAAATGGACATTCTGTTCAAATTTATTTATGCCTCTTTTTAAATTTCCTTTAATGATGGAATGGTTTTTATCTGATCAGGAACTTGTCATGATTTCCTTTGTTAGAAGACTTAATAGGAGATAATTTTTTTTACTTCTGTCATTTGTTTAATATGTTCTAAATAGATAATTTAAAACAACTGAATCCACATTACTTTTAGCTTCATAAGGCATCATTTTAAGGCAATATTTAAGAGGCAGTTGACTATTATAAATTATTTTGATGAATTATGATACTATCTATATTGAAAATAAAGGATCCTCTTGATTATTTACCTGGGATCTTTTGTCTTGTGTTGAGGCCTATGTGCGGGGCACGCGATAGGAAATACCGCACGTGGCCGAGGAGCCACTGAGCCGGGCAGCAGCCCTGCCTTCAGAGGAGCGTCGCAGCGCCTTAGTTCTCGGCCATGTGAATTTAGATGCTGATAGAAGTTTTCTGTGAGACACCCAGGTAAAGCTGTTAAGTTGGAAGTTGGATATAGAGGTCAGAATCTCAGAAGATTTATCTTAGTCAGAGATGATAAATTTGGGAATCACCTGTATATGTTCCAAAATATAAGGTGAGCTTTTCCCCCAAAATTACTTATTAGAGGAGAGACAGTATCAAAGTGCAGGGTACTCACTCAGTTATTTTATCTTGAACCACAAAGCAGTTTAAGTACCATATTAGATATATACATGGTCTATATTCTAAATATTTCTCTATCAATTTCAGGTGTACATATAGAAGACAAAAAGCAAGATAGATTTAAATCCAACAATATCAGCAATCACATTACATGCAATGTAAATGGGTCTAAATGCCCCAACTGAAAGGCAGAGATTGGATAAAAATGCAAGACCCAACTATATGCTGCACTTTAAGCTGGCCAGGCACTGTGGCTCATGCCTATAAATCCCAGCACTTTGGGAGGCTGAGGCAGGAGGACTGCCTGAGGCCAGGGCTTTGAGACCAGCCTGGGCAACATAGCAAGACCCCCATCTCTACAAAATAAAACATTAGCTGGGCATGGTAGCACACACCTGTAGTCCCAGCTACTCAGGAGGATCACTTAAGCCTAGGAGTTAAAGGTTATAGTAAGCTACGATGGTGCCGCTGGACTCTAGCCTGGGCAACAGAGTGAGACCCTGTCTCAAATAAATGTAAATGAGAAAAATAAAAGGCTGGGAAGGCATATGCCTGCTACCACTGATTGAAAGGCATCTGGAGTAGCTATATTATTATTAGACAAAGTAGATTTCAGAGCAAAGAATCTTAACTAGGGATGATAAAGAGGGTCATTTCATGATGAGAAAAAATTAAGTTCATCAAGAGGAAATAATCCTAAACAGTTCTGTTTTTGCAGCATGTGTTTTAAAGTTCTGTTAAAACTGCAAGGAGAAGTAGACACATCTATAATTATAGTAAGAGCTTTCAACACGCCTCTCAATAATTGACAGAACAAGTAGACGGAAAAACAGGAAGATACAAAAGCCTTGAACGATACTATCAAGCAACTTGGCCTAATTGACAGTCCATCCAACAATAGAATAAATCTTTTTCAAGTAAACATGGAACATTTACCAAGACAGATCACATTCTGAGAGAGTAGGCAAAACTTCAGGTATGTATACAGATTCAAGTCACACGAGGTATATTACAAATAACAGTAATAAAAATCAGTAACAAGAAGATACATGGAAACAAAGTAACATGCTTCCCAATAGCTATGGGTCAAACAAATTAAAAGGCTATTTTGAACTAACTGGAAATGAAAACACAACATATCAAAGTTTGTGGCACACGGCTAAACCAGTACTTGGAAATTTTATACAATTTAAGCACCTATATTAGAAAAGAATAGGCTGGGTGCGGTGGCTCAAGCCTGTAATCCTAGCACTCTGGGAGGCCAAAGCGGGAGGATTGCTTGAGGTCAGGAGTTTGAGACCACCCTGAGCAAGGGCCCATCTCTACAAAAAATAGAAAAATTAGCCAGGCATGGCGGTGGGCACCTGTAGTCCCAGCTACTTGGGAGGCTGAGGCAGGAGGATGGCTTGAACCAGGCGTTTGAAGTTGCTCTGAGCTATTATGACATCACTGAACTCTCAGCCCCAGTGACAGAGAGTGAGACCCCATCTTTACAAATAAATAAATAAAAAGGAAAAGAATAAGGCAAGTTAGAAGGTCAAAGAAGCAGAAGAAATGAAATATTAAGTATCAGAACAGAAATGAAACAGGAAATAAAAATAATGGAGACAATTAATGAAACTAAAAGCTGATTTGAAGAGATTAATAAAACTGATAAATCCTTAGCGCTCCCCCCCTGCAAAACTCAAATTACCAACATCAAGAGTGACAGTGGCGATCTCACTAGAGTCTACAGATACGGAGCACAAGAACTCTTCTGGTCCATTTCTGGTGGGAATGCAAAATAGCATAGTTAGGAAGACAGTTTGGCAATTTCTTACAAAACGAAACTTATTCTTACCATACAATCCAGCAGTTATGTTCCCTGGTATTTACCCAAAGGAGTTGAAAACCACCCAAAAACCCACACACAGATGTGCAGATAAGCAGTTTTATTCATAATTGCCCAAACTTAGAAGCAACCAGGATGTCTTTCAGCACATGGATAAACTGTGATCCATCCAGACCACGGAGTATCGTTCCGTGCCCAAAAGAAGTGAGCTCTGCGCCTTGCAAAGTCATGAGGAACTTTAAAGGCGTGTTACTCAGTGAAGCCTGTCTGAAAAGGCCACATATTATAGGATTCCGACTATATGACACTTTGGAAAAGGCAAAACCGCGGAGACGGTAAAAGGCTCAGGGGCTGGGGAGTGTGATGGCTAATTTTGTGTGTCAGCTCCACCAGGCTTGGAGAGGCCCTTGCAGCTGGCAAAACACTATTTCTGGGTGTGTCTGTGAAGGTGTTTTCAGAAGAGATTAGCATTTGAACCAGTAGACTGAGTAAAGATCTGCCCTCGCCAGTGGCGGTGGGCACCACCCGATCCACCGAGGGCCCCTATAAACAGCAAATTCACCCTTCCTTCATCTTTCTGTTCCGTCTCTTCCGGAGCGGGACGTTGGTGCTCAGGCCTTCAGGCTCGCACCGCAGCTACACTACCACCTTCCTGGGCCTCCAGTTTGCAGTTCATAAATTATGGAACTTCTCGGCCTTCATAATCATGACAGCCGACCCCTCATGATAAATCTCTCTCTCTATATCCTGTTGGTTCTGCTTCTCTGGAGAACCCTGACTGACACAGCAAGGGAGGGAGGAACAGGCAGAACACAGAGGATTTTTAGGGCAGTGAATCTTCTCTGTATGATACTTTAGTAGTGGATACGTGTCATTATACGTTTGTCAAAACCCACAGAATGTAGCCTAAGATTGAACCCCCACTGTAAACCATGGACTTTGGGTGATCACGATGTGCTGGTGTAGGCTCATCGGCTGTAACAAATACACCACTCTGACCAGGATGCTGGTGGTGCGGGGGGGCTGGGGTGGGGGTGGGATTTGGGGAGACAGGGAATACCCCGGAAGTTTCTACCTTCTACTGAATTTTACTGTGAATCTAAAACTGCTCCAAAACATGCAGTCTACTTTCTAAAGAAGGATTTTTATGACCAACTTTATGCCAAAAAACTCAACAGCTTAAGTGAAGTGAACAAATTCCCCGAAAGAAACAAGTTACTAAACTTCAGAGCTCTGAAGAAATAGATAATCTGAATAGCCCAATACTTATTACAGAAATTGGGTTTGTAAAAACCTTCCTGCACAGATGATTTCACTAGTGAATTCTATCAAACATTAGAGGAAAAAATACATACAAATAATTATACAACCTCTTCTGGAAAACTATGAAATTTTGATGTTCTAAGTTAGTCTTGAATATTCATTTTAAAAGCAATACACAAGAAAGCTATAGATCAATATCCCACATGAATATAGAAGCAAAATTTCCTTATTATTAAATATTAACAAGTCAAATCCACCAATATAGAAAAAGGATGATACATTATAAACAAATGGGTTTTAGTTCAGGAATGCAAAGATGGTTTAACACCAGAGAATCAATGTAATTTATGATGTTAATATAAGAGAAAAGGCATATTTGATCTTGCAGGAAGACATGACAGAATTCAACACCTACTTGTGATAAAAACCTGAGCAAACTAGAATGGAAGGAAAATTCTTCAACTTGATAAAGGGCATCTATGCAGACACTCTAGTTAGCCTCATATTTGATGTGAAAGATTAAGAACAACGCAAGGATGCCCGTTCCTGCCTCCTCTATTCCACATTGTACCAAAGGCCCTAACCAAGGAAATACAGCAAGAAAAATAAATGAAAGGCATATACATTGGAAAGGAAGAAGTATCCAATTTTTACAGCACCATGATCAGGTATGCAGAAAATCACTGGAAATCTTCAAAACACTACTACATATAGTAAGGGAGTTTATCAGGACCACAAAAAGATCAATATAAAAATGAATTGCACTTTATATTAGCAATAAACTGTTCAAAATAGAAATTGATGATACTGTGATTGCAGTTTACAACAGCATCAAAAATATGAGAACTTAGGGTACATATAACAAAATGTAAGATTTGTACAATGAAAAGACAAAACGTTGCTGAGATAAACAAGATGTAAATAATTTGAGAACTATACTATGTTCACAGGTTAGAGGACTCAATATTGTTAGGACGTTGCTTCTCCACAACTTGATCTGTAGATTCAATGCTTCCCTCTATCAGAATCCCAGTAGGTTTTCTGTAGAAGTTGATAATCTGATTTAAAAATTTACATGGAAATGCATAGGACTAAGTGGCCAAATAACTAGAAAGGAATACAGTTGGAGGACTTACGCCAGTTCAAGACTACTGTTGCTGTTTAGTTAAGGATAGTGAACTGACTGGTGGAACACAAACAGACCCACACAACATAATATGACCAATTTATTTCCAGCAAAGAAGCCAGTATGATTCAGTGGGGAAAGGAAAATCCTACACATGGTGCAGTAAAATCTGATATCCCTGTGGACAAACATGACCTAGACCCCCCACACCTTATACCATACATAATTACTTCAAGATGGATCATATATATGAACATAAAAGCTAAAATTATAAAGCTTTTAGAGGAAATGTAGAAGAATATATCTTCATGACTTTGAGGTAGACAAAGATTTTTTAAGCAGCTCATTAAAGAATTAGCCATAAAATATTAACAAATTGAACTTCAAAATTAAGCTTCTGCTCATCAAAACACCATTGGGAAAATGAAAAGGTAAACCACAGACTTGTATTCATAGTGTATAAACAGTGCTTAAAATTCAATAATAAAAAGACAATCCAGGCCGGGCGCGGTGGCTCATGCCTGTAATCCTAGCACTCTGGGAGGCTGAGGCGGGCGGATCACTCAAGGTCAGGAGTTCAAAACCAGCCTGAGCAAGAGCAAGACCCCGTCTCTACTAAAAATAGAAAGAAATTAATTGGCCAACTAAAAATATATAGAAAAAATTAGCCGGGCATGGTGGCGCATGCCTGTAGTCCCAGCTACTCGGGAGGCTGAGGCAGGAGGATTGCTTGAGCCCAGGAGTTTGAGGTTGCTGTGATCTAGGCTGACGCCATGGCACTCAGTCTAGCCTGGGCAACAGAGTGAGACTCTGTCTCAAAAAAAAAAAAAAAAAGACAATCCAATTTTTAAAATGGACATACTGAGTAGATACTTCATCAAAGAAGGATAAATAGCTCAGCATAAGAAAAGGTGTTCAGTGTCGAGTCATCAGGGAAATGCAAATGGAAACCACCATCAGATGCTACTTTACATCCATCAAATGGCTCAAATAAAACAGACTGACATGGGGGCTTCTGGGGAAACTGAGAGAAGGTTGCAGCGTAGCTTTCAGATCTTCCCCAATGAATATCCGTGCAAAATTAGAGCAACTAGATAGCCAAGCCCGACCCCGTGGATAACGTTTTCACGGTGACTAGGTGACGAGGCAGCCTCATAATCTGTAAGGTACAGTGGGGAGCAAAGACTAGCCATGAGACTTGCGTGCGGTTGACACTTACCGTGGCAGAAAGCAAAAGGAAGTGGCAGAGAGCTGGTGGGTCCAAGAGGAGAGCCCAGGAGGCAACAGGTGTCCCCTGGGGACATGGGGAGTGAATCTGGGAACCGCGCCTAAGGCTGGGACGGTCCCCACGCCTGTAGTGGAGGCACACAGGGGCCCTGGGCAAGGACCGAGGGGACGAAGGATTCTAGTTCCTTCAAAACTGTGAAACCTACTGCCAGGGTGTGGAACTGAAAACCAGCAGGGTGGGGATAACAGGGAAATAGCAAGTCAATGTAACACGGGGGGAGGGAGCAAAGCCAGGCAGCCACTACAGGAAAACAAGAGGGAGCTCTGGGAGGCGAGAAAAGCTGTCTGCGCGTGCCCCCAGAAACGCAGAAAGACTACATTTTCATCAAATGAGCAACAGAAGAGGACCAAGGTCGAATCCCATACAAAGTCACTGTAAGAAAAAAAAGAACAAAGAGCAAAATGATGTTTTCATGACGAACACTCCAGAAGGACATGCTCACAGAACCGACCAAACTGTAACGTCCGTACTCAAAACGAGCTTAAGATGCTAGGGAAGTAACGTGGAAGGACAACGTAAAGCAAATGGGAAAACTCAGAAATGAGACAGAACTCAAATAGTTTTAGAAATTAAAAAATAATTTCAGAAACGAAGGAGGAACACAGGCCACAGAAATAATAAATGATGCCTTTAAGGAAACAGAATTTGACAAGAAGGAAACATTTTAAACAAAAAAATGAGAAAAGTTCTGCTTCTGGCCAAGAGCGCGTAACAGGATCTAGGCTTGTCCTCCTGGTGTAAAAAACTAGAAAAGTAGAGAAAAAAATATATGCAGCAACTGTTTTCAGACATCGGCCCACAGGGACAGGCAGGATGGTGGCCTGGGAGGCGGTGAGCCCTACACTCGGCCCGGCTTCCCCCGGGGCAGCTTCCTGACTGGTGCGTGGAGGGAAAGCCCGAGAAGCTGCCGGAGTTGTGGCCGGGTTGAGATGGACACCGGAGTCCAGGGAGGCCAAGGTGGCTAGATCTGCATCTCAGAGTTTGAGAGAAGGGACTATGTAGAGAAAGGGCCAGAATCTGCAGAGAGGGCCACTGGAATCTGGGTGTGTATCGGTGTGTCCACGTGTCAAGTGTGACCGTGTGGGACGGGCGGGAAACCACCAGTGGGGGGCTGTGGACTGAACTCCCAGAGACCAGCAGGGCTGCGAGTCCCTGTCGTTACCCCTGCTAAGTGAGCAGACCCCGCTCACACCCCGTCCCTCTGTCCTCCCAGCCCGCCACCAGCGCCCCCCGTGGGCTGAACCCAAGCAGGAGCCAGGAGAACAGGCGCCGGGAGGGCTGAGGACACACAGCTGGAGGACAGTTTCTGCCATCAGGCAACACAGAAGTCTAGAATGTGAAAACGGGAAACGCAGACGCGGGGAAGCGGGGGCCGGGGGGAGGGAGGGAGGAAGGGGTTGGGCGGCGCGGCAAGCGAGGAGCAGCAAGGCGAGAACGTACCTTCCAAGTGCAGGGACCGGCAGGCGGCTTGCACTGCAGGTGAAGGGTGTCCCTGGGCTGGGACTGCCACCGTTAAGCCCCAGGGAACATCGGCCCGCAGCGCAGGCAGCGTGGCAAGAGTGACATGGTGCTCCGGGCCGGGCACCCAGGCGTCGGCGGGATCAGGAGACAGCGCAGCAGTTTGTGGGAAGGCAAAAGTAATCGACCCTCTGAAGTGCACCTCTGCGGCAGGAGGAGCGAGCTGTCGCGGTCCCAGGGAGCAGGCTCGGGCCACAGCGGCTTGGAGCTGGGAGTGTGGCAGGGAGACAGCGGTCACCAGGGGCGGGGCTGGAGGAGCACGGAGGAGAGGAGAGGGGAGAGGAGGGGAGGACAGGGGAGGGGAGGGCCGAGGAAAGACGTGAGGGAGCGCTGACATCTAAAAGCAACAGCAAGAGCTGCAGGAGGGGGGCTGGCCGGGGCTGCCGGGGACGGGGGTGGGGGGTGGGGGTGGTGGGAAGGTCGCGGGCGAGGGGGGCGCACGTTCCAAGAGGAATCTACAAATCCCTGTGCTGGGCCTGCAGAACTCTTCTTCACGAGGTTATGTGAAGGTCGCCATCAAGGAAAAAAGTGAAATTGTTTGTATGTTTCTGTGGTTGGGGTAAAACTGGGTTAAAAGAATTTCTGGAACCTCACAAAGCAATCTTCCAAAGTGAGAGCCCTGATCTTCAGGAACGTCAAAGCCTGAACCGGGAGCGGCACGTGTGTGGCTGTGTCCAGCCCCGTGGACACACGACACGTCCCGCTCAGAACCAGAGAACCTGACCCCGGGGAGCGCAAGGCCAATGTGGAAAGCGTCACGCGTCCTGGCAACAGGCTGGAAACCCGGGGAACCAGAGATGGGGCGGCCCAGAGAGAGCGCGGCCTGTTCTGGAAGGCTCTATGGGCCCCGTCAGGGCCGAGAGCAGGAACAAGCAAGTTGCAGTGAGAGGTTCCCGGAGACCTGGCGTGCTGCGGGTGACTGGGATGAGGAGCCATCGGATCCTCCTGCCAAGGAAAACACAGCTCCATGAAGACATCAGGGCACCGTCAAGATCCACAGGTAAGGACGTGCCACCACTGACATGGCGGGAACGAAAGGCGACTTCAGCGTGGTGCTCGGCGTTCTGCGGCTCGCAGGCGCGAGGCCTGGTCCCCACGCCCCCGAGCACGTCACCTCTCGACAAGACAAGAACCACCTCACCTGCTTCCTACTCACCCACTTTCTTTAGGTAGTTGGCCAAGAATTCTTCGACTCTGCCAGACGCCCACGGGCTGGCTCCTCTGGGCAACAGTTAGAAACCGCACGGAACTGCTGACGGTGGCTCATCCCACAAACACCCGCAACAAAGAAGTGTAGTCCCTCTGGCAACGGCGCTCTCCCGGTTAGTCACAACCGCGTCTCATCCCTCAGCTGCACGTGGCCGTGGCCGTGGCGGTGGGAAGCAGGCGTGGAGGGTCCCCGCACTGCCATGGCTGCGGACGTCTGGCGACCTTGCCCTCGAGACCGTCCTTTACACACAACAGGGCACGGCGCCCCTGTGCCCAGCGCCGGGGATCGAGTCAGTCTCCCTAACCGTGGCCTTTTCTGTTCACCATGTTTGAAGTGACAGCTGTTCTCTGCGAGGCAGCCACACTGATCGGGGCACCTGACGTTGAACGTGACAGTTTTAGTGCCTGTGTCTGAGCCTAATGTTCTGGCGTCACAGAAGCCGTGAGCTGCTGCCTAGTTACGGTTTCCTGGAACAGCTGGTGTTTTAGATGCTGCTTTTCAGATCACTACATACCTTTCTAATTAAAGAAAGAAGAATGGGGTGGAGCCCTTAGAGGGAAAAGATTAAACCAGAGCGATGAGAGAAGCCAGGAGAGGGTGGTGGGCCACAAAACAAGGGTAGGAATTTCAGAGATGGAAGTCAACACTGTCACCTGTAACAAGAAACTCCAGCAGCCAGAAAATCCTCCAGTGCATGGGACACCACGCAACCAGACTCTCTGCTTGGGGACCAGGGCAAAGAGCAGTGCCACCTCTGAGCGACAGCCGCCACCGACGGAGGGGAGAAGCCCTGGGAAGCCGCGGCGAGTGGCGCCATGGGCGCTGCCAAACGCTCTTCCACCGCCTGCCCAGCCCCGCCTGGCGCCACCCGACCAGCGACCAGCGCGGGGCCTCGCCGCGTCCACTGTGCCCAGTGCGCTCCCCTCCCACGGCCACCACCGAGCTGCGCGGACCCGGCCACCTGCCCTGGCTTCTCTGGCCCGGCTCCCGCCGCTCAGTGCATGCGGCCTCCAGGCCTTGCTTAGCGCCACCTCCGCGGGGACAGCGCTGCGCATTCCCGGTTAGTTTTCCATCTCATGCGGGTATGAGAGCAGCTCACAGAAACTCAAGGCAGCTTTATAGATGTAAAATATTTTATTTGTAAATGGTGATCTTCTAAATCTGTGTCCACAAATTCCAAAACCCATAACACTCTGTATACTTCAAAAAATTCAATTTTTGCCAACATTAGATACTATTATACAGAACAGAAAACAACAAAAACCCGGTAGGACAAATACTGGTAGGATGTCAGAATATTGTACAAGAGAAGAAAAATATTCAAGAAACAAATTTCATACAGCTATTTATCAAGAGAAAAATATATACAATTGATTTATTCTGTAAGATAAAAATACATCATGCCATATACATTACAAGTTCAGAACTGCATCACTGAATATACCAACAGTTTACAGTCCACTTGAATTGTGCACACAAAAACTTCATTTTATACTTAGCTTGTGAAGTGTCAGTACCAGAATTTTTAAGTACAAAATAAAAAGCTAACCTGGTTCAAAATGCTGATTACGTTTCTACAAGCAAACACAAAACAGTGTGTTTTTTTATTAAAGAAATGTAAACAAACAGTTCATACAAACACATTTTAAAATTACATCTTCCAAAAACCCTATTGCCGGAGTCCTGCAGCTGCAAGCATAATCACATCTCTTTTTTTTCTTTTTCAAATTTTTGTGTTAAATAGAAGGCTAAAGAGTTAGATTTAAGTTCCTGCTACATGATCCTATGTTTACATGATTCTTTGTGGCCTGAAACAAAGTTCTAATCAAAACTATTTCTGCTGAAGAAAAAATTCAGCCTCCATGTGGGTGTATTTTTAAGCAGTTATTCACAGTTATCACAAATTGTAAGCACAGAAAACCTGACTGAAGAAGTAGGGATGCAACAATATAATATGAAAAAATTAGTTTAAATTACCAAAACAGCTATAAAAGTTGTAGTCATAGCATACACTCTGTTCTGTCAGAAGTAAGGTGTATAAAACAATTAAGTACTAATAGACCGTAGTTTCAAAAACCCCCAAAGACTTTAGGTTGAAATTTTGGTTATTATATAATTATAATGGCGTATTTTATAACACAAAATTATATTGTAACATCCCTAGGAGCATTTTATAAGCACCCGAGCTGCTGCAGAGCCTGGTAGCATTTGGTCAATAACTATTTTTATACTGTATTTCTTCTCAAAATATTTACATATTTGTACAAAGTAACAGGGTTTGTTAGTTCTGCAGGTAACAGCAGCAGCTTGGCTTTCTTCTAACTTTTATTTAAAAATAGCTTCATTCACTTATTCAATAATAAATACAAAAAGTTTCTCTTATTTTACAGAAATCAAAAACTACAATAAACTGACTCATGGAATCAAGTATTTAAATGTATTTTAGTGCAAGTTATTATCCCTTAGCTCTATCCCTAAGGAAGTCATTTCAGTACATTCCTTGTTCAGTGGTGTCTACTTTATTTAAAAACATCTTAAGTTAGAGGGCCTGCCCCTTTCACTAAGGCGTGGCCAGCACTCTGCGTCCCTCCGCTGGTGATTTCTAGTCTTACATTCATAGGAAGGCCCCTGCCCTGGGGCAGGGCAGCCATCGGCTCTTTGCCCCAGTAAAAGTTTCTCCTTAGTGAGACTAAACAAAACAAAACAAAACAAAACCCACCCACAAGGAAAGAAAAAAAAAGAAGAAAGAAAAGAAAAAGAAAAAAAGCAAAAGTGCTGGACCATTCTGTAATTCTGCTCCACCTCAGCCGCTTCGGGGCCGCCGCTCCGGTCAGCTTTCTCCTGCGCTGCTTTCACCTGAAGCACTGAGGAAATCAGAACTCCCAGAAGCTGTTTTTCAAAAAGTCATAAAAGAGAAAACAAAAATATCTTTCTGTCTGCAAAATTCCAATGGTGTGTTGAATCGTCTCTTCCAAGGGACAAGCCGCCCACTCAGACAGCAAGGAATGCATCTCAGTTCATCCACTTCCGGCAGTTCACAGCTCCACAGTGACACGGGATCTTGTGCTGGTCATCTTCAAAGTCAAACTTATAGTCATAGCAGAGCTGCCCACGGCAAAGACAAAGGGTAAGGAAGGAAGGAAGGGGAGGAAATGAAGGAGCGTCTGCCTATATCTCCCTAGCATTTCAAAACCAGCAAACAAAACAGACGTAAATTACAGGAATACCTGCCTTTCTGAGGTTCCATGGAAACCTGTGGGAACCTCCAAAAGAAGTCAGGCAACCATGGCACTGTGCTTGGACAGGAATAGGACAGGCTTTTTTTTAGTTTTGATACAGAGTCTCGCTCTGTCGCCCAGGCTAGAGTGCCGTGGTGTCAGCCTAGCTCACAGCAACCTCACGTGATCCTCCTGCCTCAGCCTCCTGAGTAGCTGGGACTACCAGGGGGTGCCACCACACCCAGCTAATTCTTTTTCCTATTTTGAGTCACCTGGCTAATTTTTTTCTATGTTTTATTAGAGATGGGGTCTTGCTCTTGCTCAGGCTGCTCTTGAACTCCTGGTCTCAAGCGATCCTCCCGCCTCGGCCTCCCAGAGTGCTAGGAGTACAGGCGTGAGCCACCGCGCCCGGCCAGAGAGAGGCAATATTTTTAAGCTGAGCCAGATTCGAGAAAGGGTGGCTTGGCTGGAGAAAGCTGCATCTCTATGACATCTCACAGCGCTAGCCCTACAAGTGGGTGGAAGGAACACCATTTTGGGTGGGAAAAGGTCTTATACCCCCCCAAACCCCAGAAAGCTCCAGCTCCCCAGATGTGCCGAGTGGGCCGTGCACGTCTGGGCGGAGAGAAACTGCCCCTGCCTGCGTCTTGCCTAAGGGTCTGTGAGGGACGCCTCTCTCTTTAGGGGTTGCCAAGGGAGTAACACCTCAGACCGCCGCGGCGCGGCACACGGGAGTCGGCACTTCCCACAGCACAAGCCCCCCAGCCCCGAGTGACCCCGCGCCTACTCCCACCCCTGAGAAACCTGGCACTGAAAAATGAAAGTGGGGACCAGTAATCTCTAGGGTCACTTCTAATTCAAATATTCTACACAGAAAGGAAATAAGCCAGTATTTACTGAGTAGCTATTCTTAGCAGTGGTACCTTTTATTAGGCATTTGCTGAGTTCTCACAGGAGCTTTGCAAGGAGATGCCTTTCTCCATTTTGCGGGAAACACAACAGAGCCTCAGCGAGCTTCTGGGGGCGCAGCGGCCTGCGCTCAGCTGGGTCAGTTCCAGCCGCCACACACGCCCTGCCGTTACCCACACCGGGTTCCCACATACTGCCTTGTCTACTCAAGTTACTGTGACACGTGCCACAGGCCTTGGGGCTAGTCAGACCCTTATTCTTGATTTAAAAAGGAGATTTCAAAAAGATGACCAAAAATTCCGGTATAATCCCACTGCTCGGTTCACGAGAGGGGTCAGGGCTCCAACAAGGTGAAGGCGCGGGTCCCTCACTCCCACACCGGGGGGCGGGGGGGGTCCCCGCAAACAGGGCCGCTGCTCAGCCAGAGCTTGCCCAGTAAACGCCAACTGCACAGCTAGGGCACCTGGCTTAAGGTGCTGATCACATTTGTGAAAGACAAAGCTGAGAAATATAAATAAGGCAATTAAGACTAATAATAATCAATCATTCAGAAATGGAGAGATAATAGTAAAATGACTAAAAAAAAAAGACAAAAGAGTAATAATAATTTTAACAGGTGAAATGCTGGACCGAAGTCATCTTGTGAGACCAAGTTCAGCATCCGGCATTTTGAAAGAGTAACAACAACACACACTTGAACTGTTTGGAAACCTGCTGACGTGAAACTCGTGAGCTTGTGCTGACCACCAGTGTGTGAGTGACCTGGAGCCCCCCGGCTCCCCGAGTCTGCTGCCTGCGGCCCCAGCAGCTATCGCAGGAGCCAGATGCTCCAGAGACTATGGCAGCAACCATCCCAGGACACTCTCCAACCATCGGTTCAATGACAAGAATAATCTTTAAAGAAGGGACACTGTCAAACTGTGTCCAGGATAAAGGGATAATAAAGGATCCTAAGACACACACATATAAAAATGATGCCACATCGAGTCCGTGGGGATGGTGACCTCGTGGGACAGAAGATAAGGGGATGGGGGAGGTGACACAAATACGTACAGAGCTGCCATGTGGAAGGAGGTGGCACTTGAATGCGCGAGAGTGAAATAGGACAGGGAGGCAAAAATCTGACCTACCACGAGGAGAATTTTTATGGCAAGAAAAAACTGGAAAACAACTGAGCAAATTACCTGTGTAAAGGTGTGAACTACTAGATAGCAAGAACACGAACAACATGGCAGACACAACTCCTTACACTCCTACCTCTTCTCCCTTCTGGATTCTCCGATTGGAGCTGATGATAATCTTGTGTCCTCTCTCAAAAGTCACCACTTCGGCCACACAGTTGGGTGCACACGAATGGTTGATGTATCTGCAAGCCACCAAGTCGGGAAATTATAAAACAACTAGAGGAAGCTTTTAAAACTTTCAATTTATGGGGAAAACTTCTTGCTAATTATATTTCTATTTGCCTGTTAATAGAACAGGCACAAATACAAACTTTAAATAAAAATTATTCCAAAACTCTTCCCTCCGCGAGCACCGACCCACTGAGCAAGAGAACTCCACGTTATCGATTCCTTTCTGTCTCACCTTGCAGGCCCTCCTGTGAGTGTCGCGTCGATCACGTGGTCGTTATCCATGCGGAACATGTACACGCCGCGGTTCTGAAAGAGAAGGCGGGCAGTCAGGGTGTCGCCTGACACTCCCTGCACGTCTGTGTCCGAACCAGGAGAACTAAGTCGGAACAAGTGCACCCTGGTCACCCTCGCAGCGGGTGTTCTGCTGACCACGCTCACGTGACACTGACGGGGACGCGTGCAATCAGCAGGCTGTTGGTCAAGTGACGTCATTAATCTATAGCTACATCTATGCACATAACACCAACTGAAAAAGATAAAACTGATGGGAAGAGAAGAGAGAGAAATACAGCGCCAGCCAGACAGGGCTTCTGGTCAAAAGCGAACGTGGCATCACACGCTCGGCCCTGCGTTTCCGAGCGTTCAGTGAGCAAGGAGCAGGGAGCGACGGCAATGTTCATGTGATCACAGGGACCAGACACCTACCTGAGACTCATAAAGTTTCTCCTTTCTGTTCGCTACTTCATTTCGAATGATAGTTCCAATATATTCAATGACCATGGTGTGCTTCTCAATGTCTCTAGCAGCATATAGGCCCAGCCCCTGCAAAAAAAAAAAAAGCGTGGTTACATACTTCAATTTATCTGGCAACAAATGTGCTTTCTTTTTTTCATTACAAGGAGTTACCCTTGGGTCTTACCAGAAACAATACTTAAGGTATTACCTCGACTTAAGTTATCTTTTTTATTGAATATATTTTCTGAAATTTAAAAATTTAACAATCTTACCACTTAAAACTATACCATCACTACACCTTGTTACTATGTCTGTTTTATACTAAATTCTTAGGGTATATCTATAAAGTAATTCTTGCTGATTGGCTATTCAAATTTTCATTAAGCTATCTTATCTTCCATGTAACACTGAATTCCCACCAACTAAATAAGCTAATGACTTATGGTATTTATTTTATTCTAATTCTATTTCAAATATATTAAATCTATTTTCTTCAAGGAGAGTTTAAGGGAATTTGGGGGCGGGAGGACTATAGGCATGTGCCACCATGCCTAGTGGCCATAAATTTAATAAAATAGAAATAGGGCCACCTATAAAGAATTATTAACACTATAAACAGGTTTCAGATTTGCCTCTGAATTTCCTAGGAGCCGGGGCAGAGAGGAGAAACAGGAAAGGTTACTTCACTAACAGGGAAGCTGGAAACGAATGAAGTTCTTGGGCAAGGCAAATTTTGTCCCCCTAACACAAAATTCTGAGGCTGGGAAAGAGACGCAGGACGCTGAATCGGCGGGACACTGACGCAGCTAGCACCGGCCGCGCAGGCGGCCAGATAAATCACGTGCTCGGCGCACTGTGCGACGTTTACCACACTGCAGATTCTGGAAAAACACGACGATAGGAAAAATACGGATACTTTCCATAAATATTTGTATTTTCTTGTCCCAATTTATTTTTCTGCATTCAGTTCTGACCAGAGGCAGCAGAGAAGCAGAGGAGGAGGGTCGTGTGCTGCCTGGGGAAAGCCCAGATCATTCCTCATCGAGCGCCACGTGGCGCTCACGGGGGAGAGAGCACCAGCAGCAGCGGGAGCGACGTGAGCAAGTAAACTGACTTACCTTCTGGAAAACCTAACGCAGTTTATCTGTTCAATTCCAGATACGACTCAGAAGGGAATGACCCAGGACTCACACAAAAGAGTGTGTATGGAGATCAATATTGTTTGGTTTAAGAACAGACAAGAATATCAATGGAAAGCAATAGATTCCAAATAGATGCAAATAGATCCCTGTGCATATGAAAATTTAACATATAGTAACAGTGGTATTAAAATTCAGTTTAATATGGATGGGTTATTTACTAAATAGTGCTTCAACAACTGGTTATCCAACGGAAGAAAATTGTCTTAACAAAATTCCTGTAAATGTAAATTGACTTAGGTATGTATGTATACCGAAGAGTATACATACATAATCTATGGTCTTGACTAATACTAGAAACTATAGAAAATTATACATGTTTATTTATATAAACGTTAAAACTTATGTAAGAAAAAAGATACAATACTCAGGGGTAGGCAAAGGATGTTTTGTAGGGAAAAACATCCGATAGTGCCAGTTGTTACAAATTGAAAAATGGACAAAGGATATGAATATGTAATTCCCAGGAAAACAAATGCAAGTGCCAGACATGAAAAGCTGCCCATTCATCGGCAGTTAGAAATTTCAACTAAGGTTACAGTATTCAGTCTATACTTATCAGAATGATAAAAATATAAAAGTGGTAACACCTAGTACAAATGGGAAGACAAGAAAAATAGCCTCATTCACTGCAGGAAGAAATGTGCACTTATAGCTTTTTTAAAAGAAAATGAGCAATATCTACTAAAATGAAAATTATATACCCCTTTACACAGAAGTCTTACTTTTGGGAATTTACCCCATAAGAATGAAACTATCAATACACGAGAATATAAGATATTGATAGCAATACTGTTTGGCTTGGGAAAAATTATAAAGAAATGTACATCAGTAGACGAATGGTTTAATTACAGTTCATCAACATCATGGAACATCACATGGCCATTGAAGAGAATGAAATGAAGCTACCTCAGCTAATCTATAGGACCTCTGAGTATTAATGAGAAAAGGAAGATGGAGAAAAATGTATATGACATGATTCATTTTTTATATGTACAAAGATGTGTATGTATTTCTAAGATAATAGCATGAAAAAATACATGATATGTACTAAATAACATGATCCCCTGTGAGCAGGAGGTGGCTGGTAGAATGAAAGGAGAAAAGAGACAAAACCTCAAAACTCTCAAAAATACTTCAGGTTAAAGATGACAAAAAGGTGATGGGTAAGATTACACTAAAATCACAGTAACAGAGAATTCCTCAAAATAGGAATGGGTACAAGAGTGAACTATTTTAAAACATTTAAAATGGAAAAGAGGGTGGGAGAAGGCAGAGGCCGAGACCGACAGAGGGGCAGCAGCAGAGAAAAGAAAGATACTGTACTCATAATGTAAAAATAAGATTTCCAACAAAAGATCAAGAGCAGAAAGGGCCCTTAGCTGACTTTTAAAATTGCATAAGACAGATTAGCAGACAAAGTAGAGGAAGTGTCAGAAAGAGCAAAGAACAGGAAACCAAAAACAGAAGGGCAGGAGAAAGAAGTACTGGCAGAAGAAAGAAATCTTTCTCTGGAGTCCATGACAATCACCCGCCCCAAACCTGCAAAACATGTTTCCAGGTGATGCTGCTGCTGCCAGTCTGGGGTCCACACTGAGACTCCAAATCTCAGGGGTCCAGTGTCTGTCTATAGGTGCAAAAAAAAAACAGGGAAGGAACTTGCAAAATAATGAATATAAAAAAATTTCTCAGACTGAAGGTCACAACAGTCCAGACTGAAGGCTCATCAAGTGAGGAACGCGATACATAAAAAAGATCCTAATCCAGGCACATTTTTGTGCAATGTCCAAATATCAAGAATAAACAGAAGACCCTACAAACTTCTAGGAAAAAGTAAAAGCGTTGTAAAAAAAAAAAAAAAAAGGGAACAAGAATCTGAATGAGTGAGACAATGGAATGCTGACCCAATTTATATTTTAAAGAGAACTCACTGGCTTCTAAGTAGGGACTGGATGAGAGAGGGTCTGCAGTGGTGTAGACGAGATATGGGTTAAAGCAGGGGTGAGAGCCTGAGAGTGGACCTGATAGAACTTTTAGAAGAAGTCACCAGAACTTGATGATGCTGTGGATTTGGGGACACAGAGGCCAATGTAAGCAATGGTGGCACAACTCAGTTGTATGAGGCACCTGAAGGGTGAGCAGGACGGGAGCAGTCACAGAATGGGAGCTTCACACTCCGTTCTGGGGCATCCAGGGAAACATGTGGAACGGGCATTTGGATTCGGAGGTCTGCAGTACAGAAGTATGAACTGCAGACGTCAGTTCCGATGCTCAGACCACAGGGGCATGCCTGTGAGATAGTCCACGGTCTATAAAACATACATAATTGACTGTGAAAAGGCGGCTTCCAAAAGATAAGGCACCCTCCAAAACTGGAGTACCTTTTGAAAATATTTTCACTTGTATTTTGCACAAGTGCTTGAAACAGCTCTATTGAACTCTCCACAAATCCAGTGAGTGCAAAATTCAATGCTACCTACTTCTCAAGAGCTCTCATCGAGATGCAGAGATGTGGATTCCAAAGGTCAAGCTTTCCACTTGGGGAATTCAAGCACCGTGCTCCAAGACTATACACTGAATTACTAGTGTTACAAACTGACAAGATTTGATATGATTTCAAAAACATACTATCCCTGTAGCCACGTGAAATCATTTTCACATACTGGATCACATCTTCAGATTTCCAGATTCCACCCCATCCTCTTCCTCAACACAAAGTATTTCTTCACCTGAATCCGGGACCGGGCCAGATACACATTGGATTTCCATTCAGTCTTCATTTTCCGGTACTGCGATGACTTGGAGTGGACAAACTGTTTACTATAAGGTGCATTCAGTTCTCCAGTGACTGTGCTCTGAAATGACTTTGAGGTGCTGGTGCTGTTCAAGGTGTGAGGCCTGCAGACAGTGGCATATCAACAGGAAAAAAACAAAAGAAAAACTGAAGACACCTCTGAATGATGCCCAAAGCCAGGTGGATTCAAATTCTTACTGACAGCAACATACAAGGAAAGCTGCCTAGCAGGACACACGGCGAGCTCTCTGATGTAGCTGGGCACATACACAGCCAGACAGCAGGGTTTGGAAGCAGCAGACAAATCAAGCACAGAAACCACTACACGCCTGGAAACCCTGGGCTGTACCATGTGAAGTTAAACAGAATACCTTAACACAAACCTCTTGACATGGGCACTCATTTTAGGTTCAGAACGGGCACAACCTGTGGGGTTAACGGCAAGCGGCAGTTCCATGAGAGGATTTCGGCCATATCGGAAGGTATAGTTTTCACATGCCTCAACCCCAGGTAGCTGAAAGGAAGCAAAATAGACAAAAAGTTAGCCTACTTTATCAAGATTCCAGATAATCTTGAGCTGGTCAAAGGATGGCCCACAATAAAAGTAACCTGTAGGCCAGGTGTGGTACAGGCTCATGCCTGTAAACCTAGCACTCTGGGAGGCTGAGGCAGGAGGATCACTTGCACCCAGGAGTTTGAGGCTGCAGTGAGCTATGATGACACCACTGTACTCTAGCTGGGGCGACAGAGTAAGACTTTGTCTCTAAATAAATAAATAAATGATCAATCAATCATTTATATGGTGTGCTTTCCTGATCATCTCTCACTTCTTGCAATTTGATATGAGGAGGTCATCACTTTCCATGTCCCGGGAGCACAGAACATAGGTGGTAACTTAAGGTTTACTCATAAAATAACTAACATATTAAAGGTCTTTTCTAGAGTATCTTTCTTGTGAATATGAATATATTCTTAAATGGTATGTATCTTGTATGGCTATTCCAAAGAAAGCAGGTTTATATCCCAGTGGCATTTGGGGTTTCCTCTGCTTTTTCAAAAACCAAACAAATAAACAAAAAACACCACATCAATGATGTTATTCCTGAAAACAAAATGTTATAATCACACAATTTCCCAAAGGTATTGTGTAGATATGTTTCAGTTAGACTCACTGCCAAACACATTTAGCATCTTTTAAGCAAACAGATGTCAGCGAAGACATCATTGTGTGCTGCTGGGCTGGGCCGGTAATCCCAGCACTTTGGGAGGCCAAGGCAGAAGGACTGCTGTGAGACCGGCCTAGGCAACACTGCAAAACCGTCTCTACCAAAAATTTTAAAAATGTGCTGGGTGCGATGGCATTCATCTACAGTCCTACCTACTTGGGACGCTGAGGCAAGGGGATAACTTGAGCCCAGGAGCTTGAGGCTGCAGTGAGTTATGACTGGGTGACAGGGCAAGACCTTATATCTTAAAAAATATATAACAAAAATAATTAAAATTTTTTTTAAAAAGGGCCACTGCAACCCACTGCCCTCTGGTGACTAAGCCTAAGAAGAGGGCAGGAGGGTGGCCATAAATACTGAAGTGTCAGGAAACGACACACTAACATTCTGAGTATGCCCTGCCCCATCCAGCACAACCGCAAGACGAGACAGGCTGCTGTCCTTCACCCTGGTTTGCCCCGGCCCTGAGCAGAGCCTGCCGTTTGTTAACTGTCTCACTGAGTGAACATCCACACAGCCTGAGGTCTCCCGGTCAATCACCAATGCCACGTTCTTTAAGAGGAACAGGGCAAAGTCACTCTCTGAAGATCATGAATATCACGGCATGCGTCTAAGTGGTCACATGGAATTAGGAAACAGTTCCAACTTCACAGCTCAGCCAACTCACCGATTCAGCTATCCGCGCCACCGCAGACACCGTCAAGCCAAACAGATCTTCTCCTTTTAAATATGCTGGAAAAAGCTGCAGCATTTCAGATTTTTTTCTCACACATGCTACAGGCTCCAAAATTTTATCCCAAACACCTACATATGGACAAAAAAGTGATTTTTATGGTAAACAGAATAGCGTATAAAAACAAGACTAAATGAAGAATAACCGGCCTGGCACGGTGGCTCACGCCTGTAATCCTAGCACTCTGGGAGGCCGAGGCGGGAGGATCGCTCAAGGTCAGGAGTTCAATACCAGCCTGAACAAGAGTGAGACCCCGTCTCTACTAAAAAAATAGAAAGAAATTAATTGGACAACTAAAAATATACAGAAAAAATTAGCCGCGCATGGTGGCACATGCCTGTAGTCCCAGCTACTCGGGAGGCTGAGGCAGGAGGATCGCCTGAGCCCAAGAGACTGAGGTTGCTGTGAGCTAGGCTGACGCCACGGCACTCTAGCCCGGGCAACAGAGTAAGACTCTGTCTCAAGAAAAAAAAAAGAAAAAGAAAAACAAATCTAATTTCCAAATAAAACCTGTTGCGTAATGATCTAACTTGTTTATTAAATGAAAGTTATTTTAATCAATTTTGGGGAAAATAATGTTACACTAAGGACATTAAGCAGTAAAAGTTTTTAAAAAGTTTAATATAATTGAAATTCACACAAGTTGTTAATTCACTTTCATACTGGCCATATAACATACTAGATTTTAAAATGATTAGTCCACTTAGTAATATCTGTAGATATGTTCCTTTCCCCTCAAATTTAAATTAAAATGTTAAATTAATATTTTCTTTGGAATTATCTTTGGAGCATTTTCATACTTTTTTTCAAACTGCTCAACTTTTAAAAAGCCAACTCCCTACTGCTTTCTACATCAATAAAAAGGCCAATCCAGATCTCATGCCTAGGTCCAAATTGAGTGTCTAACTTCCACCTCTGAAATTATGTAACATCTGAAGGTCCTGAGATATATAAAGCATACTGTGTACGCTCTAAAGATTCCTGCTTTTTAGAAACAGCCATTAACCACTTCGGTACCGCGCTCACTGGCCGCGAAGCCTCGCCCACAGCCGGCACTCACAGTCCGCACGGCAGTGTGTGCTGCGCATTGACGACGCGTCCGTTTTGCTCTTGTGTGATGAGGAAAGCTTTAAAGCACCGAAAGCTTGTTTTACTTTACAGGCAGCTTTACTTGTAAATCAGAATAGGTAACATATACATATATGTTTTCATTACATTATTTTTAAATGTTCACAATTTTATTTTGATAAATGAAAAATTAGAAAAGTTATATCACGGCTGTCGGCTAAAGTCGACGCTCGGCTGTGCGCCTTCATATCATGGCTGTCGGCTAAAGTCGCTGTGCATGTTCATCTGTGGCTGTTGACTATAGTCCACACTGGGCTGTGCATGTGCATCTGTGGCTATCGACTATAGTCGACACTGGTATTGAAGTGGTTAAGAAGAGGAGGATCTCTAATGTAAATGACAGGCCGCCTTTATATACAAATCATTCTCAGATTTATCATACCAACTCTTATGTTTAAACATATATTGACTATGAAAGTACTTAGAAAATTGTACAGCAAAGAAAGCAAGGTGTGAAAACACGAAGAGGTTAAGATTTACACTTGTAAATGAAAAATCCACCAGTCTAATCTGTTGTTATAGACATGAAATGAACATGAGAAAAAACATGGAAATACTGACATAATACATTCTTTAGTCTGACAGAGTTACTAGCTCTGCAGAGCATATCAAGAGCAGGTGTTACCTTTAGGTGAGGTGTCACTTAAGACGAGGTCTTCGTGGCCTTGCTCTACAATCCTGATAACGAACACGGGGCGCCCGTCCTTCTCCTCGATGGAGCACAGGTAGCGGCAGCGCCTGTTGGCATAGCGTGAGCTCCAGTACAGCCGGCTGGCTTCATAGCCCACGGGGAAGAGCGCTTTAGGAGAATGGAATGCTTGCATCTGTTGTGGAAGCAGCTGACCGATTGTATGGAAGATGAGGCTTCCAACACGAAAGGTGTGGTCCCGTTCTCCTCGCTGCACGATGCTAGCAATTTGTCGTACCTCATCACGCTGAACGTAGACCCTCCTAAAGACTGCAAAGTAACTTAATTCTTGCTCATGAATTCCCTTTGGTTTGTGCATGGGGCAAAGCATAGTTTTGTCCTTAAAAAACATGCATTGTGCTTTAATGGCGCAAGTAAAGTGATAAATGTTGGTGCATCGAAATCTGTGACATCCACTGGTGGCACCCGTCTTGTGACAGAAGACACATTTCATCTGTAGGCCTCTCCTCAGTGCTAGCTCCACATTTATTAAGGCACCAGCCTGAGTCTCATAGACTTCCGTGGACCACAGAGCACAGTTCAAGTGGACCCACAGATCCAAATCAAGGTTGAGCAGCCTTGCTGGTCCATCTGTCAATCCATCACCTTCTTCGTGACAAAAGCAACATTTCCGATAGTCTTTGGGCACTGGATCAGGTTTAAGGGAAGTGCCCAATTTCTTTAGAAATTCATCTATTTCATCCTCACAAGGTGGTTTAAATGTCCCCTTGGGGATTACAATATGAATGCTCCATTTCTTCCATTTCATTCCTCTCCACTTTTTATTTAACGGCCTACAATCTTCAAACCCACCATGGACAGTTCTCAGCCGAGGCTTTAACTTGACCGTTACCTTAAGCTCATCTGGCTTGGCCTCCACTTTGGCCGCTTCGAAAGCAGGAGGGAACGCGATGGGCGGCGACGCGGGGGGAGAAGCCTTCTCCTGGAGCTGTGGGAGACAGTGCACATCCAAAGTGGAGATGTTGTTACTGTACTGATGAAACGCTTTGGAAGGCGTCTCTCTCATAGGGGACTGTGGCAACGAGGGAGTGGACTCCTGGGCAGTAACAAGAAAACCACAGAAAAGAAAAATAATTCACAAGCTCTACAAACAGTTCTCGCTGACACAAGCAGCCAAGCAATATGGTTTAAGAGGGTGTGTGACAGGAGGGAAGAGGCAGGGCCAGGGTAAGCGGTGAGAGTTCCTGTTCGGAGGCGATGCTGGGCACCCTGGCGCCGACGGCAGATGCTGCAGGAGCCACCACACCTGGCGCATCCTCCCCACGCCTGTTCCGCAGAGCCATCACCCTGGAGAGGATGCTGCTCTGAAACCTTCTAGGAAACCTCCTTCCTAAATATCTTAAACTTTGGCGGAAGGGGTGGGAATCAATGCTGTCGTAAGAACTAGCTAATTTAATTCGTTCAACGGAACAGTGTTTTTTGTTAAACCAAACAAGAATGTTGCAACATCATCTCCTGCAAGTTCACCTCCATTCTCTGAGATTCCTGTCTGTTAATCTCAGGCTTAATCCACTGGTGTAAACGTCAGAGAAGGGGAAGGAGCCCCGTCCACAAACACATCAAACTGACTTTTTCCTGGGCTCCGCAGCTCTCATCCAGCTGCTGAAAGAAGCATGCTGACAAACTATCTGGTGAAAAAAAAATTCCTTCTTTTATTTAGGCCGATATATCTTAATTTAAAGTCTAAATTTTATCTGTCATATAGCCTGGACTGTACTGCAGGTATACTGGAGACGACTGCCTGTTAAAAAAGACTCTCCAGAACATTCTTCTGTGAAAGACACACTGGAGCAGCCACCTGGAGGAATGACTGCCAGCATCACTGATTACTACAGAGAAAAAAGCTTCCTGCAAAACACATGCTTAAAAATATATCATTGATATCAACTACACATTTAGATACACTCAAACTATACAAAATCAAGTAAAGCAGACCTTTTCCAAAATGGTCTGTCTCTGGAGGGTTTTTCTCTCAAAAGTCATGAAGAGACTTAAATTTTACTTTTGTTAAAAAAAAAAAAAATTTACTTCTGAACAGGCTTCCCTATTGGGATAAGATCAATAAAAGCAACTTTTAAATATTAATTAAATTAATATGTTTATAACCAAATCAGTGAAATTAAATATTTTAGCACTAATGTTCTATTTGGTTCTGAACATTTAAAATGTAATTTAAGTCTGCCTACTTCTGTCAAGAGTGACACAGATCAAGACTATGGGAAGCTCGCCTGCTCCACGCGATCGGCATCTGCTAAGGATCTTCCCACACGAGCTCCACGAAAGTGGGGACATATCTGTTTTACTCATTAACATGTACCTGGAACACGGAAATCACTCATACATTTTTGATTAGTTGAGATTATCCTAATTTTACCTTGCTTTCTGAGTTTTTTGCTTGTGCAGTTGATGAATAAAGAATAAAGCAGTTATTACTACAAAAAACAATGTCCTTTTCCACTCTCCTGGAATTTTCTCGGAAATCCTGAAAAGCAAAAAGAAATGTGTGGGGATCTTAATAATTCAAAATTTAATAAAAACAGAATCTTTACACATTGTTGATTTTTAGGTTTGTTCAAAGTGAGAGTGGTTCTTTACCTTAAAAGTATAATAAAAAGGTCACTATGTCCCAGTATTTATCATATAATAATTTAGTCATAGAGAAAAATAAATGTACAAAACCAAACTATACTGTCCATATTTCACTCTATTTTAAAATACGTGGTCCTCATAATATTCAGATTAACAGCTTGCTGGAGCTATCTGGTGTTAAGCCCAAACACATCTGATATAAGCTGATGTGCTGGCAGGACGTGTCCTGTCGTGCCACCACAACGAAGTCTTCACTGCAAGGACACTGTTACTGAGGGTAGGAGGTAGGGTCATGGAATAGTACAGTACCTTGTTCACAAAGGTCAGATCCTTGAACGATTTCCGCACACCGCTTCCAAGAATAACTACTTTACAGTGACAGCACCACTGCGGCCTGAGAGCTGCACTTTCTGTGACACCATGACTGGAATCCTTATATCCAGAGAGACCTAAAGGCAATCAACTTTAGTTAGTGATTAAACCTAACCTCTGGGGGGCTTCTCGGCCCTGCCGGCCGGGCGCGCATGAACAGGCGTTA
Organism: Cheirogaleus medius; assembly: GCA_008086735.1. Lineage (NCBI taxonomy): Eukaryota > Metazoa > Chordata > Mammalia > Primates > Cheirogaleidae > Cheirogaleus > Cheirogaleus medius. Next base: position 4,580,500 of record VBSM01000865.1, on the reverse strand, counting down.
GGGCGCGTGGGGTCCACATCCTCCTTGGACCCCGCGCCGGGTGCTGCCGCCTCTGCGGTGGCCAGGAGTCCCCTCAGCCTGGCGGCTCACTCCTCAGGGTGGGGGCTGCGGGTGTCTGGGGACCCCTGCTGCGGGCCGCGGTGGCCGTGTGAGGGCTCGTGGGGAATCAATGGGCTGCTGACGGTTGGGAGCCAGGTGCCCGCTGGCCATCTTCCACCCTGGAGGTCCGAGGATTCCCGGGGAGTATTTCCCACTTTAATGGCCTCAGAGGCACGAGGTGGGAGGGGCGGCGGCTTTTGCCTGGGTGCCAATGAACCCCCCAACCTGCGAAGACTGGATTTGTGAAGTTGGAGGCACAGGAAGGAGTCAAGACTGAGAACAACGATCACATTAATTTGAAGGTGGCGGGACAGGATGGCTCCGTGGTGCGGTTTAAGATTAAGAGGTGTACACCACTTAGTAAACTAATGAAAGCTTATTGCAAACGACAGGGTTTGTCAATGAGGCAGATCAGATTCCGATTTGATGGGCAGCCAATCAATGAAACAGACACAACTACGCAGTTGGAAATGGAGGACAAAGATACAATTGATGTGTTCCAACAGCAGACAGGAGTTGTCTACTAAAAAGGGAACCTGCTACTATACTCCAGAACTCTGTTGTTACAGACCAAGATTATATTCTCAATTAGAAAACTGCAATTTGGTTCCACCACATCCTATGACAATATAGTTTTCTCTATTCTTTCATTTTCCCCTTCCCCATTCCTTTATTGTACATAAAGTAACCGGTGTATGTGCACAAGCATATTGCATTTTTTTTAACCTAATGGCCAATGGTATGTTTTGATTGACATCAAGTGAACACGGGATGAGGGAAAATACTGGTTCTGTGAAAATACCCCCTTTCTCCATTAGTGGCATGCTCATTCAGCTCTTATCTTTATATTCCAGTAAGTTATTTTGCTCTCATTGTTTTAACAAAAAACAACCACATAAAAATCCTTGCATACCTTGTTCAATTGGAGAATTTTAATGGTTTTCATTTATCATTGTAAAACCAAGGACAATTTTATAACTTTTTTGTACGTAGCTGTTACATGTAGGGCAATCTGTCTTTAAGTAGGGATAAATTACTCTAGAAAGAAAATGAATCCTAGGATAGTTTTCCCTTCAAGCCAAGCGTCTTGTTGTTTAAATAAACTTCTTGTTTAAAATGAAAAAATAAAATAAATAAACCTAACCTATGACACAAGGTGGTACATAGTGTAAAATTATGCTACATCAACTGATTATAGTTCATTAACTTATTCTATAATAAAAACCTTATCTTCTAAGTGATGGTTACAGGGCATCTATTAGTGACACTGGGGTAGAAACAAAGAAACATGCCTGTTCTCAAAACAGCTGGCAAAACAATGCTCATATGAATGAAGACTCTAACAAAACCAAGTCACCAGGACGTATTAATATTCAGTCTAGATATTAAAAGGAAGTCAAGAGGAAAGAGGGATTACAGGAGAAAAGCAAGTGACAAAAGCAATTAGAAGCGAAGAGTTCAAAAATCCAACACAGCCTGACTTTCAAAAGGAATTCAAAGATGAGAACTGAGAAGCCACTACATTCTAGTAGAAGGGTAAGGACAGAAACAGGACTGCAAGGAAACTGGCAGGCAAGAAGACCAGAGGAAGCCGGGCCAGCCTGAGAGCCTGGTGGGGAGGCTACCACAGAGACAGGCAGGGACACGGCAGCACGGCCAGGCTGAGGACGCTGCTCTACTCCGCAGAAGCGTGTGGCACAGGTACCTCTGTGGGAAGAGGAGGGCCCTGTGTGCCGGTGCAGAAGTAAAACCAGAGGCAAGTGAGCCTGGAGGGCAGAACACTCTCACCACATGGTGCAAGCACAGTGGACGGGGTTTGGGGGGGTCTGTGCGGAAAGCTGGCGCACAAGCACTTCCAGGTCAACAGCATGATATAAGACACATAGCAAAGCGCTAAAGGTCAAATCACACCATAGAAACAGAATACCCACAGATGGTTAACTGACCAAAGATCACACACCAACATGTTACTTGTTACTTACAAAAAATTAAATTGAAATTTTAAAAAGACTAAAGCTTAACTTTTGATTCAAGTATGAATTTGACGTTAACAAAAAGCTTGCTAGCTCACCATTGCTTGTTGGAGGAAATGGTACATTAGGCTGCTTCAGCCGGTACGGGCTCGCTAATTTGGGAGGGTTTGCAGATCCTGGAGGAGGCCCACGAAGAAGTAAATGCTGTCGATACTCCAAACCCGGGTTTACTCTGTGGCTACTGACCAAACCCACAGATGGAACATCTGGAGCGTTACTAACCTCATAGCTGTTAGGAATTCTAACGTGAAGAAGGTCGGAAAACGCAGCCACAACACTGCTGATGTTCTAGAACCAAACGTGAACATTGTGTCACTCACCCAGAAAGCAACAGTAAACCACTGAAGAAATACATACTTAGGATAAATACTATCTTCATAATACATATATTACAAGAAAAATCCAATGACTTATTTAAAGTCTCAGGAAAAAAGTGCTTTAATGGACCAATACCCAAATAAAGCTTTCATAAACAGCAATCTTCACAGAAGGATTCCAATTAACATTCAATATGTGGGAACACAATAAACTATTTTAGTTACCTTAACATCTGACAGGTATAACAGACACAACCACAAGCAGTGAGCTAAACCTTGTCCATGTCAGAGCTGGTCAGAGAGCTCTCTTCCAAGGGCTTCTCTCTCCAGCTCCGGGCAAAAGTCTGGCACAATCCGCAAGAACATATAAAGGTCACGCTACCGCTGTGCTTTGTTGGTGGCCAAAACCGTCATGTCAGTGGACTATTAGGTTTGACCTCTAATGAAATGCCTTCACAGAATTCAGAGTTAAAAAAGAGTAAAAATTCCTCAGCAAATTACTAGTGCTTGACAAAAGCAGGTGCTGCCTGAAGAACACTTCCATCGCATTTGCAAAACTTTTACTGTTGATAAAGTTCTTTCTTGTTGCTTCATTTTCTACAATTATGAAAACGTTTCTCTCTAAAGAGTTCTCTAAAATATACACCCTTTAAGAAAAAGTGAACTCGAGCTTCTCTTTTATAATTTAATGCTTAACTACAGTACTCAATGGCAGCCAACATCTATTGTTTCTTGACTTTTTAACCATGGCCATTTTGACTGGAGTAAGATGGTATCTCACTGTGGTTTTAATTTGCATTTCTCTGATAATTAGTGCTGTTGAGCATTTTTTCATAAGTTTACTAGCCATTTCTATGTCTGAAACCATCAGTCCTACTCTTAACACCGATCTTTCATCTTTACTGGTCTCCTCGTATGCGTTTCACTGTGAGACACCTGACACAACTTTAGACATGGGGACATGCTCTTTAACATTAGAAAGTCATTTCATTGTTTACCTCAGCAGCTGCAGGATGCAGGGTAATTGCTACAGATATGAGACCTGATCTGGGACCATTTGGGGATGAACCGAAAGGTGATGCAAAATATAAAGTGCCTGGCTCACTTTTGATGTCATTCCTTTTTGATTCTGAACCTTAATAAGTAGGAAAAAAAGAAGAAGAAAGGCATATTAATGGCTTTTCAAAATCAAAATATTTACATTAGTAAATTGACATACAGTAAAGAAAATAAGGCGGCCAAGTATTTTCCTTACTTTTCCCAGCAGTGCTAGGAAGAATTGGAATGATGGGGGACGGCACTGGCTCCGGAGGCTCCTCTTTGACCACTGACAGGTCCGGATACCGGCTCACTTCCACCCCGACCACACTCTCGGGAGAGGACGAGGGAACAAAGCTGTCGGGAGTATCTCGATCGCCACAGTGATCCTGCATCCTGAAAGAAGAACATGCACACACATCAAAGCGTGCAAATCCACCACCCGGGGCTTCATGCACCAACCCCACTGAATCTGTAAGTACAATAGCAAGGAAACCTGGGCAACAGCAATGACAGAAGTAGCAAATGAATCAGCTCAACAGGGAATCTCTTGGGAAAAAAATATAAGAAATACATTTAGCTGTAAAATAATTTAAATGGTATGTTTCCTTCTAATGAAAGCTTCAGCATAAAAATTTAAAGACCCATCAAGAGGAAGATGTTTAGATTATAACATAACAGAAAGGATGGATACTAACACCTTTGCAAAATTCAAGATCACTGAGACTGTGAGGATACTCTGGTGGCTTGAAAAGGAAAGAACTGTCCGAGCACATACCCAGCAGCCACACCTGCAGACAGCCGGCTGTGAAGACAGCCGTCCTGTGGCTGCTGTTTATAGTAGCAGGGTGGGAGAAAACTCGGTCATTATGGCTTCATGGGCCCTTATTTTTCTTAACTGATAAAGAAAAAAGAAGGAGGGGGAGGGGGAGAGAAAAACAAAGAAAGGCCTAGTCCCTCCTATTGAGTCCGAGAGTTAGTTTAGCAGGGTGATCGTGAGGTCTCAGGCTAAGTCATAGGACAGCCCCGTGAATCTGCTGTCTCTAACCCTCACGCAGAGAGGATGCTGCCGTGCTGGAGGAGACCCAAGACAGGTTTCCAGACAGAGCCCCGTGAAATCCAGGGGTAGGCAGAGCAGACACCTGCTCCAGGGTCATGAAACAGGAACACCTAGGAAGCTGCCTCCCACAGTTGCTGCAAGGGAGTGCTGTGCCTTATTAACAAGTGTGAGGATTTCTAGCAGGGAGGTACAGGAGAGAGAAGACCTGGATTCTAAATCTGAACAAATCATTCTCCTCTTTGGTCCATAGTTTTTTCACTGACAAAACAAGGGATTTAGACTAAGTAAATGTCTCAGCAAATACAGGATAGTTGGGGATTTTCCAAGGACGAGATAATAATTTGATGAAATATGTAAGAACCCCCTGGATTTAATGAGTTGGGTAGTAGGTATCTACTAAGGAAACCTGATTCTCCCAGTTAGAATCTTGGGGATAAAGAAATGACAAAAAGAGGTTAAAAAACTCCAGACAGAATAGTCCTTAAACTCTCTTCCATGATAGCAATCTCTGGTATCTGCAAGTGCTGCTCTTCGTTTTAGACATCTACAAACATTAATAAACCCAATAAATCACATTAGTGGCTTTTAAAAGATAATAATCTTTGAAATACTTTCCATAGAGATTTTCCATTGCCTTAACGTCTATTATCATGTTTAAATCCCTATAAGATTTAAATAATGCAAAATATGTTTAACAGTAAAAATGTCTTATAAACTTTAAAATATGAAGATTATTCACCAAATTTTATTCCTCAAATTTTTTACATGCTATTCCTACAGACATTATGCTAAATACATACATACATAAAAACAAAAGAAATAATAACTTCTACCTCAATTCTTCCTGATTGTTATGAGGTGGTGTTGGGAGTGAAGCTGGAACATCAACTGTCTTTGGGCCTTGAGCAATAGCTCTGGCTAACAAGTCATCCTGTGGTCTGAACGGGAGGTGAAATGGTTTAGGTCCCAAAGTTTTAGTAACTGGAAAAGCAAAAACACAAAACCATAAATACATTTAGCCAAAATTGATAAATGGGTAGAACTTTACAAGTCTACTATTTCACAATATATAGCTGGCAAAGGAACACTCCTCAAAAGTATAAACTTTGGAGGCTGTAATCATACCTTCATGGTTCACTAACACTCCAGCTTTTCCGGCAAGTTCTTCAGTTGTCGCAAAACCATTTGCCATCTTCTGACAAGCCATAGGAGGTGGTGTAGGAGGAAGAGAGGCAGGGGGTGTTGGAGGATTACTTAAATTATTCTGCTGCAGGAGACCAAAAAATTTTAAATTATATGCTACTGAGCGAATATGCAATGACCTTGCTAAAACTTAGTTCTGTGAATTTTTGGCACATGGAAGCTACAGAAACGTAATCAAGATGCGACTTCATTCCCAAATGCACACCAAGAAGGAAAAAAACACAAACAAGGCCAGGAGGCTTTTTAGTGGAATACTCATGATTTGATGGACATATCAATTTGCTAACTTTACACCCAGCTTGACTATTTAGCTTTGAAATTAAGAAGTAAATTTTCATCATGCCTGATTCTATTTTATGGAACTCTTCAAGTTTCATGGTTATAGTCAAAGGATACATTTAAAATTCAATCAATAAATTTTTAAACATTATCAAAAATTCGTTTATTAAATTCTCAACATATACCCTAGTTCTATGAAAAGCTTAAGATGCTGTGGTCCTAAACCGATAATTGTAACTCACATTCCAGATATTAGAATCTGGATTGTCTAAGACCTCTAAAAGAGGGGGGAGGGGGGAAGGGGCAATGTATGTAACCCAATAAAAAAATAAAAAATAAAAAATAAAAAAAAATAAAAAAAAAAACCTCTAAAAGAAGCAAAAGTAGCAGCAACAATAGTAAAATGACTAAATCATTAACAAATGTAGTTCTCTTTAAACATCTCTCCCAGTTTAACATTTGCTACCAATTTCTCATTTATTTATTAGTTTCTCAAGGATTGCTAGAATCTACGAATACCACCATGCAAATCAAGTGCAAGGTGAAATTACAAATCTTGCAAAGATAATAGGGTTTCATGAAGATGATGAAGTGCTGCTGGAGAACAGCTTGCACCAGGCACTTAGAAGAGTTAAGGCAGTTTCTAACTGAAAGGAAAAGCTAACAAGGACAATAAATGAAACATCAAAAAAGAATTTTAATATTAATGTCAGAAGAGAAGCTTCTAGAAAACTGATGATAGTCTCAAACAATTTTGCAAAATGATCTTTTTATATAAGTCAGATGTGAATTAAAGATATCTTACAATGCTATCATAAAACTTAGCTAAAAAAAATACCAAAAGATAAACCAGATTTGGTTTGATATTAACAGTCTATGCATTAGTGCATACTGTGTGTTTCCCTGAAAATAAGACCTACCCATAAAATAAGCCCTCGCAGGATTTCTAAGCATTTGCGCAATAGAAGCCCTACCCTGAAAATAAGACCTAGTGATGGGCGTGGCTACGCAGCGTATCTGCACAACCCATGCATTTCGTCACGGAGCGGTAAAGAAGATGAGCAGCCCTTCTCATCTGCCCCATCATGACAGCTACTATCCCAGAGGTGACCGGAAAGGTGCGGGCGGCCCCACCAACAAGGTCGGCTCCCCCTGTCAGGTCCCGGCCATCCTGTGCGTGCTGCAAGCTGAGGCTTTGAGGGGAAAATAACACATTCCCTGAAAATAAACCCTAGGATGTCTTCTTGAGGAAAAAATAAATAAAAGACCCTGTCTTATTTTCGGGGAAACACGGTAGTTACAATTAAGTACCTAAATTATTAGATAAAATACATTTAAAATATTTTAAATTTCATTTTTCAAAGTAAAATCCTAAGCATGCTTTTTTATTCCCACTATTTACCATGAGTTTGGATTCACTTTAAGAGTTAATAAAAGGTTACAAGGAAGTAAGTATATCCTCTACCATGGAAATACATAATGGATATTTCTCACAATTTGTATTCTTACCTATATAACAATTTCAAATGTTCATGTTAGAAGCACTTCACCAAGTAAAATTAACCTTGTAGCTGAACTTAAGTTTTAATGAAACTTGGAATATCAGATGTAAACTAGGTACAAAAACAAGATAAGCTCTATCAATTCTGGTATGTTATCCATAGATGAAGCAAGGTAACATCTTAGCAAAGAAACCTACCTTGTAGATCAATTGAGAATAGTAGTCTGAAACCCCTTCAAGGGTAGCACTGCCAAAAGTTCCTAGAAGCCGATTTCCACTATTAAATTGGCCACTGCCATAAGGAAGAAAGTGTGCAAAGTTCACTCCAATGATTGGTTCCATTAGAGGGAGCAGAGAGAGCTGCTATTAAAAAACACATTTAAGAGTAATGTACATGGTAAACAAAACTGAGTGTTTCTCAACTTTCTAAGCCTGAAGCAACTTAGTCAAATAAGGCTTGAGAAAAACGACACTTAAAAATTTCAAGTACCAAAATGCTGGAATAAGTGAGAAAGACTACAGAATCATTGAGACACACTTAAAATTAAGCTTTGTTCCTCTCTCTCCTAAAGGGATGGTGCCAGGCATCTAACAGGAAAAACACATTTCTATTCTGTGCTCAGGACAAACCAGGGCTTAAACTGAGGCTAAGCACCACCAGCGACATTCCGAGTGGCCATCTCCTACCTTCTCTAACGACTACAAAGGTGTTAGCGTTTACAATGGGGAGGGTCCAACGGCTGCATTTCTTCGGATCCGGAGTCACAAGTAATGGGGACAGATTTTTTTTCTTGGTGCTGAGGCTACTCCTTTTGAACATAAGTAAATCTTGACCATCACCTATCAATCCATCTGTATTACTGTAAATTTCAGGTGCCAATAGGATATGGCACAAATGTCCTTGGAAATAGGAAGTCTAGTAGGTTTCTCTTCAGATGTCCCTAATCCCTGTAACTCTCTACTTTAATGAAGAAATTATCACAATAAAGAGAAAGTTTCAGTTGAAAAGTGTTGAAAAAGCATTTGATCTCTCATGTCCTTGAATTTTTAAAGGGGCTGCTACAAATGACTCACCTGTTTCAAGTGGGTAAACGTGTCAGTGTTTGAGTACATAGCTTGTTTCTCCTCTTCGTCCTTTTTCCTTTTCTTTGAGCGAGGTGCTGCTTTCTCACCAGTCCTCTGAGTCCGTTTGTTTCGTTGTTTCTTGGTTTCACTTCCTCCATCTGTTTTTGGCAACTGGTTGTTGCCACATCCAAAACCACCTTGCATTTGAGCCCCCAAAGTTTGCTAATGTAATTGGAAAGGTTAAGAAATAAGTGAACTATTCACATGTTTGGTTTTCAGTTCATGCTACTCCAGCTCCATCCCATGACTCATCTTCCTAACATGGGCACTAAAAGTCAAGGAGGGAAAATAGACAGTGGTGTCAAGTGCTCTGTTTTCTGAAAAGATCATCCTTTTCTTCAAACATTACTTTCAAGTATAGAAATCAGTAAGCTGCCAAGCTTGAGGAAAGAGCAGAACTCCTACATGTGGCAGAACCCTTTCTGGCGAAGCATCACCCCTCATGCTGACCGCACTGGGGCAGAGGAGCCCCTTGCCCCGGCTCGCTGGCCACAACAGAGGAGGAAATGCTCTTTGGTGACTGTAGTACCTCTGCATAGTGGTCTTGGTGAGTTACTTTGAGTTCCCTTAGGAACCGGTGAAATACAAGGTTTGCTGAAACAACTCACAGGCTCCAGAAAAGCTTTACAGCCTACACATCTTAGGTGGAAGAACAGCAAGCCCCAGAAAGCACAGAAAGGAAACAACACTGGTCCTTCAAATTAGCTCACAATCATACATTTGACTGAAAAATAATGGCTATATACTTACAGTCAATGGCAGAGAATCTAGATGGTAACACATAAACCTTTTCTTTATTTTTGTCCTTACAAAGTGAGAATAAGCCAAGCCCTGAAAAGGCTTTTAAGGGTAATGCTATCTGTACCTTAAAATACGGAAATATTTTCAGGCTCTGTTATTTCTAAACTTAATATTTATACTTTGCTATAGATAATTACAGCTGCTGACGTTACTGTAATGAATTCTGCATTGAAATCTTGGAGGTTTTGAAAATTATGGTTTCTCTTATATTCTAAATGGCTTACAGCATGGGTGGTAAACTTTTTATGCAAAGGGCCAGATGGTGAATATTTTAGGCTCTGTAGGCCATATAGCCCTGTCATGGTTATTCAGCTTCGCCCCTGTAATACAAAAGCAGCCACAGACAATTCGTAAATGAATGGTCTTGCCTGTGTTCCAATAAAACTTTTAAAATTCGTGGGCAAACTTGAATTTTGTATAATTTTCATGTGTCACAAAACATTACTCTTCCTAAGATTTTTTTCACCCACTTAAAAATGTAAAAATCATCCTTAGCTCATTCAAAGAAGTAGGGAGGTGGAAGCAGGATCAGACTGCTCACCCTTGGGCTGGATCAGTGGTTCTCAAAGGGTGGTCTCCAGCATCGGCCCCTAGGACTGGCCAGAAATGCAAATTATCTGGTCCCACCCAGGCCTACAGAATCAGAAACTCTGGCACAAGGGCGCAGCAATCTGTGTTTTAACACACCCTCCAGTGATTTTCATGCATTAATGTTTTAAAAATCACAGACCTAAAGAGTGCTTCTCCAACTTCACACGCATATGAATCACCTGGAGTCATGAGTTTCTGCAGGTCTTAAAAAGCTCCCAGGTGATGTGGATGCTGCACTTTGAGTGGCAAGGGCCTAAGAATTTCTTAATTGGCTTAGAAGAGACTAATGATGCACAAGATGCAGTCCAGGCCCTTCAAGGAGCTGTAGAAATTGCTACATGAGCACACAGGCATCACTACCTATCTGAGATTGGCTGAGTTGAGAGAAGATGATTTCAGAACTGAGTTTTAAAAGATAAAAAGATATTGGCCAGATATATAAAAGGAGAAAGAGCAGGCAGAAACAGCTGCATGTGGCCTTAAATGGAAGGGTGAAAACAGAAAGGGAATTGCACGGCCTTCAGTACTCCTAGGGGCCTAAGACGCCTTGGAAAGTGGCTGAAGATTGGGGTTGACAGTCAGGTAGGTTTGCTGAAAAAGCATAACCACTAATATTTTCAAAAATTACATATATCTATCAAGTCAACACTCGATCTCTACTAAATGGTCAAAGACAAATAAGAAAAAACAAGAAGTCAACACTTGCTAAAAGATGAGCTTCATTAACAATTGTAAAATTGCAAATTTGGACAACTAAACACACCACTCCACCCCTAGTCAATTAAAATATGGAAATGATAGAATCCAATCTGAGAAGCACTCTAGGGAAAGCTTTCTGAATGCACCAGTTATAACTCAGGCAGACCAATTCCCATGACCCCAAAACCCCAGTTTTAGAAATATTTGAATGAAGTTAATTGAAATGAAGGGGAGGGATTCTTGTAATGGTGCATTTACAATTAAGCTCCTCATACAAATGAAAAAAACAAAAATAAATCCAATGTTAATAACTTAAAATGGCTAGAATATTGACACATGATAGCTACAAAGATAAAGTAGTATCTCCATGTAAGACTACACTTATATATCGTTAAGTATTAATACATCGTAACACAATGGGTTCCCAGTGTGGGTGCTCCCTGAGAGCCTACGAGGCTATTCAGGGGTGCTTGAGCTGCCCTGTTAAAAGGATGATGGAAATTATGCACTTATTACAATAAAGGTGCATAGACTTTTACTTCCTTTGCTTTCATTAGATTAACTCAGTGTGGTAATAACCAGCTATTCCATATCATATTGTATATGAAATACATTCCTTTGCTTTTTTAAATAATAAACAAATTTATTACTCAGTATAGTTTATGGATATAAGTAAAACACAGGTTTCATGGAGGTAGAAACAACTACAAAATAGCCCCTTAGAGTAAAAAGGCTGCAAAATAGTGTTGAAATTAATATAGTTGTTGGTACTAATCTGCTATAAGTATAAAACAAAAGAAAAAAAAGTAAGTTGTTGTTTCCATGATTCACACTTACCAATCCTTCAGCTGGGTTTTGCTTCTCAACTAGTTTATTATCCTTTGTACAGTCATCCTCTGCACAAAAACTGCCTTCAGGTTTTTGATTTAAAAGGGAAGATGATTTTTTATTTTTTAACAAGTGTTTCAGAAGTTCATTCCCTGAATCTCCTTTGGCAGCAGGGGTCCCAACAGAATGAGGAGGACTCTGTGCTGAGGAGACAGGACAGGTTATGGCGTTTTCTTCTACCTTACTACCAGTTTGTTCCTCCAATTTAGGCTCCTCTTGGCCTGGGCATAACTCCGTCTCAGCCTTTTCCAGTTTTATCTCTTCAATTTTGGCAGGGGTTTCCATGGAGAGCTTGTCCACCTCTGAATTTGCATGAGTCTGTTGATTTGGAGTTCCTTGTGATGAATCACTGTTGGGCAGTCTGCTCTCTAATGCTGCACACAGCTGGCCTGCTGCCACACTGGGAGTGGACTGGCCAGCTGGCTCTACTGATTCCTGCTCTGCTTGTTGAGGAAGCTCGCTGGGTGTGCTCGCTGCAGGAGTGGAGGTGGTTTCTGCGATGCTTGGAGTCGGTGGAGCAGTTATATCTGAATGGGGAGTTGATGGTGCCTTGGTGGACTCTGCATCATCATCTTTCTTCTTTTTTCTTGTTCTTTTCTTTTTCCCTTTTTCTTCTGGAATTATATCAGAATACAACTGAATGAGAGACTGGGTTGATCCTGGATAACTCTGCCCATGGGTTACAGCAGGGTCTGGGCCACACGGGAGACTGCTACTAGCTGCAGCAGGTGCTGCTGGCAGAGCAGGTGTAAAAGGAGGCCTCACTGGGGACTGCTGGAGGCTGGTCCCAGGAAGACTCCCATGTCCCTGCTTAACAGGATGGAAATTTGGGCTTCCAACAGGAATTGATGATGAATCAGGAACAAATGAGGGAGGCCCTACCTGCCTTCGCTCATTGGTTTGCATGAAAGTTTGGGGGGAGGGTGAATTAACAGATCCTGGCTGTATACCCTGCTGCTGTAAAACCTGCCCCATTTGTTGCTGGTGTTGTGGAGACTGAATGGGTCTTGGGGGTTGCATAAAATCACAAGGTAGTTCAGAGTTATAGAATGGAATCTGGGACACAGGTGTCCTACCACTTATCTCTGAGCCCACCATGCCATGCTGTTCCATTTCCATCCTCTGCTGCAAAGCTCTTTGTCTATCTACTTCTTGCATGAGCTGGATTCGTTGTCTTTCCTGCTGTTCTCGTAAACGTTCTTTACGTTCTCGTTCTTGAAAACTTTCACTAAAGGGGTTGTTGTCATCAAACTCCACCCGTGGAGGTGGGCCACTCTGTGGATGCGCATTTGACACTGCCCCTGGGGCTGGTGTGCAAGTTTTTAGTGGTAACTGGGCAATTGGAGGCTGAATCCTAGGAGGATTGAGGGGGAGATGAGCAGGAGCAGTGCTGGGTTGCCATCCAGGTAAACTGGGCATTCTAGCAGGGCTGCTATGGCTAGGAAGGACTGCTGTGTGCTGCTGGTGCTGATGCTGAAGCTGCGGTGGCACCACGGGAAAGCTGGGCTGGCTCATGGTGGGTGGAGTGGCACCCGGAACTAGGGGTGGCTGGGGCTGGACACCAGGTATCACAGCAGGTGGGGCCATGGCACACTGCTGCTGTTGCTGCTGCTGCTGCTTGATTCGATAATCTTCCATCAGCTCTGCATGCTCCTTCTGCTGTTTACGAATCTGGAATAAAAAAAAATGATTCAATACTCATTTATATACAACACAGGTATCAAACTAGAATACTGGCTTATGATTTTGGTGGGGATTATACAGAAGGTAGTTAGACCTTATAGGGGCAAAAATATTTTGCTTAGGCATGGCAAAAAAAAAAAAAAATCACCCAAAAATTGGATTGAAAAGACTATCAATCTTTTTAATAACAGGATTTTTCTAAAGTTATCTGTAAAAGCACTCCACATATAAAATATCAAAAACAAATCCCCAAAACATTTTTCTGCAATACGATTTGAAATCTTACTGTGAAAGTCATGTAGTATTTATACTAAACATCAAAAACTAAGTTAAACAATAAACAGGTTACTTACAAGAAGCAGCTAATTGTGACTTAGAAGTTACATTAATACACAAGGTTAGAATAACAGATTTAACTTAAACTTTAACCATATACATGTTAATGTTTCATTTAACTTAAACTTTAACCATATACATGTTAATGTTTCATTTCTTAAATATGCAAAATTATACATTTTAAGATGAGATGAATTACAAGCATGTATAACAAACCACAACCCCAAGATTAAAAGACTAGTTTGTAAAACTCTGAATTTAATGGATAACATACTCAAATTATAATTTCTGAAATCTATACAAGCTCCAAGATATTTTGAATAGTTTCTAAATAGGCTAATACTATAATGACTGACTAATGTCAGTTGATTCATTTCAAAAATCTTTGTACTCCAATGTGCCAGATGCTATGGACCAGATATCAACCACGGCACAATTCATATTGAGGGCCTCACCATCTTGTTTAGCAAGCTGGGGAAAGAAGGGATGCAAAACATTGTGTGTGTATTTCAAAATAATTCAATTTTTAGATAAATATCATGCTAGTGTCCTGAATCCAATAGTTCAAATTGTTTTTCAACTTATTTTCTTGAGTTTCCCTGGTAGACTAATATATTTTCTACAAATAATGGTGTTTGGTGTCTTTTCCAGTAGCTGTGTAACTCCTATTTTTTTTCTTTGTTTTTCCTGCCCAGTTTACTGGTTAGAACTAATTACTGCTGGACTGGTGACGCAGTAAGAGTATATACACAGCACCTAGAACACTGTCTGGAACATATAAGGTGGTCATCCATGCCTTTCCCAGAATATTTTATAATACTTTTAAAAACATTATCATCAAACTGCTTATCTTAATGAGACTATGCTGGATCTTTGGCTACTGTAATAACATAATATATTCCACTTTTCAAATATTAACTTTTTTTGTTTGAATTTTGTTAAATGTCTTATGTTTTATGTTCTTTATTTATCTTCTTTTGTCCCCAATCAACGTGCCTACAAGTGTTAGCTTTTAAATAAGATTTTAGCCATGGATATGCAAAACCTAGGCCCTCATCAAAAGATCTTACACAATTACAACAGAAGACAATAAAAGTGCTAAAACATACTGAATAAGAAATATCTTCAAAAGAATACTTACCTGCAAGAAACATGAAACCAGAGAGTGAGTTTAAAGAGAAAAGAAAACTCTCATTCTGGAACAGTCCTAGTTTTAAACAACAGGAATTATAATCACCTTATTGTTGGGACATTTTTGTGGTAGCTGTGGTTTGAAGACATATGAGTCCAAATCGCTAATCCAATAGTTCGCTATGAGCAAACATGTCACATAACCTCTACAATGAATCACCAGTTTATTTGTAAAATGGCAATAAATACTAACTTCTTCAAAAAGTTGTACCCACAGTTAGTAAGACAATGTTAAATGAAGGTACTTGCTGAAGTGCTTACTACGAGGGCACTCACATTTTTATTGACCCAATCTACTCTAAACCCCACTCCCTCTCTAGCATTAATATTTTGGTTTCTTTTTTAAGTTTATTTTAAAAATTAAAATTGACAATTAAAGGCAAAGTTTTCTTTTTAGTTATGCAATTCTATGAACTTGAACACATGTAGAGATTAGTGTAGCCATCATCACAGTCAAGACAGAAGAGCTTGGTCACCCCAGAAAACTTCCTCATGCTCCCTCTTTGTAGTCCAACCCTCCTCTCTAACTCTTAGCCAACACTAATCTATTGTTCACGGTTATAATTTTGTCATTTTAAGAATGCTACACAAATGGAATTAGTATGTAACCATTTGGGATTGGCTTCTTTTACTCAGCATAACGCTCCTAAGATCCAGGTTGTCACATGTATCAACAGTTCATTCTCTTTTATTGCGATGTAGCAGGCCACTGTATGGCTGTACCAGGCTTTATTTTACCATTCACATTATAGTTTTTGGTGACTATGAGTAGAGCTGCTATAAAAAGGTTTTTGTGTGAACCTAGACTTTTAATCCACTTGGGCAAATATACCTAGGAGTGGTCTCTGAACTCATTTTGAACCTCTTATTGTTTAATTTTAAATAAAATTTTAAAATGTTAACTTCTTTTTCCTTATTATCCAATTTGAATATTTTGAGAAACATCTGGTTTACAATGGACAATAACAGCAAAATGGTTTCATTTTTCAGGAATGAGTCTTTTACATAAATTATGCCAATGTATTTTAAGATCCAAATATTAAGAAATAATAAGGTCGACTCTAAGTGAAAAAAATACTTCCTGGGCCTGATTCTTGTACCACCGAACCTCAGGATCTCCCCATGAGCCTGGCCTCAGGGTGATGGCTTCTATTTTGCCAACCTATTTATTACCTGTTCTAGCTGTTTCTGAACCATGCTTTGCTGTTCGGTCACATGCTTGAGCTGTTCAGCATCCTCTTCTGGAAACTCACGCCCAGCTTTCTTGGCAGTACGTTGCTTAGCTGACAGGGCCTTCTTAGATTTTCTGTGTGCACCAATTTGTTCTTCAAGATATTTCTGCTGCATCTGAAGAAGTTGTTGGGTCTCCTGAAGCCATTCTTCATACTGTTTACGTTGTGAATCATCTGAGGAAAAAATTAAGAATTCATCTGTGTTAATTTTCTAAAGGGCCCAATATTATAAAAGTTACACAAATTCATTTTGTAAGGGAATACAGTTTCACCATGACCGTTTAATAGAAAACTTGATAACACAAATACTAATTAGACCATTATGTAACTATAAAATAAGATTTTAGGAAAAATATTTAATTAGAAAGCTAGAGAATACATATTCTTAGGACACTCGTTAATAGTTGTAAATACTACAAATCCAACCTTTGAAAAACAGAAGACTTATCTAACAGAATGGCTTTTATCTACTAAGGAATTTTCTAACCCACAAGCCAAGCTATATGCTAACTTACATATGCACTTTATCAATTCAACTTTATAGATTTTGAAGAGACAAAGTAAGACTTATCCCAATAAGGTCTAGTGCATTAATTAGATAATCATGCCCCATGCTAATTTTCCTTAGTTTATAAGTTCTTCCCTGTTTCTTAATCGTGAAAAAATGTCCTAAGCTGAGACAGAGGGAACCCAGAATGTTTTAGAAAGGGCCAATTTAAAGTCTATATTTTATAAAGGAAATCCATAAATTGAAAACACTGTAATTTTTATTTTAATAATTTATACTTTTATAAATAAGGGGAGGGAATAGTTAACCATAAAATCTATGCTACTTCTATGACTATGATTAAATCTCCCCAAATAGTCATCTCTTCATCTTCTACCAATACTCCCTTCTTCATTCTGCAAGGGCACTTTACCACACTGATGCCAAGTCACAAAAAAAAAAAAAAAAAAAAAAAAAAAAAAAAGTCATCTTATGTAGTGAAATTCTGAATATACCTTTTTGACTCACTACAAGACAAAGAAATAAATAAATACAATTCGAAGAAGGACATTAGCTGAAAATAACATCAATGATAACAGAATATTGTCATACATTAAGAATCCAACCAAAGCCAATGGGCACAATAAAGCCAGAAAAAGCCAGTTGGTTATAGTTATTTACTTGTTTTTAATGCAAATGTGTATTCAAATTATAATCATAATTAATATGGGGGAATTTCAAAAGGTCAGACTTTGGGTTTGTTCCTAAACCCAGAAGTTCCAGTACATGTATGAACTTGAAATCTAGTCTACTAAATTTGAAGGGCATTTTTTCAAGAACAGGCTTTTTCACAAGATTTCAGAAGTTCTGCTTCTGGTAGAATGAGACCTACCGCAAGGAAAGCCTTTCTGGTTTCTGGAACCAGGAGAGCAGAGGTGAGCAAAATGAAAAATAATGGTGAAAAAAAAAAGTTAGCTAAACAGTCTGAAGATTTCAGAAAGGTTCAGTTTGGGGAGAACTTTAAATACTATCCTGAACCACCTTGGGACCCCTGAAGGTAACTAGAAAGGATTCAGGGTGATGCTGCATACTTGACCTTCACACCATGCTGCTAACCCAACTATTTCTAAGCATATTCCCTTTGTTTTTCCCATTTAGTGTCCTTGTCGCTTAGGCAGACAGTCTTTAGAGCAAAAAGTGGTTTAATTCCATAGATTGTAAAGTGCCCAATCTATATATGAAAACAGCAACAACAATGTTGAAGAGAATGGGGAGGATGATTTTTTCTGTATTAAAACACTTATCTCTAACTATAATTCCTCATGCACAATGGGAAAAAAGCAATGAAAATACATGCCTTGAAGAAAAGATGCCTAACGGGGCAGTGACATTTACTGTAAGATGAGGGCACTTAGGCTTAAAATTATATACCTATACTAACTCCAAGTTTTTAGAACAACATATAGTGCAAAAACAAGCAATCCCCAGAAAACATATAACTTATTAGATTTATACTTACTGACAAAGCCTGGACCAAAATTTGGAGGATTAGGCCTAGAAATCTGATGTGTTATACTGCCATCCTAAAATAAGTAAAATTTACAAATATGTTTATTCCATATTTCAGTTAAAGGGGAAAAAACACTTTAAGAAAAAAAAAGAAACAGAAAGAAATGGAAGAAAAAAATCCTTTAATTTCCTAAGTCTTGATTTTTATAAATAGAATGAATTTAGTGGTGACAAACTAATTTCTGAAAACTTATTACTATCTCTGAGATATTATATTGTCTAGATTTTGGTTGAAGAACAATTTATGTTGAAGTAAAGGATTATTCAACAGAAATATAATATTGGGGTAAATCAACTGTTGTTAATAATAAGCTAAAATCTTACTTTTTGATTAAGTCTACCTGGTTTCTACTGCAATCAGACTTATAAACACAGGCTCCAGATTTACTAAGTGCCAGTCCATACAGTAATTTATAATAAGAACTAATGTCTTTTAATATGCACAATAAAAGAAAAATACACTAAATAAAATATCAGTCTTATTTTTTACATGTGCCCATCGTCCTAGCTACTTGGGAGGCTGAGGTGGCAGGATCACTTGAGCCCAGGTATTTGAGGTCAGCCTGGGCAACATAGCAAGAGACCCTGTCTCTAAAAAATAAAAATGTATTTTTTTAAATTAGTCTTATGTTCTAATTAAATGTCATGTTTCTTTCAGTGTTGTTGAATAATAGCTACTAATTTCACAATTAGGCAACCACCTAATAAATTCTGAACAATGTTTATCCAGCTGTCACAAGTCGTTAGATACGAGCTATACACAAGGTAACAATTATAAATGATACTAGCAGTCAGAATGTATTATGTGCAATCTTTATGATACTGCACAGCATGTGGCATAACATTTGACACATCAGAAAACAGAGGTTAAAGAACTTGCCCAAAGTTGCACAGTAAATTTATAGTGGAACTGGAATTTTTCAAACTCAGCTACAAAGGCTTTTCCCATTATACCAAATGGCATCTTCCTTCTTTTAATAATGAAAAGGATATCAGCATAATAAATCTAACGCATAGCTATCAAGGCAAAAAGTAAAGTTCCAAAAGGACATACACTAGTCAGTGGCTATCTTTTTATTTACAGGCAGATACATATTTTTTAAAAATCAATGAAGAAAATATTACACACAAAATGAGCAGTTTTACTCCCTCAGATATACCTTGAAATTAAAAATATAGCAATTCTAATAGAAAAATTATAATCATTTTCTGTCTATAGCAGTTTTACATTTTAAATGTAATAGATTAATTCTAAAATGCAGGACATAAAAATATCTTTCTGGAGTTAAAAGTAAAACCAAAACCCTATGCCTCTGGTTTCTCTCCAAGTGACTTTCTATCTTTAAGTATGTAAGTCCTTTTCAGAAATTAAAGCCAATTCTTTTAACCTTTATTTGTCCTTATTCTTGCTGTGTCGATAATATATGCTGGCAGTGTTCTAAGGCTAGTACTACTTTCTAGAAGGGGCCTCACTATGAAGAAAGAGTTTGATGAGAAACACAGAAAACGTGCATTCTGGAGTGACTAATTACAAGCAGCACTACCTGAGGAATGGCTTGTGGTATGAGGTTTTGGCCTTCACTGTTCTGTGTTCCAGCCAACGACTGGCCCATAAAGGGGAACCTGTAAAAACAAAGCATTAAGTATCAAATGATGAGCATTTAGAAATTGTTAATATTAATCAAACATTATTTTGAGCACTTAACAATTTTCCAGAAGAGAAAAGTAGTGGCAATGTCTTCCTCATCAAAACACTTACTATAAAAAGAAAAAAAAAAAAACACTTACTAAAGCCCTATCTTTTGTGTACCAAGCAGATTTCATCCTCACTGCAACTCTATTTAATGTGTATTTTTAGCACCCTTATCTCACTTGTGATGGAAGCAAGATTGAGAGATCATAAGTAACTTTCCCCAGAAGAAAGAGTGAGGCTGCCCTAAGACAGCCGAGTTGACTCCAGACATTTTACTCTGTTATATGCTTCACTATACCTTAAGATAAAATGAATTCAAGCCTTCATAATACAAAGATAGCGAAGATTTAGTTTTATTAAGAAATTTATTAAGAAAATTTTTTATTGTTCCAATCTTTATTAAAAATTGATAGCTTATTTTGTATTCTAAAACAAACGATATAGGCCGGGCGCGGTGGCTCACGCCTGTAATCCTAGCACTCTGGGAGGCCA